>RJVU01060476.1:1019374-1086289 GCA_003731715.1 Anabarilius grahami
TCACATATACATAATTTTATATTTTATAAATAAAATATAACTTTAATTATTATTAATAATGTTTGGATAAAATAAATGTTGAAAAAATAATAATAAATAGATTTTATAAGGTTTTTAAATCAATTTATTGTAAACTCAATGATTGTTAAAGGGATAGTTCACTCAAAAATTTAAATTCTGTCATCAATGTTCCAAACCTGTATGAATGCATCTGCTGAACACAAAAGAAGATATTTTGAAGAATGTTGGTAACCAAACAGTTGATGGACCCCTTTTTTTCCTCCATACTATGGAAGTCAATGGGGTCCATCAACTGTTTGGTTACCAACATTCTTCAAAATATCTAATGTTCAACTACTAAGTAAAGATCAAAAACCATTAATGCAGCAAAATTGTGAAAAGATCAGCTCTCTTCTCTTCATATTTGTTAACAGACCATGTCAAGTGTGTCTGCTGATGATTTGAACAGGATTCACTGCAGCAAGATCACAGGTGTGGTGCTTGTTTACTATATATTCTCAACTGATTTAAATACTTTAACGTGATCTTCTTATGAAATCAATGCTGAATGCAACTGATACACACTGACACAGACATCTCTAATGGCATCCTGCAGATCCTGGCAGCGTCTTCTTCTCCATGACAATACATTAGTTGGCAAGAGAAAGTGACCATAAGGTGCGCTCAGCTGTCGTCTGACAGCACTTGGCAGCCTTTCTATTGGCATGTTTTATTCGTATGTGTCCATCCTAATACCAGTGCCACATTAGAATGGTGTTAGTACTAGTGTTAGTATTAAGACAACTTCCATCATGGCAAAAATTGTTCATGTGGACCTTTAGAAAAATCTATGAATCTTGTTCCACGTGCTACAAATTTGAATCGCTGTATAAACACATTTCTGCTTGTATATTGAGACAATAGTGTGTAGCAGCTTCATTTTTCTAAGCAACAAAGTAGTGTTAATTTTGTCTTTTTTTTTATTTATTTACTCTCAGTCTCAGTCCTGTGTCAAATGTGGTTATATTTAGTCAACATTGTCTTGTTTTTGTTTGGTCAAGTTTTAGTTTACAAAATGTCTGGGCATTTTAGTTAATGCAAATTTAGTCACAATTTTGTCACCCTGCATAATGTTCAATTGACAATCACGATTATTTAGCTCAAAATTATAATCACAATGATTGTTGTCAAACAAAAACAGGACAATGTTGACTAAATTCTCTTGTAAAAGGACAAGAGTTTTATTTCCTTAATAATAATATTAATAATAATAATAAATTGAGAAATGTATTTTTACATTTCAACAGAATTATTGCACTTTCCCTTACAGTATAAGTGCAAATCAAGAGAATGTCAACCCATATGCATGGTTTATTTGACATCATCTAGTTTCCTGATTTATTACAGGCTATTTATCATATAAATTAACACACTCTGTACATTATGAAAACTATTAAAACAAGAAACTTTTCTCAGAAATTAAAACGGTGAAATTCCTAATAGCAATTCCTATAATTCCAAATAGCATTAATATTTTTGTATGAAAACAACAGCAAAAAAACACAGAGGTTGCGTTGTGCATTTATTCCGCAACCACAATCGCAAAACAATATAGTCAAGATCATGTTTGGATTTATTACAGTTCATCACTGAGAAGCTTTGATCGCAGATTTGGCCGCAGCAAACATCGCAAGCGGCTCCTGAAGGAACACAGGCTGGATCTATTACAATTAATCTCTAAACTCCAGTTTACATGTTTGTTGGTGTTTTCAGATCATCCGTGCTTCTTCCTCTACACGAAAGAGCGCATTCAAATGGTTGTCAGATTGCAAAGATTAAGTAAAACAACAGGCAGAAAATGTATCCTTTTAGCAGAAAAGCTCTGATTGATCGAGGGATTTCAACTCTTAACATCTGGCAACCGCACACATGAACGCTCATAGAGGCTTGTTAAAACAGTCTGTAATATTGACAAAAACAAAGAGAGGTTTTGGTAAAGTTTTTTAACAACATTTTAGTCTCGTCTTTTTTTGTCAACCATATTGCATGTTGATACAGTCACAGTCATCGTTTAAAGGTAGGGTAGGCAATTTCGGAGAGGCTAGCAATAGCAAGCTAGCTTCGAGAGCATGAGATCCCACCCTCCCTTCAGAGCGTCTCCAACATCAAGCCTCCTCCAAAAGACATGAGGTGTGTTTGACTTCATGCAACGCTGCACAGACTGATCGGTGTCTGGCTTGAAGCAGTGCATGACTTGAGACTTCCACCATGTGACTGTGACGTATGGCATCAAAGTACCGCGAGAGTGATTTGAGAGTAGTCGACTGAGTCAAAAACAGCTGCACGAGCTCTGATAACGACACAGCTGTTTTGCGATTGACTGGATTAACCGTAAACCTTCAGTTCCACTAATGCTCACAAATCTGTATTTTTATAACCAGTGTTGGGGGTAACGCATTACAAGTAACTTGAGTTACGTAATCAGATTACTTTTTCAAGTAAATAGTAAAGTAACGCATTACTTTTTCAATTTACAACAAAATATCTGTTACTTTTTCGCATTTATTGACTGACAGCTCTCCTGTCCCCATGTTGAGAGAAATAAAGTGCAGAGGTGTTGTGTGCGCTGTGTGAACATGATGGTTATTGTAGTTCTAGGCTGAATGTGAACATGCATTTACTCATCTCACTTGCACGAAAACATTCAGTAATCCTCAAAATGATTAAAAACTGTGAAATGCAATCTCAGAATTTTATGCAAACCTGTAATAATTAACTATATTAAATTACACAAATATACTTTATGTATTTAATCTCACTTTATTAACCAATGTCTTCAATGATCTAATTCAACCATATTAATGAGCAAAAATTACTCTAGATTAGATTTAGAAATAAGAGTTGAACTTCCTTCTCCTGTATCCTATTCTTTTTTGATCCAGAATGGAAGCACAGCTGAAAGGTTTGTTTGAGCTGCGCCCTCTACTGTACAGGCGTAAATATGCATTTTCTTTAGCCTGAGGCTTATTCGTTTCACTTTTGGTGTGAAAGGACTTTTTTGTTGTTATTAAAAAACAAACAAGCAAGCCCAGCCCAGGTGAGAAAAAGTAATGCAAAAGTAATGTAACACATTACTTTTCATAAAAAGTAACTAACGCAATTAGTTACTTTTTTAGGGAGTAATGCAATATTGTAATGCATTACTTTTATTTATTTTTAATGCTCTTTTCATGTAGTCGCAATGTTATATTGTGCCATGTTTTTCAAAATAAAACTGATAAAAAAATAAATAGTAAAGGCTTATGTCGAACTGTATTCTTGTACAAACAGACGCTGTAAGCAGTACGTAAAGTATTGAATGAAAATGTCTCTGAAACAACTGTGTATATATATGTTTCTTCAGCTGTGATAAAGTATGCAAACGCAGTGTGAGTGTCACTACGGGAAGCAGAAAGTGTCCGACTTCACGTCTCCGTTTTCAGCTCCTCCCCAACTGCAAGCGGCTACTCTCGCCGATCAGTTACATCCAGCCGCAGGCGATGTCGAACACACCTATGAACAGCAGTGTCTGCAATTCGTCACGAGACGGCATTAAATGACCTCATGTCTCATGACATTGCAGTAATAATGAATGTAAACAACTTACAGAGCTCTGACTTGTACCACCTGACTGCTGCAGATTCATTTCGGCGTTGATAGTGTTGACATAGAAAAGCATTCGAGTCTGAAGACGCGAACGGCTCCGGGTAGAACGGGTGGTTACCTCGTAATTAGGGTTACGACATGGTGTGAACGCAGCATAAGCTCGTTGGCGCAGAGCGAGCCTTTTCAATTCATTCAGAAGTTAAGCTTCACACTCGCGCATTGCATTGTGGGATTGACAGCGGACCGGAGAAAGCGAGAGCAGTCAAGAACGTCAAATGGTTGGGCAGTTCTCTCGACTGCAAATATCAAGTGAAAAACGCAGTTGGCAGCGAATCGATGTGAGGTTCAACCAGTATAACAAAAAATGTTTTGGAAAAAATAGCCTACCCTACCTTTAATGACATGATGTCATCTCATCACAGTCATGGGAAAAAAAGGTCAGCAAACATTTTCGTCATAGATGTTGTTAATGAAATTAACACTACAACAAAGCAGGTTACTTCTAAGTGGGATTGAATCTGTGCGTAATCCACCATCTGCTCTGTGTTGGGCATCATTCTGTCCAGTCGTTCCTCCTACTTGAGATGTATTACGCAGGTAATCTCATTCCACCTCATTCCGTCATCCAACCAGCTCTGCCTTTAAAACTGTGCTGTGCACTTGAGTTGGTGTTTGCGTGCCGTCACCTCCTGCTGATACCTTTGGTTCAGTATGCTGCTATATTACAAAACACAGGTAAGATTTAACCTGCTTACAGACTTCATAACTTTACTGTATGTAAGGGACAACAAGTTTTTCTTAGGAAAAGATGTGAATTCGACACTAATTTTATAAAGGAAATGAGTTATAATCACTTTTTTTACATGGCTGTCATGTACTTTTAATTAAAACACTGTATAATAATAATAATGTTGATATTATTAGTAGCAGTAGTTTTTTTTTTGCTAATTTAAATTATTTCTTCAAACTAATTTATAAAATATTATATTGTTATATAAATACATAAAACATATAATAATAAAAAAACATACAATAAAAAATCTTCCGACAGAAATAATCTACCCGATCTCAGCTTAACTGTAATATGAGGTGACATTTCTGTATGAATTTACAATGTGAATAATATAAAAACATTAGATTTTTAGGAAAAAAATAAGCATGAATGAAGGTCAGCCCCTAAACATAACCATAAGCAGATCATTCAAAACATACAATTGAGATTGTACGAAATCATATTAGCCACCAGTTCGGAAAAAAAATGGAAATAGTTATGAATTGCCATGAGATTGTGTTGGAAATCATACAATTTATTAACACCTGAATAATCTAGTTTTTTTTTGTTGTTGTTGTTGTTTTGTTTCTGCATTAGGTTATTTCACACAGAATGGTACACAAGAATCAGAAAACAGGTATTTTTTCAGTCCTTTATAATTATGTTTTAAAACATTTATGATTTCTTGAACACAAAAAAAAATCTTAACCCCATAGCTTTGATTGCCTTTTGCATTACACACAACCTCTTTGTCCATCAGAAAGCTCCAGCTGTGAGACTGCTGCATCTCAGCAGACTACTGAAGGCCAGGACGATCTTATCCTTCCTAAGAAACTGTCCAACCCTGTTTTGGAATGTTCTTGTCGTAGAAGGTTACATCGTGAACTGCTCGTCAGCCACAGATGGTGAGCTATAATTGTTCTTTTATAAAGCCAGATGGTTTCTCAAATGAAGTGAGCCTCTTACCAAGGGCACGGCCTCTGCCGTCTGAACAGAATCACCACAGACTGAGCTCCTGGGAAAGGGGATATATCTGACCTACAGTTAGAAAATAAAGCCGACATGCTTGCAAGTGTGTGTGAGCTCGTAAAATCACAGCTGGCCGACAGCATTATTTGTATTTTAGCAGCACTGTGACAGGATACTATTTTATGTATTTTAAAGTCGACCTGAAACGAAAGTTGCGATAGATTTGCTTTCCTATTGTGAATTTGTGACGTATATCTGAGTTAAACGGCTTCTGGAACAAGAACAAATGGTGGAACTTGATTTTGTCCATTGGAAACTGATTGGATGGTTGTGGTTTGCTATTGGTGGATCTCATGTGAGAGACAGGTTGCCCCGCCCTCATCATCAGATAAGAGAAGAGATCTTGCTGCAAGAGGGAGGGGAAGTTATTTTGATTAAAGATGAGGACATGTGAATAATAATACAAAATATGTGCCCTGATAAATTATTTAATAAACAGCAATATTCCATTAAAAATGTCAATTTTGATTTCATGTTGACTTTTGGGGGACATTCAATAATTAATTTGAGATTGAGGCCACAAAAAGCTGAAATAAAAGTAAAATACTTTGTTACACTTATTTACATCTACATTTTTTTTATATTTATAATTATATAAAGGGTTAGTTCACCCAAAAATGAAAATTCTGTCATTAAATACTCACCCTCATGTCGTTCCACACCCGTAAGACCTTCGTTCATCTTCGGAACACAAATTAAGATATTTTTGATAAAATCCGATGGCTCAGTGAGGCCTGCATTGACAGCAAGATAATTAACACTTTCAACTCCCAGAAAGCTACTAAAGACATATTCATGTATTCAACAGTTCATGTGACTACAGTGGTTCAACCTTAATGTTATGAAGCGACGAGAATACTTTTTGTGTGCCAAAAAAACAAAATAACGACTTTATTCAACAATATCTAGTGATGGGCGATTTCAAAACACTGCTTCATGAAGCTTCGAAGCTTTACGAATCTTTTGTTTCAAATCAGTGGTTCAGAGCGTGTATCAATCTGCCAAAGTCACGCCCCCCAGTGGTGAGCCATTGAAATTTCAAAACACTTATGACATAACAAAGCCTCGTTTACTGAAATCACGTGACTTTCACGCTCCGAACCACTGATTCGAAACAAATGATTCATAAAGCTTTGAAGCTTCATGAAGCAGTGTTTCGAAATCGCCCATCACTAGATATTGTTGAATAAAGTTTTTTTTTTTTTTTTGGCACACAAAAAGTATTCTCCTCGCTTCATAACATTAAGGTTGAACCACTGTAGTCACATGAACTGTTTTAAATATGTCTTTAGTAGCTTTCTGGGAATCTGAAAGTGTAAATTATGTTGCTGTCAATGCAGGCCTCACTGAGCCATCGGATTTTATCAAAAATATCTTAATTTGTGTTCTGAAGATGAACAAAGGTCTTACGGGTGTGGAACGACATGAGATAGAGACAGATATAAATACGTTTGTACTTTTCAAGTAATTAATATGTCCAATATTACATGAATCACTAGAATGATTGACTGTTTCTTGCCAGTTCAAAACAGGCCAGCTCTTATTGTTTGCAGCGGTCTCCTGCCTGTAGAGAAGCCGGAGCTCAAGCGGGTGCTGGAACAGAGGAGACTGGAGCAGCACAGAGAGAGAGAACAAGCCTCACAGCCACCGTCAGACCTGGAGCAAGAGCTGCACAAGAGACGGCAGAAACTCATGGCGGTACGTGTCCACTGGTGCACGCGAGGACGTCAGTTCAACCAAAGGCGTCCACTGCTACTGTCAGTGAATCATGACGTGAAGACTATTATGACAACTATAGCAAAAAACGAATGTACACTACTGTTCAAAAGTTTGGGGTCAGTAAGATTTAAGATTTTTTTTAAAGAAATTAATGCATTAAATTAATCAAAAATGTTTTAAGGACTTTTATGTTGTCACAAAAAGATTTGTCACAATAATATTAAACTGCTCTGACCCAGTCGTCTAGCCATCACAATGTGGCCCTTGTCAAACTCACTCAAATCCTTACGCTTGCCCATTTTTCCTGCTTCTAACACATCAACTTTGAGGACAATATGTTCACTTGCTGCCTAATATATCCACTAACAGGTGCCGTGATGAAGAGAGAATCAGTGTTATTCACTTCACAGTCAGTGGCCATGAGGATTTGAGCGAGTTTGACAAGGGCCAGATTGTGATGGCTAGACGACTGGGTCAGAGCATCACCAAAACTGCAGCTCTTGTGGGGTGTTCCCGGTCAGTATCTATCAAAAGTGCTCCAAGGAAGGAACAGTGGTGAGCCGGCGACAGGGTCATGGACGTGAAGACTATTATGACAACAAGACATACTCATTGATGCACGAAAGCTGGTCCGTGTGGTCCAATCCAACAGACGAGCTGCTGTAGCTCAAACTGCTCAAGAAGTTAATGCTGGTTCTGATAGAAAGGTGTCAGAATACACAGTGCATCACAGTTTGTTGCGTATGGAGCTGCATAGCCGCAGACCAGTCAGGGTGCCCATGCTGACCCCTGTCCACCGCCGAAAGAGCCAACAGTGGGTCCTGCCATCCATGTGGATGTTACTTTGACACGTACCACCTACCTTAGCATTGTTGCAGACCATGTACAGCCTTTCATGGAAACGGTATTCCCTGGTGACTGTGGCCTCTTTCAGCAGGATAATGCTCCTGACACAAAGCAAAAATGGTTCAGGAATGGTTTGCGGAGCACAACAGCGAGTTTGAGGTGTTGACTTGGGCTCCAAATTCCCCAGATCTCAATCCAATCAAGCGTCTGTGGGATGTGCTGAACAAACAAGTCCGATCCATGGAGGATCCACCTCACAACTTACAGGACTTAAAGGATCTGCTGCTAACATCTTGTGTCAGATACCACAGCACACCTTCAGGAGTCTAGAGGAGTCCATGCCTCGACGGGTCAGGGCTGTTTTGGCAGCAAAAGGGAGACCAACACAATATTAGGAAGTTGGTCATAATGTTATGCCTGATCTGTGTATATATATATATATATGCATATTTTGCAATACATTTAAAATATATCATTTTTAATACCTTTTTAATTCGATTATGCTGTTTGTATTGCTTCATGAGATTGTAGTTTTTTCCCTCACTAAAGTACAAAGTCTTGTACCTTTGCATTTTTGTCCAATTTTCAAAACCTTTTTTGCTTCAAATCAAAGTTTGCAATGTTATGATTCATCTCAGAGATGATTGGCTTGGTTTATGGCTTATAACGCTTTAATGAAGACTTTTCTGAAATCCCTATGGGAAAAATGAATGGAAAAAAATAATTCTGGAACCACCACCTCTGGAAAAAGTGGGCAGGAGCTGATGCACTCTTTCTGGAGGATCACATGACACTGAAGACGGAAGTAATGATGCTGAAAATTCAGCTTTCATCACATGAATAAATTACATTTTCAAATGTATTCAAAACAGAATTTTTTTTTTATTGTAATAATATTTCACAATATTACTGTTTTTACTGTATTTAATAAATATCTGCATTTAATAAATGATTGTATCAAATAAATAGAGCCTTGATAGCCTTGTTTTTTCAAAACATTAAAAAATCTTCAAGATCCCAAACTTTTGAACGGTGGTGCACCATGAAAATAGGCTAAAAACCTTTTGAAAAAGTAGAAAGAGATTTCAGTTCTATATTATTACTATTTAGGACGCTCACTGGATCTGTGATTCTCTCCTTACAGTACGAGCAGGAAGAGCTGAGGCACAGAGAAAACATACGAAACATGCCAGAGTTTGTTCGCGTGCGGGAAAACCTGAGACACATCACCATCACAGGCTACTGAACCAACAACTGAAGAACAAAATTCTTACATAAGAAACTGGGTTCTGTTCTATCAGAGGCAATCGTTATCATGAATATTATTCAGTGTCATTTTGTGTTGTGCCCTCTCACCTTCAGTCCATATGCAGTCCTTCACTTTGGCTTTCAAAGAGCACAAATTACCTTTTGTATCACCATTCTGGGTCTTTTTAGATGAACTTCTTTTTTTCCAGCCAGTCATATTTTTACAGGTCAATTCTTAAACTGCATTTAAAATGGATTTAACAATACTGTATTCTGTAGACAAGTTGGCGACACTTTACAATGCAGGTGCACTAATATGCATTAATTCATGCTTAAAGGTGCAGTATGTAGGATTTCTGTCTGCTAGAGGTCACTAGAAGCCTATTTAAAACAAAGGCGCAGCTTGATGACGCCAAGTTTGAGCACAGAATCTTGGGACATGTGGTCTTCACCTCAACGGACGGTGCAAAAGAATCGGGATAGGACTCAGGAAGAAATCATGTTCATGGATGCGATTATTAACGTTACAGTAGTATGAAGCAGAGCAGGAGCGAGTGTTGTGGGAGCTGAACAAGGCCGCTGGAGCGATTGCTCAACACACGCCTCACGAGCAGCAGAACTTTAATTATGACACAGTCGCCGGCGCCGCTTCCGCTTTTCCGGTCATGAGTATGAGGTAACGCAGCTCTGTTTATCATATTAGACACATTTGAGAGTGTTGAAAATGATTTTATAACGTTACTCTGTGCGTTCGCTCGGTGGCTGCTGTGAGACACTTGTTGCACACTGCAGTAAGCTAGATTTTTTTCATTTAAAACGTAATGTATGATGGAGAAAATTCTGTATTACTTTTACTAAAAATAAAGCTGCATCTGATTATGCTATGTTAGCTACTTGACAAAATAGTGTTTTTCTTTGAGGCATGGTTCTCGCAAAAAATCAAGAAAATTAGATTTAAACAATAAGACTAAACGTGTGGTTGGATATTTATATACATGTTGGATATTTTACATATTGCACCTTTAACTAATGCACAGATAATCATGTGTTAATGTATGACTCATGAAGAACTAAACCATCAATTAAGGATCACTGCATCAGCAACTAATAAAGATTCTATATGGTTAATAGATCAGGTAATATATGAACTGTTATTTATTAAATGTGTCATAATGTATTAATTCCATAACATATTTTATTAACTAATAGTGTAAATTAATGTGTTAATTACCACAATGGTTTGAAGCCATGTATTTCAACTTCAAATTGTCTGCTTTAATTAATCATTAGCTAATGATTTGCAAATGTATCATGATGTTATGACTTTACTTGTTGAGGCACATGACTATTAAGTAATTATTAATATGTCATTATGGTTTTGATAACCTCACTATGCCATGGATTTCGATTTCCAACCATCTTCAAACGGGATTCCTGGTACCAGATTAACTGTCGCATCCAGTACGCAACAAATAAAGATTTTTTTCATAAAATCCAATGGCTCAGTGAGGCCTGCATTGCCAGCAAGATAATTTACACTTTCAGATGCCCAGAAAGCTACTAAATATGTATTTAAAACAGTTCATGTGACTACAGTGGTTCAACCTTAATGTTATGAAGCGACGAGAATACTTTTTGTGCGCCAAAAAAACTATATAATGACTTTATTCAACAATATCTAATGATGGGCGATTTCAAAACGCTGCTTCATGAAGCTTCGAAGCTTTACGAATCTTTACGAATCTTGTTTCGAATCAGTGGTTCAGAGCGTGTATCAAACTGCCAGAGTCACGTGATTTCAGTAAACGAGGCTTCGTTACGTCATAAGTGTTTCGAAATTTCAATGGTTCACCACTGGGGGGGCACGACTTTGCCAGTTTGATACACGTTCCTTAGGGAAGTTCACAAGTGTGTGTTTAAAAGTGGAGTGGAACGCAGCCCAAGCCTTTTCATACAACAGTGTGATCACATAAGCAAAATTCCATTGGTTTAAAGATCCAATAATTCCATTGTCCATTTATCAATAGTGTAGCAATGCATGAAGCAGATGTCTCTTCCAAATTAAGTATTTTTATATTAACATTGTCAGGTTATTGGTTTGCATGTAAACCCGGACAACAGGTTATTTCAATAAGCTGATTTTTGCGAGTTATCGTGTACTGGTGTGCATGTAAACGTGCTCATTGATCAACGCTGCAAATTTGTGTGTTCAAAGTTTAACAAATTGAATCTGATGCGAAACGTGGGGAAATGTTCCACTTTGGAATTACAGATAGCGCAGATTCTGATTGAGATGACTGCATTTCGTCAGGGGGATTTCACCTTACAAAGGTGATGTGACAGCATCGACCTCCATAAAAGACAACAGATGTGGTGTAAAAACAGAACAAACAAACGTTTAATAAAATTTGAGGTACATTATTTACAGCTCAGTCACATCACATAAAATACTAAAAATACTGCCAAACCTGGTGGCCAGGTTCTCAAGTCCTCAAGAGAGGTTTATCATCATATGGCAAATTTGTGAGAAAAACTCAAAGAAAGGTTCTCTATCACGATGGAAAAAATACATTAGGTTCATTTATCATTTATCTTCAAGTTTCTTTCCTGTTAGTCTGGTTCACATTTCTTATTTATGTAGATTTATTACAACATATCCACTCTAAACTTCTCAAGATTATAAATGGAACATTTTAATCGGTGGACATCAAGTACAGAAGGTGTATGCAGCAAATACAGCAGAAACATCTGATCACTTTTCCTAGAGTTCCCCCGGGCTCTCTGCACAAACTGACTCCCTGCTGAATCAGCCTTATAAGGGAAAAGCATCTCCTTTACAGTTTAAAATTCCAGAAGAGCAGCTTTTCTGTATCATCATCCATATTTCTCATTTAAGAAGCCTTTTCAAAAAGTTAAGTAACCTATTCCAGGTGGACTCACAACATTGATAATAAATAAATAAATAAATAGCAAGTGGAAAAACTGCACAAGAACTCGGGTGTCAAAAAGTCAGGGGATGCCATCCTTCCGCTGGCAACACTGGGAAGGTGGGACGCTCCAGTCGTAAACATAGGACAGCCTTAGTTTGACTTCCTCTTTGCACAGGTGCCCATCTCGCTGTAGTGTCTGATGTTTCTCCAACATGTCCTCTAAACTCTGCTTGTGTGTGACCAGATACTTATTGCTGCAGCCGCGCGACTTGTACTCCGTGTCGAAGCGTGGATCGTGAAGCCGCTTCACGTCCACGGGGGCCAACCACGCACCCAAGGATACGTCCTCACTCTGCCAGATCTTTAGAAAGCCCACATTAAGATGCACGTAGTGCACGAGGTCAGCGGATAGCACATAGCCCCCACCTAGAGCATATGGTAAGTAGTAGTCGCACAGATCCCAAGTGCTTTCTTTCCATTTCCCGGCTGTTTTCACTCTCCCACGGCCAGAGAAGAAGCCCCAGTAGAGGCGACTGGGCTCCCTGGTCTTCAACTCCTCTTTGAGGAGATCCAAGCGGGCAAAGGTGTCATCGTCTGCCTTCAGAACGAATTTAAAGTCCACGTTTTGGTCCAACCACGAGTACATGTGGAGCAGTTTCTGCGTGAGGTTCTCGTACGAATCCCGGAGGTCTGAGAGCAAGAGGAGGTCATGGTGACGGACCTGCTCGGTTCCGAGGTTCTGGAGGTCTTCGGCAGGTAAACCCTCTGTGCCAATGACAAACCAGTAGAGCACTTCGGGATCCTGCTTGGTCAGCCAGGTGCTCCGGATAATACTGCGACGCTCTGTGTACTTTGGCCCCGTGGTGATGAGAACGACCAGGAACGCAGAGAGCTCTCTGGCATGGGGAGGTCCTGCCGGCTGCTTTTGACGTGACTCTGCCCGCGGCGCCACCCCTGGGGACTCGGCTGGTCTCAGCGTCTCAGACGTACATTTGGCGAGGAATAAAAGGACGACAGCAAATAGGAAGAGGACACAGAGTGCCAGGGCTGTCTTATGACGACACACAAGACGGACCAAATTCATGATGTCACTGAGGAACAGAAAGAAATAGTAACACTTTTGAAAACAAGCCTTACCTAAAATGTGTGCAACATTAAGGCCTGTTCACACCAAGATGTTCAGTGCGAAAATTTAGAGCGATAAACATTTTGTTAATTTGTTAATGCATGTCATCAGATTTGTTACGGAGAGGTATTCTAATCTCTTTTCCATTGCACTGGCCAATCAATAAGATTTGTGTTCTTGATCATGTACCCAAAAACTGGAAAAATTGAGAATCACAGTCTTTTTGTTTAATAGAGCTCTCGATTCTCCCACGATTCTGAATAGACAACTAAACGAAATTACATGTCATTTACTAGAGGCAATGATGAAATGTTAATTGCTGCAGTCTATTTACAAATTATAACTCATTTGAATTTTTTTTAAATCATTTTGAATGAATGATTCAATGACTAGCTCATAAAGACCACATTGAACGAATCTCTTTAATTAAAGGGTTAGTTCACCTAAAATTACATTTATGTAATTAATTACTCATCCTTGTGTCGTTCGAAACCCGTAAGACCTTCGTTCATCTTCAAAACACGAATTAAGATATTTTAGATGAAATCTGAAGGTATCTGATCCACACACAGGCAGCAAGGCGTCATTGTACCTTTTGAGGTCCAAAAAAAATTGGTAAAAACATAATTAAAATATACAATGTGACTACAGTGGTTCAACCTTAAAGGGTTAGTTCACCCAAAAATGGAAATGATGTCATTAATGACTCACCCTCATGTCGTTCCAAACCTGTAAGACCTCCTTTCATCTTCGGAACACAGTTTAAGATATTTTAGATTTAGTCCGAGAGCTTTCTGTCCCTCCATTGAAAGTGTATGTATACGGTAGAAAGTCCATGTCCAGAAAGATAATAAAAACATCATCAAAGTAGTCCATGTGACATCAGTGGGTTAGTTAGAAGTTTTTGAAGCATCGAAAATACATTTTGGTCCAAAAATAACAAAAACTACGACTTTATTCAGCATTGTATTCTCTTCCGGAATCCTTTCCATTGAATTGATTCCATTGAATTGATTCCATTGAATCCTTTCATCTGTCGGCGTTGGTAATGCACTTTTACGTCGTTGTTTTTAGCGATTAGGACATCCGCAACATGCACACTTACGCACCATTTAAAAAAATATAGCAATACCAAAATACAAACTATGTAGAATAGCTTGAATACAGCGTGCGTCTCCTTCAGACTGTAAACGAAGCTCGGGCGCACCAGATAACACGTCAGCAGCGTCTTACGTCAGCAGCGTCACTGCGGAGTCGTGAATGCGGATTGACAACAGACCCGGAAGAGAATACAATGCTGAATAAAGTCGTAGTTTTTGTTATTTTTGGACCAAAATGTATTTTCGATGCTTCAAAAACTTCTAACTAACCCACTGATGTCACATGGACTACTTTGATGATGTTTTTATTACCTTTCTGGACATGGACAGTATACCGTACATACATTTTCAATGGAGGGACAGAAAGCTCTCGGACTAAATCTAAAATATCTTAAACTGTGTTCCGAAGATGAACGGAGGTCTTACGGGTTTGGAACGACATGAGGGTGAGTCATTAATGACATTATTTTCATTTTTGGGTGAACTAACCCTTTAATGTTATGAAGCGACAAGAATACTTTTTGTGCGCAAAATAAAACAAAAATAACGACTTTATTCAACATTTTGAGCCGTTGTCATACGTAGTGAACCACTTTAGTCATGTTTATTTTAACCATGTTTTTTAATACTTTGCTGGACCTCAAATGGTGCAATGACTTTTGCTGCCTATGTGTGGTTTAGATACCCTTGGATTTCATAAAAAATATCTTAATTTGTGTTCCGAAGATGATCAAAGGTCTAACAGGTGCGGAACGACATGAGGGTGAGTAATTAATGACAGAAATTTCATTTTTGGGTTAACTAACCCTTTAATGATTCCATGACGAATACATTTTGTTAACAGTCACTTGTTGTCACCTACTGGTGTACCGATGTAACTGATAAACTTTACCTCAAGTTACTTTTTAAAAAGTGATTGATTTACTCCATTTTGATCACCACCATAAACATCAATGTTTATTTCCAAACTAAAAACTTTTATCCCAGTACTGTGATAATCTGAATTACTTTAAGACAGAAATAATGATACTGTGTTTGAAAAGACTGATTGTGAAGCCGTTTCATAACTATAAATGACACGTTGCCATAATCAGATGCTTTTCTTATGCTTTATTAAAAAATTCTTGCTAGTTTCTCAATTTTGTTGTGTTTATTTTGGTATTGAGAGGAAAGCGCACAAAATTTTTACAAATTCATCAAACCATCGCTCTCAGCAGTGTGGGCGGTGTCCGATGTTCGATCACAGTATATCGCTGCTTGCGTATTTCTTACGTATAAAACTTAATTTTACCCCTAAACGAAGAACGAAAAAGAACTTCGCTTGAAGTATATCGGGGCCTTTATGCTCATTCACACTGCAGGTAAATGTGGCCCAAATCTTGTTTTTTTGCCCACAGGTGACTCATATCTGTTTTCCCCATGACAGTGTGAACAGTACAAACCACATGGTAACTGAGATTTGTGCCACTTCCATATGTGGTACTAAATCCGATACAGGTCAGATGTTTTGTAAAGCGACCACAGTGTGAACAGTCATATCGGAATTCATGCGTTCACAGTTTTGAGAAGCAATTGATAGTTTCCATGTGACGTCACGCTCTGAGGGGAACGCCCCCTGGTGGGCAAAACAATGCTTTCCTCCATTGCCTGCCAGTCATTTTTACCAGGTTTGTAGTACGATCTATTGTAGTAAGATATTGATATTAAAAGACCAAATTCAATATACACCTTATTGATTATGCATACTTTGTACAGGCAAATAAATGAACACAGAATATATGTGTTCACGAGTGTAACACGAGGTTTCTCATTAAGCGTTTTTTCCATCAAAAACCATTATAAAGAAACCGCGTTGCGTTCATATTCTGGGCTCATCTGCTCGCCTGTATATAGTATGCTCCATCAAAAAGGGTTAAACTGAATTTGATCTTTTAATATCACTGTTTTAGTACATTAAGGCACTTTAAGAGTGGGTTTCACTAAGATTCTTTAGCCTGGTGTTGGTTCACCCTCCGCCTATGCTGCTTGATCAGCCCTTTAATTATTGGTCTTTCTGCGTAATTAATCTGTGTTTAAAATTAAGTGGTGCAACCCAACTCGATTTAAAATAAATCCCAGATCAACAAATCCTTGATTAGTGTTAAACTTTGCTTAATTTAATCCCTATTGGTGCAACCCACCCTAGTGTTTTTCATGTTAGCTTTTTAAAAAAACTGTCTCGCTTTTTTAACTGAAATCACTACAGGTGCTGGATCACAAGTGCCCAAAACTTGCATCTTGTTCACATATTTTTGTTTTTAAGATTCGTTCGTGCAACACCGGAAAGTAATGTGATTGGCTGTTGTCACTATGACGGTTGCATCAGCACCAAGCTTCAGACACGCCCTCCATCAAGCGCTGACGCCGACGCCCCGTGTGAATGCAGAACGCTGCTCTGCTTTGCGCACCATAGTAACCACTGTATTTCTGCTTTTCTATAAGCGCCACCTACTGTCAGAGATCGAATCTGCATTTTTATTCAGCCTGTTTACCGTGTTTACAAGCCTAATTTCTCAACTTTTCAAGTGCCAACGCAGGCATCAGCAAATCAGATCACCTTATGCAAATACCCAAGGGCAAACGCTAGCCAAATGTGATCATGCAACACCGGAAAGTAATGTGATTGGCTGTTAACACTTTGACGATTGCATCAGCACCAAGCTTCAGACACGCCCTCCATCAAGCGCTGACGCCGACGCCCCGTGTGAATGCAGAACGCTGCGATGCTATGTGCACCGTAGTAACCACTGTATTTCTGCTTTTCTATAAGCGCCACCTACTGTCAGAGATCGAATCTGCATTTTCATTCAGCCTGTTTACCGTGTTTACGTCTAAATTGACAAATCACATGCGAAAATCAGAGCGAATTTTCATGCCGAACATTTGTGTTGGTGTGAACAGGCCCTTAGGGTATGTGATACAGTACAGGCCCATGAAAATCACAATCTAAAAACATTTTTTGTTGTTGTTAACATTTTTCCTACACCTTTTTGCTTCACTAGTTCACTAGTTAATTTAAATTGACATTGATTTTTAAAGGTACATTTATTTCATGCAGTCAGTAGAATTTCCCCCCCACAATATCCTTAAAGGTGCAATATGTAATAATTTTGTCCGCTAGAGGTCACTAGAAGCCTATTCAAAACAAAGGCGTAGCTTGATGACGGCAAGTTTGAGCACGGAATCTTGGGACATGTGGTCTTCACCTCAACGGACGGTGGAAATAATCGGGATAGGACTCGGGAAGAAATCATGTTCATGGATGCGATTATTAACGTTACTGTAGTATGAAGCAGAGCAGGAGCGAGTGTTGCGGAGCTGAACGAGGAGCTGGAGCGATTGCACAACACACGCCTCACGAGCAGCGGAACTTTTATTATGACACAGTCGCCGGCACCGCTTCCGCTTTTCCGGTCATGAGTATGAGGTAACACAGCTCTGTTTATCATATTAGATACATTTGAGAGTGTTGAAAATGATGTTATAACGTTACTCTGAGCGTTCGCTCGGCGGCTGCTGTGAGAAACTGTTACACACTGCAGTAAACTAGATCGATTTTAGAATATCATATTAAATACTGTTGATAAATGGCATGCAATTAATTTTAAAACATATTGTATGATGGAGAAAATGATGTATTACTGTTACTAAAAATAAAGCTGCATCTGATTATGTTATGTTAGCTACTTGACAAAATAGTGTTTTTCTCTGAAGCATGGTAAAGCATGGTACTCGCAAAAAAATCTAGAAAATTAGATTTAAACAATAAGACTAAACGCGTTGAGCTATGACAATGATTAGTTTTCTGTCTATAAATATATCAAAACAGTTGTTCCCTTGTCTATTAAAACATGTAATCTATTTAAGCATCTTTGGTTTTCCATGGTTTCTACAAAATAAAACCGGAAACCGAGGGTAACGCGGATATGACGCAACTGACAGGCGACTCCTCACACGTCCCGGAGCCTTGGTTAAAATAGCAATTTTCTCACAATTTACAAATAATTGGAAACATTTGGGATATTGTAAGTATTCAAGTGAACAAAATATATAACACTGGCCTAGTGTTTTTTTTGGATATTTTACTGCAAAAATATTACATATTGCACCTTTAACTAATAATGGATAATACTCATAAAATAATACTGACTATTTTAAACCATTTTAAATGAAGTATAGCATGTCAACTACATTTACAATCATAAAAGAATAAAAAATATATATTATTTTGTGGAAACAGATTACAAAACCAAATCATCTTCATATACATACAAGGCACACAGAGCCACTGATTCAACACGCATCAAGCCACATTACCTGCTAGATTCTCGCCAAAATGATCATTTACTGTGTTTATGGCTCATCCTGTGCATCTTTATTACAAGAGGCTGTTTTGTTTTGCAGTAGCAGCTGATGTGCTGGAGATGTCACAGCTGTCCGTCTTCTGCCTCTCCAGACAACACGTACAACATTTACACACAGCAAACGCACAAACCGCAACGACTTAAAAGGTCAGACTACAGTGGAAAGTGTGGAAGAGTTTGAACGCGTCATTATTTCTTCAGTTCAGCTCAAATGCAAACACACACACACACACACTGCACTTCCCGTTCGCAACCACAGTTTGAAATACTGATGCTCAGACAGAAACGTTGACGACCTGCGCCACCTACAGGACGGGATGAAAGTACAGTTTCAATAATGTTTGTAAAATAATAACATGATTTCTCAAAGTACTGCAGCATCTTCTGTCACCCAAGGTAGTTCTCCAGTTTTACTACCATGAAGAAATGAAAACAAAAAAGCAGCTGGTTATAAAAATATATGCTGATAGAGGCAATCAATTATAGTGAAATCTAACAACTTAAAATGAATGGCTACATGTAAACAAATATGAACCTCAGAAATATGTAACAGAAAATCCATTTAAAACCACATTATTAAAACAATGGTTTTGCAAACCAGGAGATGCAAGGCTGCCATCGGAAAATATATATTATGTGCTTCTCTCACAAACTAAGAGAGAAGCACTTGATATAGAAGGATAAATATTGATTAATAAACCACTCAAAGGATATACATTGAAATGGATTCAAGAACCCATCCTCCCACCCCAGTGCACGATCTAGTCAAAAGCTGCTCATTTGATGATTTTTATTTCATTTATTTTACAGGCATCATACATTTTATTCAGAGCTTGGCTCTTCTCGGCCTTCATCTGGGTTGATTGTTGTAAGTTGATGAAATTTCTGAATCTGGAGGGAAAATTATAACAAGAAAAAAAGTTATTGACCAAAGCAATTGTGAAAAAAATATCAGCTTGAGTGTTGCATAAAAAACAAAAAAACAATATCTTTATGCTACGGAAGAGGATTAGGGCCAAGCAAGCAATAATAAAAAAATAAAACCATCTCGAGATTAAAGTTGTTAAATTTCGAGAAAAAAGTTGAAATAAAATGTTGAGAATAAACTCGTTAAATTTCGAGAAAAAACTCTTTAAATTTCGAGAAAAAGGTCGAGATAAAATGTTGAGAATAAACTCATTAAATTACGAGAAAAAAGTTGTTAAATTATAAGAAAAATGTCATTAAATTTCGAGAAAAAAGTCGAGATAAAATGTTGAGAAACTCAACGAGTTTTTTTCTCGTAATTTAACAAGTTTATTCTCAACAATTTATCTCGACTTTTTTCTTGAAATTTAACGAGTTTTTTCTCATAATTTAATGAGTTTATTCTCAACATTTTATTTAGGGCCAAGCAATAATAAAAAAATAAAACCATCTCGAGATTAAAGTTGTTAAATTTCGAGAAAAAAGTTGAAATAAAATGTTGAGAATAAACTCGTTAAATTTAGAGAAAAAACTCATTAAATTGAGAAAAAAGTTGAAATAAAGTGTTGAGAATAAATTCGTTAAATTTAGAGAAAAAACTCGTTAAATTTAGAGAAAAAGGTCGAGATAAAATGTTGAGAATAAAC
Organism: Anabarilius grahami; assembly: GCA_003731715.1. NCBI lineage: Eukaryota > Metazoa > Chordata > Actinopteri > Cypriniformes > Xenocyprididae > Anabarilius > Anabarilius grahami. Next base: position 1,039,806 of record RJVU01060476.1, read on the forward strand.
TCATTAAATTGAGGAAAAACTCGTAAAATTTCGAGAAAAAAGTTGAAATAAAATGTTGAGAATAAACTTGTTAAATTTCGAGAAAAAACTCGTTAAATTTCGAGAAAAAACTCGTTAAATTTCGAGAAAAAGGTCGAGATAAAATGTTGAGAATAAACTCATTAAATTACGAGAAAAAAGTTGTTTAATTACGAGAACAAATTTGTTAAATTATGAGAAAAATGTCGTTAAATTTCGAGAAAAAAGTCGAGATAAAATGTTGAGAAACTCAAGTTTTTTTCTCGTAATTTAACGAGTTTATTCTCAACATTTGATCTCGACTTTTTTCTTGAAATTTAACGAGTTTTTTCACGAAATTTTACAACTTTAATCTCGAGATGGTTTTATTTTTTATTATTGCTTGGCCCTAATCCTCTTCCGTATTATGCAGATTATGCAGAGTGCCTTTTTATCCAAAACAAAAAGCTTTTCAAAACAAACTTCCTGGTTAAACATTAAAGTAGACTAAGTGTGATCAACTGCAATTTTTTTTTTTTCATATTTTATTAAATAATGACAAAATTCACAAATAATGATTTTTTCACTCAAAAACTGAGGTGCATAAACTCAGATCAATGAGGCCTAGTTCGAAAAAGAAACATAAAACCAGTCCTAAATGAAAGAAAACAAGTTGACAAATAGATCCAATCCAATATTTGCTGATAATAAAGCATGATGAGTGATTTATAAGATATTTTCTGTAGGCTAGTCATTTTTGAGTGTAACAAGGTGAAAAAACAAACAAAAAAGGGACAAAAAGAATCAAGTTGTTATAGTCTGTGTGAACAAAGTCAGTAAGTTTCAGTCCAATGCAATAACATTAAAGAACGCACTTCAAAATGGCGGCAGGGATTAGTATTTAGCTTGTCAAATTTGCCCCAATTTGGGTTGTGAGCAAAAACACGCCGTTTTTGTGTGTGTCCCTTTAAATGCAAATGAGCTGCTGCTCCCGTCCCGCTTTCCAGAAGAGGGCGGAGCTTTAACAGCTCGCGCTTCGGTTGCTCAACAACAACAAAGCTGGAGAATCTCACGCAGCCAAAATGAGGATTGTCAGTAACGGTGTTCAGCCTTACATTGTTCAAACCGGAGTCGACACTGATGGAGAGACTCAGGAAGAAGTTACAACTTTTAGAATGAAACTGGATGTTTCTGAATGGTTAGTGGATAAATGTATGTAGTTGCTGTGGAGTTGATTCAACTCATCCAATAGCATGTGCCGTCATGTTCATCTTTTGTGCAAATACAGTGTTGAATTGACCCTCGTTTGTGAAGCAGTCCGGCGTAAAATGACGGTAACAACACTCTACAACAACAACTCTTCCTCTTCTCTAAAGCAGCCCGACATGGCCTCACCCCCTTTGTTGCGTGTTCTCGGGGGCGGGGTTTATGTAAATTTTAGGGTTAGTGATGTCATTAACCCAGGAAGAAGCTCATTGTAGTCCCTACCAGCTGATTGTTGTAGTCCTTAAACAGAATTCTTTAAAAGAAAATATCTCCCTTTGCAGATGTTGTTTATGCTCTAACAGCAACATCACACACTAACTAAAGATCATAAATCAACCATGTCCTTTAAAAATACAAGCAGATAGAAAACTGATTTGATGTTTGTTTATTTGATGGCATTACAATGGAGGTGTTTTTTTTTCTGTCATTGTTTGACATTACAAAATGGTGTACAGTACTTTCTTAGTTGATGCTAAAGGTTCTCCACTCAAAAACACAGCCAAACATGTTCGAGAGAATGTCAAGGCACGTCATGTTATTGAGACCAGAACAAAGAGGACCGCAGGGGTCAGTCACAGTGTCATTATGAGCAGAATTTCAAGGATCACATTAGCTGTCCGTCACTAAGACCACAAACAGAGATCAAGGGTCAGCAACATTTTTGGTGTACTCTAGTTTGAAAAGCAGACTACTCATAAACGCTGCAAAAAAAAAACACACGTAATGTCAGAAAATCACTCGTCGATGTGTGATTATGGTTTCCATAGTAGTATCACATTTTCATTGGCTTTGACATCCCATCTCTTCTGCTAAATTTCCTAAACTTGTTTCTCCAGGGAGAATTCATGAGCATTGACACGATTAAAGAATTTTAGCATAAAAACAAAACAAAACAAAACAGGAAGTTGATGTTACTTCTTATCCACTGATATTCCTCACAACATACACTATGATTCTACAAGGACTTTGATTTGAATAACAAATAGCTAACTTAAATAATACGACCAGGGCACATACATTTTTTTCCCCTTTCCATCCACTTGTTGACCCAACAGTAAAGTGGTTGAGAACCAGTCAGCTTCACAATCAAACATAATTTAAAAACCGAAGAGATCCTACGACAACAAAAACACGACACTGAATCAAAATGGAGTATAAAACAAGTCAAGGATTAGTGTAAGGATTTTAGTTGAACAGACAATATTACGCCATCACGATCCCCGTTCCTTTATGTCAGCATTATTCCGCTATTGCTTGCGAATTAAAAACACATCAGCGTTCCTTGAGCTAAGAAAATAAACTTACCTAACCAGACACTGGATTTCTCCGTGAACAAATGCAAATATTATATTTCTAAATATTAACAACGTTCTAAAACATAAATAGGATAGATAAAAACAGTTGCAGCAGTTGACGGCAGGTCTGTCGGTCGTAAAAAGATGACGTGGTCTGTGCGTCTCATATGTAGGGGTACTGAGGGACCCTCCGGGGGCTGAGCCGATAGCTGTTGTACGCCCCGCTTCCTCTAGTGGTGCTGGTGCTCGTGGTTACATAAGGATGGGCGGGGTAATGTTGCTGGTAGTGGGTGGAGAGTCTGTGGACCACACCCCCAATGGAGTCCTTTGGGATAAGACTGGCTGCATAGTGACTAGTGGGCGGGACATGAATGGAGGGGGAGGAGCCCTGGACGAGCAGGTGCTCCATGTGGGATGCGGGGGTGGGGTAGGTGTACAGGCTGGGGGTGCTGGTGAACGAGGGGGCCTCCTGGAGACAGTAATGAGCGGAGGCTGGAGGGTACGTGTGCTGTCGACGCAGGGAGCCACCAGATGGTCCTTGGGATGAGGAGACAGTGGTCTGGAAAAAGGAAAAAAGGAAATTGAAGCACACGTTCTTTACCGCACATTAGGCAGCTAGATTTAACCTATCTGCGAGATTTGATGCTCGCAGTCGGAGGAGGAGACGTGAAGTCGGACACTTTCTGCTTTTCACGGTGTTTGCGTACTTCGACTATTTGTCAAACATGTCAGACGTTTTCATGAAGCAAACGCTTTTAATTCAGTACTTTATGTACTGCTTAATACAGTGCTTGTATGTACAAAAATAAAAGTTCAACATTAGCCTATTTTATAAGCAAAACTATTTTAAAGGGATAGTTCACCCAAAAATGAAAATTCTGTCATCATTTACTCCCCCTCAAGTTGTTCTAAACCTGTATGAATTTTTCTTCTGTTAAACAAAATATTTGGAAGAATGTTTGTAACCAAACAGATCTCACCCCATATTGGTAGGGGAAAAAAAAAGCAGTAAATGGGGGGCGAGATCTGCTAGGTTACAAACATTCTTCCAGATATCTTCCTTTGTGTACAGCAGAAATTGTGAGACCAGTGACAATTCACACCCCTGGCGTCAGCGAGTTTTACGTTTCTAACTGGCATGCACTGAGCATTGAGAGATGTGGTCACCTGACTGAGGTTAAGTGGTTGAGATCTGCTTAGCTCCTGTTGGGGGTCAGTGACGCTCTCTCCTGAGCTGTTCGGCTGCCTTATGGCAGCGACGGCCCTCTTAGGCTTCATGTAGTAATTCTGAGTAAGACCTAAAACAAACACAGCCAATGTAGTTATTTTAAATAAATAAATAAAAGTACACCAAATAGCTGTTCACCAAGCTACACCGAATAAAAATGCAACCAAAGTTGATACTCACCAACAGCAGGTGGGATTTTGGCTGATATTGAGCTTTCCACAGGCTGCGTTTTCACAGATGGAGCCACCACTGCCAGGGATTTGGACAGTCGTGAGGACTGGACACCCACATGACTGTTCTGGGGCTTGGGAGTTAGAGGACTGGCGGTGGAGGAGTCAGAATCATGAACGGTTAGACAGCTGATCACATTAGTCCTGTGGCTGGGGCCAAAGCTGTCAAATAATAATTTAAAAAAAAAAAGTGCTGTTTTTTAAAAATCTATGGAATTTCACATGGATTAAAAGAAAATAAATGTGGGAAAACAAGCAGTACATTCTTACTGGTAACATTTATCACATTTAGCAAAGTTAATAAACACTTCACTGTGCTTTACTGAATATAGATTGAGCTACTTTGATTGTGAAAGGAGGTATCAGACATTTTGTCAGAATTTGTATATCATGTAACGTACTAAATGCATACACTACTGTTCAAAAGATGAGTTCATAAGATTTTTCAAATAATGTCTCTTCTGCTCTCAAAGGCTGCATTTATTTTGATCAAAAATACACTAAAACAGTAATACTGTGAATCAATTTAAAATAACTTTTCTATTATAATATATTTTAAAATGTTATTTATTCCTCTTATGGCAAAGCTGAATTACTCCAGTCTTCAGTGTCATCTCAGTGTGATCTTTCAGAAATCATTCTAATATGCTGATTTGCTGCTCAAGAAACCTCTTATTATCATTAATGTTGAAAACAGCTTAATACTGATGTGACATTTTTTCCAAAATTCTTTCAATAGAAAAAAAAAGAAGCCTTTATTTAAAACAGAAATCTTTTGTTGCATTATAAATGTCTTTACAGTCAACTTTCCATCAATTTAATGTGTCCCTGAATATACAATTTCTCATAAAACTGGTTGTGTGTGTGTATATATATATATAACCAGGTAGTGACCTCACCTAGCAGGGTGGAACTTCCTTTCGTCCTCATCGTCAGAATCACTGTGTATAGTGATGACACTGACAGCAGGGCTTGGGGTGTCGGAGATAATGATGGGCTGAGTGAGAATAGCACTGTACGACTGAGCGCTCACCAGAGCACTGCTGTGAAAACAGAAACAGTCAGATGGTAAACTAAAGATCTCCCTACATACAGTGGACGCTTACACTAATGCAAGAACATGCATTACATGGTTTATTAAATCATGTTTCGGGTTATTTTTTTCTAAATATAGCATAAGCTTTACAAGCAATATGACAGTTCAGAATTACAACAAAAATTACTGTTAATGTCACTTTATTGAACTATTAAAATATCTAAGTGTCAAAAGTAATTGGCCCAATACCTGCTGCCAGTGTCACAACAGATCCTGCTCCTCTTGTTCTGTGACCGTGTGACCGTAGAGGTTCCTCGACTAAGGGGTATAGTGGAATTGAGGCCGCCAAGGATGTGTGGGTTCTGCTGGACAACACCATTGTGCTGACCGCTCTGAGATGCCCTGCAGGACACAACCAACCAATCAGTATTGTTATTTTAGACTTATTTTAGAACGTATTGCCTTATTTCAATGGCGACACGTCATGCCTGTCACGTGACACACCGCAGCCACAATAGCACTGTATGACTGATGTATCGCTTTTATTTCCTTTTTGCAAAATATCCACAAACTTGTTAACTATGTCATGAACTATCTGATATTATAAAACAGTTAGTTCCTGTCCTTGATTCTGATTGGTCAATTCACGGCTATGACCGCTTCACCCAATCGTTCTGTGTATCACTACACAACACCCTTAGCAACCACTCTTAGCAACGTAAACCGTTTGTTCTCAATTGATATTGTTCATTGAAGCTTACTGTATTATGCAGAAGAGTGTTGTGAGAAAGAGATTGAGTGAGCGAGTTTATTACCTGAATTCAGATTTAGCATTTTCCTTCAGGTCAGTCCTATGTTCATAATAAAACATCTGCTTAAATGTCAGATGTATTATCTTGTCCTTTTAACAGTTAAGGGGTTTTCCCGTGACTGACAGCACTAGTCAAAGCATTTGTCAGTTGCGTCTTGTTCCGTGTTCACAACAATTCAGTCTTTTCATTGTAAAAGTCTGAGTGACACACTTATAAAGACAGTCTTTGCCGCCATCTAATGGCGTAATAATGTAACTTCTGTTGCTGTTCACTGTCAGGGACTATTTTTTCCGGCGGAAGGAATGATTTTAGGAAGTTTACTTCATGAAAGTTGCATTGTTACATCTTTTTGGCTTTAATATTTGTATTGTGTGTGTGGTAACCGTTTTATAAAAGCAATAAGGTACGAGAGGCTGTGCTGTATCGTGAATAAGTCACGGCTGAAGGGGTTGAGGGAACTCCGCTTTGCGTCGTGCCTAACAATGCCCTTCAGCTGTGACTTATTCATGATACAACACAGCCTCTCGTACCTTATTGCTTACTTACGATTCTTAAATATGTGTAAATGAACATGTTTTGTTGTTTAAACACCTTTATAATGATCTTATTAGTCGATCTATAACGTGATGGGCGCTGCCATGTTAGTTTGTGCAGCAATTTAGATAATCGGATCTGTCGGATTTACAACACGTAAATTCATTCACTGCTCCCGAAATATATGAAAGTAAATGGCCGTCGAATTGGAAGAATATAGTTTCAATGAATGATTCAATGACTCAAAGATTTCACTTGTATCCTTGTTTTTGAACATATCTTCAAAGAACGATTCAATGTCAAATACATTTTTTTAATTCACCACCTACTGGTGTAACAGCGTAATTGACAATCTTTATTTGAAGTGTCATTTTGATCACTACAGTACACATCAGTAGGTCTTTATCCAAACTTTTATGCCCAGTACCTTTGTGATAATCTGAATTATTCTAAGAGAAATATGTGGTTGAAAAGACTGTTTGTGAAGCGGTTTCATACCTATACATGACAACTGCTCTCTCTGGCTTTTGTATTTGTCAAAGTATTAAAAGACATAGCTAAATCACTCATTTAGGAATAAGACCGCATGGGTTTTTGAATTGAGATTATTATCTTTTAACGATTGATCGTGTAGCTCTACCTCCAGCTTGATGTTTGCTGTGTAGAGTTCTCAGACAGTAGGGCCTCCAGAGGTGATTCGGTCACTACGGGCTGGTGGCTGGAGTTGTGGATGGTCATGCCAGGTACCTGCTGCCATGCAGAGGGTATGAGGATCTGCTGGGTACCCGCTGGCCAGGTCTGCTAAAGGATCACAAAATATCTGCCTCAGTGACACTAGCACTTTAAAAAAAAAAAAAAAAAAGAAGCTTAAACAAAGTCATAGCGTACCAGTGATTTTCAATCAAATTTAAAAACAAGTTTCAATGGCAACTGAATAGAGGGTAAAACAGCTATGACCAAGCCTACACTACACAATGAGTGACTCTGATGCATATATGGCCATTTAAATCTGAATTTATACATCATTTGTGTCATGCTAGAATGGTGAAGAACCTCATCTAACATGCTGATGAAACACGCAGTGTGGCATCACTGCACACAATTAAAGTGAACGCCACAATGAACAAATGAATGAAAGAAAGAAATAATCAATGCACAAAAATTCTGCAATTCTCTTCTGCAGAATAAGGCAGCTTTACATGTAGCACAGCCATTTCATATGATTTTAAAAGCCAAGACAAGCACAGCATGCAACATTCATACACAAGCGTTAAAAAAAATAAGATGGGGGTGAAAGACAGTAGTCCGGCAACCTGTTGGGAAGAATCTGTTAAATAGTCAGAAAACAATGAGTGTTTCCACGGAGCAAAACTGGCCAAAAGATCTGCCATGCTGAAACGGGCAGCACTAGAGTACCTGCGGACAGACATGGCTATGAGAGGGAGAAGAACATGGCTGCAAATGTTTTTGAGCTGTAGACAAGGTCAGTTTCCTCCCGAGAGAAGACGGAGGGCCAAACAGACGGTGGGGCTGGGGAAGGAGGGGTGGGAGGTCAGAGAAAGAACATATAAATCACACAACAAGAAGCTGCAAGCAAAGCACAGAAGAGTCAGCACATGCCTCCCCATGCCTGTAGCAGACCTGCACTGAGAAAGAATGATGCGGGAGGGACTGAGAGGGAAGAGAAAGGGGGGGAGTGATCAGAAAGAAAGATTAGAAATACAGAAAAATATTTCTGAAATAATTTAGAAATAAATGCAGACATCAGGAGAAGAAAAAAAGGCAATCAGAAAGACATGGAAAAAAGAAAAAGATTAGAAAAGTTTGTGGGAAAAAATAAGGTAATTAAAAAAAAAGGGTAAGTAAAGATCAACAAGAGATCACAGAGGGTCTAGAATTACCAAAGAGATCAGAAAGAGAAAAGATATCAGTAAGAATGAAAGAAAGAAGGGTAAGATCAAAGAATGTTTGGAAAGAAGTACAGAGAGACCAGAAGGAAAGATGAATTTAAGGAGAATTTTGGAAAGAGGGGCAACGATAAGTGATGTTAGTGGTAGAGCGGCGCGCTGGGTGGGTCTCTCTTTACCAGCACTGTGGCTGTCTGCTCCAGTAGGGCAGGCCTTCCTGCCCCACAGCCCAGTGCCAGGGGCAGGGGGTACTGGGATGCCACTCCCGCTGTGTGGGGGTGCAGTGTGGCCACCATCAGAGGCGTACAGGAGCCCTACGGAGGAGGGGCACCATGGAGGGAAAGGGGCAAAAAGCATGGAAAGATTAGACAAAAGGTCAGACTCAGGTCAAGGGTACAAGGCTGTGATCTCACGTGCCATTTACCGGCACTTGCCAGTAGAGGAACGGGTGTCCATGCAGACTTTAAGAAAGGATGTTTCCTCTCCAAATGGATTCATTTGCAGTTGCAGTGATGAGTTGTTAGGTATTATACACAGAGACGGATGTGCTGCATGTCTTACCTGTGTCAGCATGCTGGGCTGAATCTGAAGGGGTTGTGTGGACTGGTTCTGCTGGACAACAGGAACACTGTTATCCATCCTGACAGGATAGCTAGAGGTTTTATTAGAAGATGGAAGCCCTTCGGGAAAAATAAACGAGTATCTTAGTGTTTGGGACCAATTCAACAAATAAATGTAAAAAAAACAAAAAACAAACATGTGACGTCTCTAAGGGCGTGTTCACACTTGTCAGGTTTGGTGCGATTAAAACGAGCCCTCGTGCGATTGCTCTGTTAGTGCGGTTCATTTGAATGTGTGAACGCTTCCATCCGAACCCTGATGAGAATGACAAGAGTGACGAGAATATTTTTGGTGCACCAAAAAAACAAAATAACGACTTATTTAGTGATGGCCGATTTCAAAACACTGCTTCAGGAAGCTTCAGAGCGTTATGATTCTTCTGTGTCGAAACACGATTCGGATCGCGTGTCAAACCGCCAAACTGCTGAAATCACGTGACTTTGGTGCGCCAAACCGCTGATTCATAACGCTCCGAAGCTTCATGAAGCAGTATTTTGAAATCGGCCATCACTATATAAGTCGTTTAGGTTTTTTGGCGCACCAAAAATATTCTCGTCGCTTTATAAGATTAATATTGAACCACTGTACTCACATGAACTGATTTAAATATGTTTTTAGTACATTAATGGATCTTGAGAGAGGAAATGTCATTGTTGGCTATGCAGGCCGCACTGAGCCATTAGATTTCAACAAAAATATGTTAATTTGCGTTCCGAAGATTAACGAAGGTCTTACAGGTGTGGAACTACATGAGGGTGAGTAATAAATGACATTTTCATTTTTCGATGAACTAACCCTTTAAGTAAACTGAACATTTATTTTTATGGTGTAGTTGAGCTAAAATATAAAGATGGCATCTTAAAGTTGAATTTAGTGGCCAGTTTGTGTTTTCTTTGTTTGTTTAACTTTTGAATCTTTTTCTAGCAAGAAAGTAGCATAGCAGTTTTAAATATTTGCTTCGTTACAGACTCCCTCTATTTTGTTGTAGATCATTCAACCATTATGCTGCCTCAGAAGCCTGTCTAAAATCAGTTTCAGGAGGTACCTTTGTGCATAAATGCTGCCTGCAAAGCCTGATAGGGCGGCAAGGCAACAAGTCAGCTGCCTAAACTTTCCATAGAATCTAGCTTAGACACCCATAATGCACCCTGCTCCAGCTCACCTTGGATAGCGGTCGGGGGGCAGACGATGAGGGTTTGCTGGAAAGGTTCAGTCTGAGCACACAGCTGTGTGGGGCGGGTCTGCATGGGGATGCTGGGTTGGGCCAGGCCTGGGATGTTTATGGTAGCCTGCTGGTAAAGGGCTGGCTGGTAGTTGAGGAGAGGAACAGCTCCACCAGCAGACGGAACCTGGCTGTGCTGATTAAGCTGGCTGCTGAAGGTCACAGTCAGGTTTCCTGCAGTTCCAGGAACAGCGTTAGCAGCAAACAGGGCCTTTCCACTGTCAAAGCTACTGTTCCTTCTCTTGCAGATATCCATGTTCTGGAAGCATGACTTCACACTGCAAAAATCATATGACAACCAATTTAAAACATTTCTCTCAAAATTAACAAAAGCTAGTACATGTCTTCTTCAAAAGGACGTACTGAGAGCTGTGTGGGAAGTTCAGCAAATGGCTCATGGTCACAAATGGATGTGCCAGGGTCTTTGTGGGCGTGATTCTTTTATCAGCGTCCAGTCTCAGCATCCTCTTCAGCAGGTCAATCAACTCCCGTCGGTCTGCCTTCTCCGCCAACATGTCCGTCCCTTCTAAATGAGTAGGCAGATTGACCTGGAAACCAATCAACAAAATAAGATTTAATATAATACATCTAATATTGACGTGTTCCATGCTAGACATGCATTTCTAATTACCTGCATCATGTCATCTAAACAATTGAAGATGTATTTTCTCGCTTCTTTGGACTTGATGCCCATTTCGGCCTCATGTTCAGATGGGGTCTGGAAAGTGTCAGAAGTGTCAGCTTTGTAAAATATTAACTAAAGAGTAACCGTTCTGTCATTCAGTGTTAGTTTTGTTTTAACCCCCCGAAAAAACAAAACGGTGAGTACTGACCTTTAACTTCCACAGTGGATAGCTGGAGTCTGGTCCTCTGTTGAAGAAGCGGCTTGTCTTTGTGCCAGCACTCAAGAGATACTCTGGAGGCAATCCCTGTGTCTGAGAAATGTACCGAATCTGGAGAGGAAAAAAGGAAAGGTTAAGTCTAGCACAAAGTCTAGGGAAAATTTCAACATAAAGGACCTGAAAAGCCATTTTGAAGGACATCTCAATTCTCTAATTGCACCACGAGGAACGTATGAAAACCTGACGCACGTATGAATTCTCCTCCCCCTTCACATCCGTCACAATTTTAATTGACTTTTACCTCTGCAATTTTAATAAACCATACATCTAGAGCCAGGAAGTATGACCATATTAGCCCGGTTCTGTCAACACTGCATTGGCTCCCTATTAAACAAACATTGCATACATTTTAAACCTTACTAATTACTTACAAAGCACTAAATGATTTAGCTCCTCAATACTTGAGCGAGCTCTTAACAAATTATAGTCCTACACATCTATTGCGATCTCAAAATTCTGGCCAGTTGATAATACCTAGAATATCAAATCAACTGCAGGCGGTAGATCCTTTTCCTATTTAGCACCCAAACTCTGGAATAGTCTTCCTCGCCTCCTTCAGGAAGCCGACACACTGTCAGTTTAAATCTATAGACAAAAAACACATCTCTTTAACCTGGCATGCACATAACACATCATCAATTTCTCTTATTCAAATCAGTTCAATGATTAGGCTGCATAAATTAGGTCAACCAGAACCGGCAACACTTCCTGTAACACCCGATGTACTTGTTACATCGTAAGAAGAATGGCATCTACGCTAATATTAGTCTGTCTTATTTTTATCCCGATGTTACCATAGTCAGCCGGATCCGGTCCATATCCAGATCAGATCAGACACAACCACAATGCAGCCCTGAATGTCAGCAGAGACCGTTTCTACTAGACAATCCCCTGAGAAGGCCATGTCGACACGACAGCCATCAGCACAGATCCTCAGCAAAGACCACAAGAACCAGACAGGTCCTCCGTACAGACCCTATGGCCAACTTTGGCTCCATACCGGCGTGATGAATCGAACTTCAAGCAAAAGGAACTGGATGAATATTTGAATGATACTGATCCTGATCTGAATTCTGACTTGTGATGCAGCCTGAATCATAATGACACCGTGTTTTTTGTTATACAGAGGAGAACTGGCCCCCCGACTGAGCCTGGTTTCTCGCAAGATTTTTTTTCTCCATTCTGTCACCTGTTGGAGTTTAGGTTCCTTGCTGCTGTCACCTCTGGCTTGCTTGGTTTTGGACACTTAATATTCAACATTATTGATCTGACTGTACTGACTGCTTCTTGTTATTGTGAGTTTACACAAAAGTATAGTTTATAGTTTCGAATGATGTAATGCTCTTATCTATATGACCAAAAATGTTGAGTTGTTCCTGCTACTATCAGGAAAAAAAAATGCAAGTGATTGCGCCGGCGTCTTCATGTCATACAGTAAGCGCGCTATGCTTTATCTTCCACACTCTGCACAAACATTTGGATATGCGCCTAATAACAGCGCACATTTATGTAAACGCATTTCCTGACCGACACACTGCATTTACCACAAGGACCCGCTGTTAACGATCTGTCTCTTGTGGACTGTGTGACTTTGCCACTTCCTGTGGATTTTTTTTCTGCTGCTAACCGACTAATAAAATAAAAAAGAAATCCTAATAATAATAATAATAACAACAACAGTAACATAATATGTGTGACCTGGTCATATTCTGAAGCTCCTGGATACAGCGGCCAGCCCAGAAAGAGCTCTGCAATCACACAGCCCAGTGACCACATGTCAATGGCTTCACAGAATGGCAGACCCAGGATGATCTCGGGGGCTCTGAGAACAGAAAGAGGAAAAATATACTTGTGTGAACCATTTCACTATCATAATCTATGCATACAGGCTGTATTTCTCATCAATTCATTTAGGATTCCATCTGGTAATCTCTACTACAGAGACGCCTGATCGTTAAACATCTACAGATTGCAGATAATCCCTCCTCACCTGTAGTAACGAGACTGGAGGTAAGTCGAGCAGACGGCTTTGGAGACGTGGCTGGCTGNTGCTTTATCTTCCACACTCCGCACAAACATTTGGATATGCGCCTAATAACAGCGCACATTTATGTAAACGTATTTCCTGCCCGACACACTGCATTTACCACAAGGACCCGCCGTTAACGATCTGTCTCTTGTGGACTGTGTGACTTTGCCACTTCCTGTGGATTTTTTTTTCTGCGACTAACCGACTAATATAATTAAAATATTTTCCTAATAATAATAATAACAACAACAGTAACATAATATATGTGACCTGGTCATATTCTGAAGCTCCTGGATACAGCGGCCAGCCCAGAAAGAGCTCTGCAATCACACAGCCCAGTGACCACATGTCAATGGCTTCACAGAATGGCAGACCCAGGATGATCTCGGGGGCTCTGAGAACAGAAAGAGGAAAAATATACTTGTGTGAACCATTTCACTATCATAATCTATGCATACAGGCTGTATTTCTCATCAATTCATTTAGGATTCCATCTGGTAATCTCTACTACAGAGACGCCTGATCGTTAAACATCTACAGATTGCAGATAATCCCTCCTCACCTGTAGTAACGAGACTGGAGGTAAGTCGAGCAGACGGCTTTGGAGACGTGGCTGGCTGATCCGAAGTCGATAACCTTTACCCTGTAGGGCTGTCTGATGGGGTCCACCAGCATGATATTCTCAGGCTTCAGATCAGCGTGGATGAGACCCAGGCTCTTCAGCTTCATCAGGGCGGTGGCCACCTGCTGCAGGATGGGGCGGATGTGCCTCAGAGGCAGTGGGCTGAATTTACTGTGCTTCAGGAAGTCGTAAAGGTTCTGCTCCAGCATTTCAAACACCAAGCATGTGTGGCCCTTGTGTTGGAAACACTCGTAGGAGCGCACAAAGTTGAACTCGTCAGCGTTCTCCGCACTGAGCCGGTTTAAAATGCTCACCTAGAAGAGGATCAATGACAACTAAATGTCCAAATTTAAGAAAAGGGGAAAATTTCTTAATTTAGTTTAAAACATGTGCAACGATCTTAGAAAGGTAATCTTTGTATTCTAGGGGTGAAAAAATAATAAATCGTATCACGTATAAATCAGCACTACATCTCTCAGACACACAGCGAGCTGTATGTAAATAAGCATTTTTCAGTGGGGGTACTGCCCCCTAGAGGGCGTTTGGAAAACATCAGGAGCGCTGAAAGCAATAATTTTAAAAGGGGACATTTGTTTAAGGCGAGTTTACGTCAAAGATTTATGAGCTGAAACTTGTAACTCTTTGCAAAAGAAAATAGGCTGCAACATTCTGCACCGACAGCAAGTCCTTGGACATTTTAAAGCGAACGTTCAAAATGTATTTGTCCTGTTGTCAATAGCGAAAAAGAGTCGGGTGACTTGCTTCATACAGTGCCTTTAATGACAGTTTTTTGGATTTTTTCAATTTAAGAGGAATTGACTTTAAATGTAGGGACCGAAATCTGTCAGGTTTCATAAAAAAATATCTTCATTTGTGTTTGGAAGTTAAACGAAAATCGTATAGGTCTGAAACAACAACATGAAGGCGAGCATTTACATTTTTGGGTGAATTATAACTTATAATTACAGTAAGCTGTGTCTTGGATAAAACTAACTATATCGCGAATCATCATTTACATTTTACATTTTTATATTGCGATATCTCGAGATAATGTACCGTTACACCCCTAGTAATTCCTATTAAAATAATGTCTGAAATTCAAGGACAGAAGGGATGAAGATGGACAAAGATCTGAAATGTACAGACTGGGAACTTAATCTCATTAGATAAAAACATGTGGACAAAGTTCTCTTTTGGGGACATTTTTATTGCGATACTCCGCATAATCGCAAAATGTTTAAAATCGCAATATTTTATCGTGGCTTAAGAATTGTGATATCATTGCATTGTGGGGCCTCTGGTTATTCCCATCCTTACCAGGGTATTTGCAGTAAAATTAGGCCAAAATGAAATCTTGATAAGCAATAGTAACAACCCAAGATCGCAAATAATAACCCACTACAGAAACACAGACACCATCATTACATACCTCGATCTGTCCCTGACGTGCATATGATGGATGGTTCTTTAGGATTTTGATGGCCACAATCTCATTAGTTCCTCTTTTCCAGCACTTGGCCACCTGCCCAAATGTGCCCCGACCGAGAAACTCAAGAACTTCGTAGCTGTTGGAGACGGAGCAGAGGATCTCGTGTTGGACCAGCTGGTAGTCCCCTTCCCCGTTGGAGCTGCTGCTTTTAGTGGTGGGGGCCGAGTGGGGGATGGACTGGGCGGTGGTCCCTGCTCCTCCCGTACGTGCGGAGAAGGCAGGAGCTGAGAGCTCCTCCAGAATCTGAACACTGCCGCTACCACTTCCACCTCCTCCGGAACTCTCCACTTCCTCATTCTTCCTCTTCACACCGTACCTGTGCCCGCGGGAAGAGTGGGATTCCGAGTGGTGGGTGTTGTGAGAGGTCCTACGACTGGACCCACGTGGGAGGCTCCCGGTGCTGTCTGCAGCACGGACCACAACCTGGCCCCGGGACGCTGGGGGAAAGACCAGGCCGGAGGTGCCGAAAGGGAGGCCCGCTGCGGGGTTGAAGCTGTACTGGCCCACAGAACTATACGCTTCATTGGAAGCATCCCAAGCACAGCTCTCCACCTTCATTTTTTTCACCCTGCAGAAGGCACTGGAAGACACAGATGGAGGGGAGAAAACCTGCAGCTGTGAAGCCATGCCTGCGAATATTGAATAAATAAGATTTGGCATTGTTGAAAATAGAAAGAACAAAAAAGCACTTTTAAATGGCAACACTGATATCAACACGAGTGAACAGTCACAAACAAAAATGTGTTAAATATTATAAATATTGACACATCGAGCATTCACCTGAAATGAATTAATTAATTAACTGGGACCTCAGAATGGTATCGAACTGATTTCCAGCTCCATCTAGTGAAATGTCAATACCATTAGATAGAAAATCTTACAGTGATGATAAGAGTTGTCAAACGTACCGGTACTTTAAATTTAAAAATGTGACCAGTAGGGATGGGACAATAAATTGATGCATCGCGAATCGAGAAATTATTCTGAGATTTTCCAAATGCATTGCGATTCTCTCTCGAATCGATTCTGAGCATAATTTTTAACAGCAGATGGCACTGTGTGCTTTAGAAACAGCCGTTCTGTTTCCTTCCAATTCCTTACAGACACACACACACACCACTTGAACCTTCAATAAAATAATCGTTCATAAAGTTCGAAAAGGTTGAAGTGAATTACAAGGGTGTTTTCAGTGGACTGTTTACATTAATCTCACGTCATAAAAGCATTCTGAGGTGCAAATACATTCTCAGACTCATGCACGAGCGCTCTTCTTCGTGAGCATTTGAGCTTGAGGTTAAAAAATAGCCTAGAGTGCCATCTGCTGTTAAAAACTATGCTCAGAATCGATTCGAGAGAGAATCGCAATGCATTCTGAAAATCGATCCATGAATCGCGATATAATAAACAAACTCACTTCATAATGTCAGTCGAGTGTTTGAAATCACATCCTTCTGTGAGATGATGTGGCTTCTTAGTTCTTACACAGAATAAGGCACAAAAACATATTTCATAGTATTGTATCTACATCGATTAGCATTGCATTATAAATATACTTTATCATGAAAATACCTGAGAAGGCTCGAAAGAACTCAGATGAACCATATATTGTCATAGTTGTGTGTTTATTAGTCATGTTTAATCAAAACATTTCAGTCTTCTGTTTATTCAGCTACAGAGATAGTATCACGCCCACAGGGATTTCCTAGAATGATGAGATTATCTTGCTTCTGCAGGGTATATTTGGAGTTTTTGTGCAAGAGCGTCCTCTGGCTTTCGGAAGGAGCGGCGTTTCCTACTAATCACAGAGCCATGATTCACTGACAAGCTGTCAGTCTTTGCCAAATCGGGATTTCAGTTTCATTTCGATTAATTGTGCAGCCTTACGCTGAACTGAAGTGATTGACAGCTTTAGTGATTATAAAGGGAGCGCTCTTTGCACGCTTTGTTTATAAACTAAATACAATTTTAATTAAAGTTTTGTTTTTCATTCTGCTCAGTATAACCATAGCAACAGACAAGACAAAACAATCTGATGTCAAAATAGATGTTTGCTTTTACAGTCTAAAGACCCGTTCATAACAAAAACGATAACTATTAAGATAAATATAACTATTTTAATGTCCACACCAGAGGACGATATTGTTCTGTTTATTCTAAGCGCACTGCATTTTTGTCGTCTGCCACTTTAAAAGATCAAGCTTTTGAAAGCAGGATGGATTCTGGACGGAATCCAGAATGTTTTTATCGTTCATCAGCTGGAAAAAAAATAATTCTGAAAGTGATTCTAACTATATTGTTTCTCTGTGCCATTATAGTTGTGGATTCTTATATATTTAGAACGTTCTTTAGAACTATATCTTTATATTTATTGTCCTTAGTGTCAACGGGCCTTAAGACTTAATGCACTGACCAGCCACTTGTTCTATTTAATGTCTTTTTCCTTCATTTTATTTCAAAATTTTCACTTGATATTTTTATGAAGAATGTTTACATATAAACATTTGAAGGCTACATGTTTATATGCATAATTTACTTATATTATCATGATAAATAAACATTTAATTTAATCAATATTTTTTTATTTTCAAATAATTAAATAAGATTTTTTTTTTGCTACCGAAATTGGTACAGAGAACCGTGAAATTTCACTGGTATGCCGACTACTGGAATTTTGGTACCATGCATGTTTCATCCTATATCTGTGTAATACCCACACCCAGGGGTTTCAACGAGAGATCAGAATTATTTATTTATTTATATATTTAGATACATACACACACAACCAGTCAAAAGTTTGGGGTCAGTACGATTTTTTAATGTTTTAAAAGAAGTATCTTCTGCTCACCAAGTCTGCATTTATTTGATTAAAAATACAAACAGAAACAGTAATATTGTGAAATATTATTCCAATTTAAAACAGCTGTTTTCTATGTCAATATACAGTAAAGTGTAATTTATTCCTGTGATCAAAGCTGAATTTTCAGCATCATTACTCCAGTCTTCAGTGTCACAAGATCCTTCAGAAATCAATCTAATGTGATGATTTGATGCTCAAGAAACATTCATTATTATTATCAATGTTGAAAACAGTTATTTACATTTTTATTTCATGATGCTATGATGAATAGAAACTTCAAAAGAACAGCATTTGTCTGAAATCTAAATCTTTTGTAACATTAAACACTACCGTTCAAAAGTTTGGGGTCAGTAAGAGTTTAGATTTTATTTTTGGGGGATAGAAATAAAATTAATCAATACTTTTATTCATCAAGGATGAGTTAAACTGATCAAAAGTTACAGTAAAGACAATTATAATGTTAGAAAATATTCTATTTTAAATAAATGCTGTTCTTTTGAACTTTCTATTCATCGAAGAATTTTGAAAAAAATTTGTACACAACTGTTTTCAACATTGATAATAATAATAAATGTTTCTTGAGCATCAAATCATCATATTAGAATGATTTCTGAAGGATCATGTGACACTGAAGACTGGAGTAATGATGCTGAAAATTCAGCTTTGATCACAGGAATAAATTACACTTTACTGTATATTGACATAGAAAACAGCTGTTTTAATTTGGAATAATATTTCACAATATTACTGTTTCTGTTTGTATTTTTAATCAAATAAATGCAGTCTTGGTGAGCAGAAGATACTTCTTTTAAAACATTAAAAAATCTTACTGACCCCAAATTTTTGAACGGTAGTGTATATATATATAATATAAAATTAAATTAAAAAAAAATTGGTAATCACTTGGCCGATCAAGAATCTGGACTGAGGGTCTCTGTCTGTCTGTCTGTCTAGGCTGAAATCCCCTGACTCAGACAAGCACATTTACAGAGAGCTACTGCTGGCAGAGGAGCATCGTATCTAAACATTTAAATCAAATAACATCAAAACAGAACCGAAATATCGAAGATTACCCACAAGCTACACAGTTGCAAGTCATAAATTGTCTAATAATCGAGTTTTACAGTGATATTAACCCGCTGTATGTTTACAACCACCAAACGACTCCACCCTTTTCCAGAAAACTGCGCTATTGTGGCGAAGCAAAAAAATAGAAAACACAAAATTAACTCAAAGGGACTGCATTTGCTCCTTAATATATGAACATTAATATCGCAGTCGATGAATTTAGTGACATTGTTGCCGATATCCTCGAATCTGCAGACGTTGTAAGTTTGCTACATTTTATCAGCTGTCGGCTGATAAGCAACCAATCGTTAAAGTGAGTGTTACAATATTACATATTAAATAGTGTTACAATATTACATATTAAATGCAAAACTAAAATTAAAGTACCACAATAACTCACAATAAATGAAAAAAATAATTGAGAAAATGACAAGAGCTCAGCAAATCCAATCCCCTTGACAAAAGCACTATCAAACGCATTAAATGTCAACATTAGTGTCATCAAAGACACTCTGCGGGTATATTTACACACATATTATGGATACGTATTGCTATATTAATACCTGAGCGTGTTGTTGATCCTTGTGTCTGGGACAGAGGAGAGCTTTAAATCCCTCGGATCTGGATTCTAGGCCCTCATTGTTACAGAGCTCCTCCGGCCCAACAGTTAACTCGAAAATATACAGCGATCGGTATAAAAATACAGCTCCATCAGTCACTGTGAAGCGTGACCGGTGCCACTGCTCATAAAATCGTCGATTTCTGTCTTTGTACTAAAAATAAACCTCATTAAAATCCAGGCAGAAAGAGGCTGTTGTGCTCCCCGGAACATCCAAAGCCTGATTATCAGCTGCTTCAGTCAGGCTTCCTGTCCACAGGCTCAGAACCGCGCATGCGCACACGGCTTCACACGTTTTGTAACACGCACTGAGATTAGCAATTGTGCAACTGTTGATGATGGGAAAATACCATGCCGCTGCTCAGCATGTTTCCCGTTTCTAGTGGAAACACGTCATTGACGTACACGGATCATTTACGTCAACTGTAAATGGAGGGTATTAGAAAACTATCTGTCAACGTATCATCAACGAAATTTACAATAATTTTGATATGTAAGTGGGCAATATACACTTGCGACCAAATGATTCAACCCCACAGAAACTGTAACAATTTACAAAACTTTCTAATCCAGATCCAGAGCTGTTACAAAAAAAACATAAGATATATAAAGCTTTAAAGGTGGTACAGAGGATCTTTTCGTCGACTGAGTTTTTAAATGAGCGCATGTGTAAGAACAACACCCCTCCATTTCGAGTGAACGCCTCCCAAAACTCGTGCACGAGTATTGGAACACGAGTGTTTACCACCGGCATTCGCTGTGTTATTAAGCCGGGCACACATTTAACGACTAGCTAAAACATTCTAAGACTGTGCTCAACATACAGCGATTGTTTCCTGCTCCTGAAGCAGATTTATATACTTTCACATGGAATTTGAACACCGACTGTAATCGCAGACTGAACGCAACTGGCTCTGACTGGACGCGTTTGAGCGCGATCAGTCATAAGTATCAATTTACATTCATAATCAGCCTTACAATCGTTAAGTGTGTGCGCGACTTAAAGCCGCGCACACACTTAGTGGATTCATTATGTCGGACTCACCGAAGTTAACTCATAATCTGCAGTTGTTACTCCTGTCTCCTGACAAAAACATTGCATGCGGCGCCTGTGGAGTGTGGAAAGTTACTGGAGCGCGCAGCCGCGCGTCTCTCACAAGGAACGTCATGGCAGTGATTGACAAGCCAGAGGGCCAATCGTTTACGCGATCATCGCGTAAACGATTGGCTGATGTTTTTAAGGCCCTACCTCGTGCACAGATGATGTATATTAATAATATTCCTTTCAGTGCACCTAATAAATAGTCTTTTATCAGTTAGTAAAGACAGTTTCAAGTAATATTGCAAAAATGTATAAAACAAAACATCCTCTGTACCACCTTTAAGCATATTAAAAGTGTAAATGTCAATTTGTTATGTAACATTTTTGAGTTCTTTTTATTTTATAAAACAGCTATGTCATAGTTATTCAACCCCTATTCAACATTGCTGCTTTTAAAACACTTACTAGTATTGCAGGGTACAGAATTGTATAATAAGCCTTTATAACGACACTTAAAGGGTTAGTTCACCAAAAAATGAAAATTCTGTCATTAATTACTCACCCTCATGCCGTTCCACACCCGTAAGACCTTCGTTCATCTTCGGAACAAAAATTGAGATATTTTTGATAAAATCCGATGGCTCTGTATCTATTAATGTACTAAAAACATATTTAAATCAGTTCATGTGAGTACAGTGGTTCAATATTAATATTATAAAGTGACGAGAATATTTTTGGTGCGCCAAAAAAACAAAACGACTTATTTAGTGATGGCAGATTTCCAAACACTGCTTCAGGAAGCTTCTGAGCATAATGAATCAGCGTGTCGAATCAGCGGTTCGGAGCGCCAAAGTCACGTGATTTCAGCCGTTGGCGGTTTGACACGCGATCCGAATCATGATTCGACACAGAAGATTCATAACGCTCTGAAGCTTCCTGAAGCAGTGTTTTGAAATCGGCCATCACTAAATAAGTCGTTATTCTGTTATTTTGGCGCACCAAAAATATTCTCGTCACTTTATAATATTAATATTGAACCACTATACTCACATGAACTGATTTAAATATGTTTTTAGTACATTAATGGATCTTGAGAGAGGAAATGTCATTGCTGGCAATAGAGGCCTCTCTGAGCCATCGGNTATGATTTAAATATGTTTTAGTACATTAATGGATCTTGAGAGAGGAAATGTCATTGCTGGCAATAGAGGCCTCTCTGAGCCATCGGATTTCAACAAAAATATCCTAATTTGTGTTCTGAAGATGAACGAAGGTCTTTTATGGGCGTAGAATGACATGAGGGTGAGTAATAAATGGCATTATTTTCATTTTTGGGTGAACTAACCCTTTAAGTAGCTTTAGTTGTGACACACAGATAAATTTAGCTTATACATTTACTGAAGTTGAATATGGCTGAGACAAAAGAGCTCTCACAAGAAGCTGAGAGAAGATTTATTTTATATTACATCAAAAAAGGCTATGGCTTCTAGAACATTTCCAAGACATTAAACATTCCTACAGAGACACAGATGACATTATCGTAAGTTTAAAATCCATACTATAGCAAAACTTGCAGGGCATGGAAGAAAAAGTACAATTAAATAAAGGGGAATAAGATGTTTGATCAGAGACGCTGAGGAAAAACCCTGGATTTACTGCCAAAGACTTGCTAGATGACCTGATTGAAGAAGGAAAAAACATTTCAATGGAGACTATAAGAACACTAAGCGTGGACACCTCGACAAACACCACTCCTGACCATACAGTTACCTAGCTTTACAATGTTTTGATGACTTAAAGGGATAGTTCACCCAAAAATGAAAATGGTTATCAGTTACTCACCTTCATGTTGTTCCAAACCTCTATGACTTTCTCTCTTCTGTGGAACATATAAGAACATTTTGAAGAATGTTGGCAACCAAACAGTTTTGGTTCCCATTGACTTCCAGTGTATTTTTTGTCAATGCAATGGAAGTCAGTGGAAACTGAAACCGTTTGTCTTCTCTGAAATTTCCACAGAATAAAAAACAACATGAGGATGATTAAATGATGACTGAATTAATATTTTTGGGTGAACTAACCCTTTAAGAGAAATAATCAAGAATCAGACAATTCTGAGATTATTACTTTTCATAACATTATTTTATTAACATTATTCAAAATCTCATAGTCATTCAACAGTTTAAATTAGGAACAAGAAAATAATCACATTTGAATACATCTGAAAGTAGACAAAACAGAAATATGAACAGCTGGGTTAAAATCAAATTGTAACGAATGAAGCTGGTATCCATTCAGCCGACCCCCAGAGGGAGCCCTCTCCCGAATGCTAGCCATGAACTGTTTCTTCTATGGTTATTTCCTGTTATTACCTGTGTAAATAGCCATGCTTTATCTGGCGGTGCCAGTGTTGCCAACTTAGCGATTTTGTCACTAGATTTTTTTTTCAAAAAAGCGCCTAGCGACAAATCTAGCGAGTTTTTTACCAAACCTCTGTCGTCAAAAGTCGCCAGTACTGAGAGCTCATATTCGGATATATTATAGCTATTACATCAAAGTACAGTATGTGAGCACGGATTAGGAGAGAAAAAACATTAGGCAGGCAGAATGCAAGTACGACATAATGATGTCACGAATATGCTAATTGACATATTACATCATCTAGCGACCTTTAGCGACTTTTTGGGCAGGCTTTAGCTACTTTCCTTTGAAAATAGTTGGCAAAACTGGGCGGTGCGTTCCAAACGGGATATATCGCCCTCAGATGGGCACTTCGGAGTGAAAACAATCATGGCCGCCATTGAAGGGTCGTTTCAAACCGAACTGCTCAAAACTGGCCACTTCAAAGGGTACAACTGATGGACACTTCGGTCCCACTTTGCAAAAAAGACGAAGGCGCCTCCTTTATTGTCTCGTTAAGATGGCTCAGAAGTGTAAAACAAACAAAAAAAAAGTTTTTTTGACCCCTACATCCTTCATCCCTTCCAAGCTCTCAATCCGGAGGGTAAACCCTTTGAAGGGATTAGGGCATAAGGATGGGCCCTTCCGAATGAAATGCAGGGATAGATTGGCTTTGTCCCAAATGGAACCCTAAACACTCACGGTCTTCCTACGAGTCTGCACTTTCATGAGGTAACGCCGCCTTGACTATTGGGTAGAAGTCTGCCGCGGAGCTCACACCAGTGCGGGCTCAGCAAACGTGCGCATTGAAGGTGCATATCAGCCGCAAAGAGGGCACTCACGAACACCCTTATGAAGCCTAAAACTGACAAATAGGACACCCTACGGTCTCGTGGACTTAACGGACACGCACACGCGGCAGCCATTGTAAGCCCAAAAGACCGAAAGTGCATAGATGTGTGCTATTTGGGACAGGGCCATACTTTGCGATATATTGCCAGTCATTTCACTGCCTTACCAAGTGCTTTTCCATTGCCTTACTGATATGACCAGTTTGCTTTTCTTGTTGGATTACTGATTACTGATAGTTGGATTACTGTTTTTGCTTTGTTTGCCTGGTTGGACTGATTTGCTTGTCACTGAATACATTGCCAAGAACATAATAAAAGCTGGTATTCTCTTTTGTCACATCAGAGAAGTTGGTTTCATTTCGACGTGGCTTTCACCCAAAGCCTAATTCCATGAATTTCAGAAAAACACATTGTTTCGGTGCATTACCACAAGGCTGTGTCAAGTTATTTTAGATAGTGTTCTGAATGGAAGCTCAATTTGGTTTGGTTCCTAAGAAAGAGCTTTCAGATTACTTTTTGTTTTCAATCCTGGCCTATATTGTGTACCACAAACCTGACTGTGTAGACACAGACAACAAAGCCAGCTATAACACACAAGTTTGTAAGTGCTCCCCCGAGCTTTCGATCTGGCTGGCGGGGTGCAGGTGGTTGTCGGGCCACTGCCTCCCAATTGACCGCATGACCGTTATGTGGAGGAGCACCAAAGAGGACTTCATCTCTATTAGACCTCACATCTGGAATATATAGAGGTTGGAGTTGCACACTTAAATCTCTCTGAGTCCTTTGCTTCATCTTGATCTCCTATAAAGAAGAAGAAAATAAAACATTAGTATGTAACGCGCGTTTCTTTTACAAGCGTATTTCCGAGTCAGGTTTACCTCCACAACCTCAGGAAACAGCGCACAGAAAACTCTGTCCTTCAGGTTGTATTCCAAGCTCTGCGCAGACAGCTGTCTTTTCTGACAGACAAATATAAAAATTAATAAAAGAATGAATGATAACTAATTATGTAAAAAAATTTTTTATCATACTCTCGAAGCATGCTCAAACACAATCTCATGGCAATTCAAAACTATTTCAAGTGATGCTCACCGCAGAGCCAAATGGGAGGAGCTTGACCTAGTCCAGCTCCACCTCTGTGGATCTGAGGGGTGGAGCTTAACCAAATTACACTCCAGTGATGGTTATGTGCAGTGTTGGGGGTAACGCATTACAAGTAATGCAAGTTACATAATCAAATCACTTTTTTCAAGTAACTAGTAAAGTAATGCATTGCTTTTAAATTTGCAGCACAATATCTGAGTAACTTTTCAAAGTAAGTAACGCAAGTTACTTTTTCAAATTATGAGTAAGGTGTTTTCAGTATTGCTCAAAATGAATAAAAACAAACAAACTCAGAGTATTACGCAAACCTGCAGTAATAAAATATGATAAGTAACGCATATACTTTATGCATTTAATCTCACTTTATTAACGGTACAGGTGTGAATTTGCATTTCCTTTAGCCTGAGGCTTATTTGGTAATGTTTAGGGGTGGATCTTCATGCTTACTTTTTTTTTTTCGAGTTTACGTGAAATCGTCACCTCATAAAAATACTTATATTTGCTTGGTGATGGTAAAAAAAATTAGATAGGAGACAAAATCAGATTTAAATGCTTCTGCATTATCTCTCAAAACATTTGCGTTCCCCGATAATCTTTGTGTCCACTCGCAAAACTTTTACCATGGAAATAATATGAATTGGGAGGAAAAACTGTATTTCGAGAGCGGAACACAGTAGTTTGTGAGCGAATACAAAATTCACTGGGGGAATGCAATACTTTTGTGAGAGACTGCAACATTTTTGTGGAACGCAAAACATTCTCGGAGGAACTCAGTTTTGTGAGAGAACGCAAGATTTCTTAAAGCTGAAGTCTGTAAGTTTGTCCTCTTTGTCGCCATCTCTGTTCAAAACCTACAATTGCGGTTATTTGCAGATGTGTGGCTGTCAGTCACCGCACCGGTGGATAGTGTACTTCGGAATCACAGATTATGTCTTGGAAGTACAACCAAAACAAGAATTTTCACTGGAAAATGTCATCTGAACAAGTAAGTAACATGTCTACCACTTTTGTTCTGACCAACTGAGGAAAAAAAAAGGCATTACAATAACTCGCGCTACCAACGGTGATTAAATCTAACGATTGCTTAGCTCAGATTATGTCAAACCATGCAAATTATTATTATTGTTATACTTTGTTCTCAAATTGTTAATGTTAACAACATCAGCACTGCGTGACAATGGCCCGGTTTCACAGACAGGGCTTAGCCTAAGCCAGGATTAGGCCTTAGTTCAATTAGGGTATTTAAGTCGTTTTTATAAATGTACCCTAGAAAAAAAAATTACTGGTGTGCATCTTGAGAGAAAACAATGTCATATTTTAAGATATGACAGTCCAAGTTACTTTCAGTTAAGAAATCTCAAACATGCATTTTAGTCTGGGACAAGCTTAAGCCTTGTCTGTGAAACCGGGGGTAAGTGTATTTAGCGCGTATTGGCGTTCATTTGTCATACCACACAATCCGCCATCAAAATAGGTTTAATTATTCCAGCTGCTGTGAGAAAAGGCTATAAATGATCCACCACCTGCAGCATCCTCACATGATATATAGCCTACTAGCTGGCTATCGTTCTTTATGTAAACAGAAGTGACGCAATGATGCAAAGACGAACAGCTGCATGCTCAAATTACTCGCGGAAACCCACCAGTACCACCCGAATTAGAAAACATTATTACAAGCTTACCGTTGTAAATAGGGCTAAGGTAAGGAGATAGTTTTGAACACTGGCTGGCTAAAAAATTGATTTTGGATCATTTTTAACCCCCAAAAAGTTACGGACTGCAGCTTTAAGGGAATGCAATGTTTAAGAGAACGCAAATGCTTTTTTCCTCTCATCTCATATTTTCTCCTATCACCATGTCCCCTTAAGGGCTCTGTAGTATATATACTTTCAGCAAAAAACTTGTTTGTTCTTCCAGTGTACATACAGTGAAGTCAGATGTCTCAATGCTTCCCAATGTGGGAATCTGTTCCATCATGAAGCTCAGCAGTCCGGTGAGTATAGTAGAGACTGACCACGCAGGATTCCAGGTGTCAGGGTGAAAGTCACTTATGGACAGGCATAGCCTACAGGGACATGGTAGCAGATACTTGAAATGAGCCACAGTGACTTAACTGTATGCTTACAAAGATAAGCTGTTATTGACCGCACCTTGTGTTGCACTTGAATCTCCCATTAGGGGTTATCATATAAATACTAGGTGGTTTAAAAGGAAATTCTTGGGGAAATATCAATTTGCCATGATAGTAGCCACCTTAAATAAGCATTAAAAAAAACATTAATTACAAAAATACAGAAATAAGCACAAACAATAGGCCTATAATATATATAAAGAAACCCTTTAAGATCAGGTTTTCATTCAAGTGAAAGTATTCACGCCTACCCTCATAAGGGGATTTCTCCGGTCCACGAACAACAAAATGCCTGGGAAACATTTCATCATGAGCGAGGCCATCAACAAACATTTCAAGACATGAACTTTCAGGAAAAAGGTTCATTTCACAATATTTTTGCTCAAGACCGTACAGCAAATAGATGTATTACGTTCATATCTACTATGAAAGTACTATCTACTTTTATATCAGTGCCAAAACCAGTGACATGACATTATTGTTTCATTGTATGAATCGGACACATTCGTACCATTCCAGTATATTGGAGGGCAGAGGTTCAGCACAGATGTAAGGCACAGGGTCTTTCCTAATCCTGAGGTAATCCTGCTTCAGGCGCTGTGTTGCTGTTGAAGGGGGTTTCCTGTTACCAACTCCACTCATCTGAAATCGTTTTACTTAATGTTAAAATCGGCATGAAAAAAACCCCCAAAAAACAGCACACTGTAAAAGTGATTCTTATATTCGTCCCCTTGGAATTATAAGGTTCTGTCTGCATTCTGAGCAGTTTTGAGATATTAAATTTTCAAAGTTTCTGCATTCCATTCAACTTAGTAGACAGATTTGTTTTGTTTTCTAAATAAAAAGTCCCAAAATGCACTACATTATATATATATATATGACATACTCACCTCTCCAGTCAATGCAGAACAGATGAAAGCGTGAAGAGTATGAAATTAAGTGTCCAGTCTCTGTAAATCGGTCAGTTTTCATGTGTCAACTTGCTTTGTGACTTAAATACTGAAAATGCCACATTGACGTATTGACTTCAGAGAAAGAGAAAATGAAGGTAACATCATTACTGTCTGCTTTCACTTTTGATTTAATAATGGGTGGTACTAGGCTAACATTCCTTTTTTTATCAGAGGGAAGCTTTGCCATATGAAAATACCCCAAATAACATTTTTGGTTTTGTAGGGAAAGAAAAAAATACTGATTTAGACTATGGGTGGATTTACATTTACATTTAGTCATTTAGCAGACACTTTTCTCCAAAGCGACTTACAAATGAGAATAGTAGAAGCAATCAAATCAACATGAGTACAACAGTATGTAAGTGCTGTCACAGTTTCATAAGTAAAGTGCTCGTAGCAAGGTTTTTTTTTCTTAATACACAAATAGATGGAGAAATAGAAATCGAAAAAAAGAAAAGTAAAATATTTACATTTACATTAAAAAGTAAAATATAAATGCTAACTAAAATATAAGTGCTACTATTACTGGGTCAAGTGTTGACAAAAAGTGAAGTGAAGTGAAGTGACATGTGGCCAAGTATGGTGACCCATACTCGGAATTTGTGCTCTGCATTTAACCCATCCAAGTGCACACACACAGCAGTGAACACACACACCGTGAACACACACCCGGAGCAGTGGGCAGCCATTGCTGCGGCGCCCGGGGAGCAGTTGGGGGTACGGTGCCTTGCTCAAGGGTCTCACCTCAGTCGTGGTATTGAGGGTGGGGAGAGCGCTGGACATTCACTCCCCTCACCGACAATCCCTGCCGGACCTGAGACTCGAACCCATGACCTTTGGGTTACAAGTCCGACTCTCTATCCATTAGGCCACGACTGCCTTTTTCACGACTGAAAAAAGATATGTCTTTAGCAGTTTTTTGAAAATAGCTCAAGACTCAGCTGCTCGGATAGAGCGTGGTCATTCCACCAGCCAGGAACAGACCCGGAGAAGGTCCGTGAGAGTGATTTTGTGCCCCTTTGGGATTTCTGGAGGACGCATAAGTCTGAAGTAGTGAGTTTAGGTATAGCGGTGCAGAGCCAGTGGATGTTCTGTAGAGCCTTGAATTGGATGCGAGCATCTTTCACATCTTTCTCTCTTGTGAAGGCTGTATCTGTATGCTGTTTTTTCTCTATATTGCTCCCCTCTTTTGGAGAGTCTTGGAAAAGCTATCATGGATTTTTTTTTTTTTCTATTGGAGCAAATAGGAATACAAAAATTATATTTGCTGTTGCTATAGAAGTTTACTGATGATTTTCGCTTCTGAGAACTGAGGAAATGTGGAAGGTGATAATCATAAAAATGAAATGTTACAAATTTAGTTGCCTATTATTTTGGTTGAAGTTTGATGGTTGAAGTCTAAAAATGTTTCAGAAAGTAAAATTTGAAGACTTCAGATGCAAAAGCCTCTAAGTGCCATCTGAAATGTTCTTCTAAAATGAGCATTTTTATGAAGCTCGTATGTTTAGATTCAGTAATTTCACTTTAATGGCAATTAATAGGTCCTTTTCATTGCCAATAAAGTGAAAAAACTGAACATAAACATACAAGCTTGATAAAAATGCTCATTTTAGAAGAACATTTCAGATGGCACTTTTGCATCTGAAGTCTTCTTTTCTAAAACCAAAATCATCAGTGTATATTCTAACCCTTTAAAGGCACACTATGTAAATTTTCGCCACTAGAGGTCGCTTATTCAAAACAAAGGAGTAGCTTGATGATGCCTTGATTTCGCAGAATCATGAGAGGTGTTGTCTTCACGTCTACAGCTGGTGTCATGAGAAATCAAGTACCCCCAGGAATCGGGTCTCCTTTAGGACCCAGGTGGAAAAGCCTGATCAAAAGTTATTGCGATATCTTGACTAATTATAACCTATTTAACTATTGTATAGTGTTTATTACATTAAGTGCACAAACAACATGCTTGAAATATAAAATGAATGTCTATGTATTGCTTAATAAAACAAACTGGAAACACGTCTATTTTCTTTTCCTTTTTTTTCATATATAAGGAAAAGGCTTGTTGCAATATATGTTCTGTAAAAGTAATTCAATATTAATTTTATACAATAATAGCAATGTGGTATAGTATATATTATTACTATTATAATTTTAATAAATTAATTGTCATGCTAAGTACACACAAACACAATTAATTTGACATGTAATTGGGAACTATATTGGAAGCAAAAAACATACCTAAAATAAGCTAAGCTAGCAGGCTAATCGGGTAGATGTATGCTATGCTAGTACATAAGCTAACTAAAAAAAAAAAATAAAACAGTAAGAATGAGAGATGCTTGATTTCACAACCTATAGCTTCAATTATATACTAGTATACGAACCATGTAATTTAAAAGACAATTGTAATTATAACACATTTTAACAATATAAATCATAATGTGATTTTGCAGGAATTGTAATAAGGCGCTACAAAAACTACCTAATAAAAGTCCGTTGGCCCAATAGAGTTCCTCAGGGATGACGTGTTTTTGTAGGCCAACCCGGAAGTTAGCGGCGCACGGGTTCCCTCGATCGAAAGCCTATGCATTTTTCCCCTAGACTTTTGGAAAATCGCAAAAAAATAAGCTCTGTGTTTAACAAAGGGTTATGACACGTACACGTTTTGTCTATCAAGATAATCTTTACAAGTTAACACAACATTTATACATTTTGAAGCCTAAATAAAGTCGTCAGATATAAAAAGCTAACAGTAGGCTATAAACGGACTACAGCGCACCGTGGTCGCGGATAAACGTCGTCACCACCAAGCGTCCTCTAACTTTATTTAAAAAACAACTTTATTTAAAAACATGCTCGCTGATTATGATCTGCGCTGTGTATGAATACTTATCCACTTTTTTTATGAGAAATGCTGTCCAAATGTCCTGTTTGTCATGATGAAGTCTAAAGTCCAAAGGAAGTAGTCCCTTTTAGCAACTTGTTTGCAACCGCCGTTTTTAAGACACAATAAAGGTTTAAAAAAAATCACAAGCGGGTTATAACTGGAGTGTTTTATGTCATAGATCAAAACGTCAAAATATTTAGAGGCTTTGTTAACCACAGACCTTATTTCAGGCCATTTAGCAAAAAACCCATTCGACAAGAACCCACAGACTTTAGGGCGATGGAACCGGAAGTCCTAAAATGCTAACTCGCTTCCGGGTTTTGCATACAAAAACACGTCATCTCTGAGATACTCTATGGGATCACTCGGGGTCCTAAAGGAGACTCAATACCTGGGGCGACTCAATTTCTCACCACACCAGTGAAAAAGAATCGGGATGGGACTTGGGCAGAAATCATGTTCATGGATGAGATTATTTACATTACTGTAGTATGAAGCAGAGCAGGACCGAGTGATGTGGGAGCAGAAACAAGGCCACTGGAGCGATTGATAATGAGAGACGAGCGCGACACACGCCTCGAGAGCAGCAGAACTTTTATTATGCCGCAGTCGCTGCTTCTGCTTCTTGTGGTCAAGCGTATGTGAGGTAACACAGCGCTGTTAGATACATTTGTGTGTTGAAAGTTGCTGTAGTGCTACTCTGCAGAGACTCTTGTTGCACACTGCAGTAAGCTAGATCGATATTAGGCATGGTAAAACACGGTACTTGCAGTAAATCGAGAAAACGAGATTTAAACAATAAGACTTACTGTGGTGAGCTATATAACATGATTAGTTTTCTGTCAATGAATGTATTTAAACAGTTGCTCACCTGTCTAAAAAAACACAGAATATATTAAAGCGTGTTTGGTGTTTCCGTGGTTTCTACAAAATAAAATCGGAAATTGAGGGTAACGCGGGTATGATGTCATTGATAGGCGACGCAGACACGGACCGTGTCCTGGTTAAAATTGCTTATTTCTCTGGATTTAAACATTCTTGGAAACATTTGGGAGTACACAAGTCAACAAAATTTATAACACTGTTCTAGTGGTTTTTGGATATTTTAATCCAGAAATCTTACATATCGTGCCTTTAAAATAAGAATCTAAGTTACCCCTAGAGCATTTTCAGAAAACAAGGAACATCATAATCAATTATTATACTATTTAATACGTTCTTCTGTAGCATGTGATCACTAGATGTCACTGTCTTCATTGATTTAATACAGAATAGTTACATAGAAATTTTATTTAAATAATTAACCACAGATAACACAAATATAACAAACTCTTTATAAATCGACCACACAAGGGATGTGAACTTTTAAAATGACACGAAACCCCCTACAAAATAGAACTATAAAAGCTTCAAATCCCATACAGGGCCTTAGGAGAGGACCAAATCTAAAAACAAATCAATCCATGTTATTAAAACCGATCACCCACACATAAGCTCTTATTTCAACATTTTCATATATTATTCTTTGATGAGTAAAATCTTGAAGACACCCTTCATCATAGGCATTCATGTCTCCGAGGGCCTCAGTGTCAGCTGCTTAGTGTTTTAGAGGTGTGTAAAGCCATGTGCGGAAACTCCCGAAAGATGACAGCGCACGTGGTGACGTCTGCAAAAGGAAACGAGTTAGCATTCTCCAATCACACTGTACTGACAGGGAGTGACCTATATCATATATCATATCATATTATATCGAATATCTAAACTTCCCCTTAATAAATAAAGAATAAATAAATGGTTAGCTGACATGAAATGTCGAGCAGTGACAGTATTTCTATCATATAATATTAATCTAAAACTTTTTAATTTTATTTAAATTATTATAAATGGAGATATGTCCTTACATTAAAGGGTTAGTTCACCCAAAAATGAAAATTGTGTCATTAATTACTCACTCTCATGTCGTTCCACACCCGTAAGACATTCGTTCAGCTTCGCAACACAAATTAAGATATTTTTGTTGAAATCCGATGGCTCAGTGAGGCCTGCATTCACTGCAATGACATTTCCTCTCTCAAGATCCATTAATGTACTAAAAACATATTTAAATCAGTTCATGTGAGTACAGTGGTTCAATATTAATATTATAAAGCGACGAGAATATTTTTGGTGCGGCAAAAAAAACGAAAAAACAACGACTTTAGTGATGGCTGATTTCAAAACACTGCTTCAGGAAGCTTCGGAGGGTTATGAATCTTCTGTGTTGAATCATGATTCGGATCGCGTGTCAAACCGCCAAACTGCTGAAATCACGTGACTTTGGTGCTCCGAACCGCTGATTCAATACGCTGATTCATAATGCTCCGATGCTTCCTGAAGCAGTGTTTTGAAATCGGCCATCACTAAATAAGTCGTTATTGTGGTTTTTTTGGCGCACCAAAAATATTCTCATCGCTTTATAATATTAATATTGAACCACTGTACTCACATGAACTGATTTAAATATGTTTTTAGTACATTAATGGATCTTGAGAGGGGAAATGTCATTGCTCCCTATGTAGGCCTCACGGAGCCATCGGATTTCAACAAAAATATCTTAATTTGTGTTCCGAAGATTAACGAAGGTCTTACGGGTGTGGAACGACATGAGGGTGAGTAATTAATGACAGAATTTTCATTTTTGAGTGAACTAACCCTTTAAATGAGAGACTAATATTGGCACTTAACAAAAATTTAATTTATCACAAAGCATAACTACTTAACTCATACTATTAAACAGAAGCAAGGTGATTAAACATGGTGAAGAATTAAAAGAAATAATAACCGGTAAACCAGTAAACAATCTAAAATATACCATTTAGCTTATAATAATAATACATTTAATATCATTAATTAATGCAATATGTAATACATACATACACTACCATTTAAAGTTTTGGGGTCAAATAATTGTATTTCCGCATGAACGCATTAAATTGATAAAAATGACAGTAAAGGCATTTATAATGTTACAAAAGGTTTCTATTCCAAATAAATGCACTTTTGAACTGTATAGTAATCAAAGAATCCTTAAAGAAAATACCATGGTTTCCACAAAAAAAATCTGCCTATTAGAATGATTTCTGAAGGATCATGTGACACTGAAGACTAGAGTAATGATGCTGAAAATTCACAGGAATAAATCATATTTTAAAATATAACCAACCTAAAAAAACCCAAAAAAACAGTTATTTAAGTTTCACAATATTACTGTATTTTTTGAACATTAAAAAAATCTTACAGACCCCAAACATTTGATAGGCACTGTATATACATACAATTGTATACATACTAAAATCTAGATAGAAAATTTTTAAACTACCCTGTGATTTTTTTGAAGCACAAGTGTGATTTGTGTGAAGAGAAAATGTGAGAAAAAGAGATGTTTCTTCAAGAAGAGAGTTCAGTGACTGATGAGCAGCATTTTTTCAAGATACAATGAGCCAAAACATTATGACCACCTGCCTAATATGCTGTTTGTCCTCTGTCAAAACAGCCCTGAAGAGGCATGGACTCTACAAGTTTAAGTATACTCAAAAATAAAAAGGTGCTATGTAGTACTAAAAGTGTTTTTTTGGCTCGTAATCATACACTCTCAAAAATAGGGGTACAGTAGGAGTCCATTTCTGTTCCCCAAGGTACAATCTACACTAACGTACCCCATAGGGCTTATTATTGGACCTCAAGGTACATTTATGTATCTTTTTGAGGGTCAAAAAGGTACATATATGTTCCCAAGCATATGCCAAGGGTACAAAAGCTTAAACAATTATGTACTTTATTTTCTGAGAGTGTAGGGGAACCACTTTAAGTGCTGTATAGCACCAAATCTTGGTTCTTCAGCGGTTCTTTGGGATGACTGAGGTGCTAATAGCACCGCTACTGCATACAGAACCTGTGAAGCCCTGTATGGTTCTTCAGTGGTTCTTTGGGGTGGTTAAGGTGCTTTAAAGCACTACTGCCATACAAATAACCTGTTAAGCCCCTTTAAAGGTTTTTTACGAGCCAAAGAACCACTGTTGGTGATGTTTAGCACCATTTTTGTTGAAGAAATAAAATGTGATATGGCACCTCTAATGGGTTCTACACAGCACCATTTGACAAAGGTGCTGTAGAGCAAAGATATGATGCTACATAGCACCAAAATTGGTTCCCCTATAATTACGAGCCAAGAACCACTTTTAGTGCTATATAGCACCTTTTTTTTTTTTTTGAGTGTAGGTGGCACGTGTCAAATTTAAGTCCACATGAATGGCCGGACCCAGGGTTTCCCAGCAGAACATTGTCCAGAGCATCACACTCCCTCCACTGGCTTGTCGTCATCCCACAGTACATCCTGCTTCCATCACTTCTCCAGGTAAATGGCTCAAACACACGGCCGTCCACATGATGTATAAGAAAACGGGAATCATCAGACCAGGCGACCTTCTTCCACAGCTCCACGGTCCAGTTCTGATGCTCGAGTGCCCATTGTAGCCACTTTGGACGGTGGACAGGGGTCATCACAGACAGTCTGATTAGTCTGTGGCTACGCCGCCCCATACGCAGTGTGTTGTGACACATTCCTCCTATAACCATCATTCAAATTTTGTGTGACTTGTGCCACAGTAGACCTTCTGTTGGCTCGGACAAGACGGGATGGCCTTCATTGTCCTCGTGCATTGATGTTTCCGGTTTGTGGTTTGTTCCTCCTCGGACCATTGTTGGTAAATTCTCACCACTGTTGACCAGGAGAAACACACAAGCCTTGCCAAGATACTCTGACCCAGTCGCCTTGTCATAATGTGGTCCTAAACCAGTTTCTCAGATCTTTATTCCTGCTCATTCCTTCTGAATCCAATGCTTTGATTATGAGAACTGATGGTTTACTTACCATCTAATCTACCTAGTGTCACAATTATGTTCTGTTAGATTCATTTTCATGGACTTTTAGTTTGTATTCATAAGTTCCCTGTTTCCTTTGTTCAAGTTTCCCCCCTCTCTTCAGTTTCAATGGACACTCATTAATCATCACATCTGTTTGTCATTATGTTCATCACCATTGTGTATTTAAGTTCCTCACCTCCTGTTCCTCATTGTCTGGTATTATCGTGTTATAATGCTATTTATTTTCTCGCAAAGAGTATAGAACCCAAGAGGCGACACTCTGATACTTTTTGGGTAACAGCCACTAGATGGCGCTCCGGTAGCGCAGCCGCCATTATGGGGTGAAAATACTAACTGGAACATAGAATCCTTCACATCTTACGCACCCAAAATCTGCGAATTTCACTGCCAAATCAGAAGCGCAATAGAACAGTTTTTTAAATTATGTCACCAGTAAATTGTATGGCTCCTACAGTAAATGTTGTATTGTCTTATATATGTTTTATTTTACCAGTTGTGGAATCCAACCATTGAACCATCTGGGGTAACGTAGTTAGCCTACTTTATTGAGTATTTCCATTTTATGCAACTTTATAAATGTATTAATGTACGATTAATAAACAATGTTTTTACTACATTTCTGGACCTTGAATGTGGTCATTTCTTTGCTTTCTTTTGGGGATAAAAAAACCTTTTGGATTTCATCAAAAATATCTGAATTTGTGTTCTGAAGATGAACGAAGGTTTTATGGGTTTGGAACGACATTAGGGTGAGTAATTAATGACAAAAATTTCATTTTTGGGTGAACTAACCCTTTAATATGTGACCTTGTTAGTAGATGATCAACAATATTCATTTCACCTGTGACTGGTCATAATGCTTTGGCTCATCAGTTAAATACACACACAATTTAAATTTGAAACTAAAATCTTAATATTGAAGAAAACATTTTTTGTGTGATTTGAGTGCAAAGAAAATGAGAAAAACATGTTTTTTCAGGAAGAGAGCATATTGATGAGCAGCATTTTCAAAGATATATTTATGATGTTCTTGAGAAAGTACATATTAGCACACAAGTGTAAGAACAGAACCCTTTTAAATGAGCTAAGAGACCCATAAAGTGATCACCATACTACGTGAAAGACCCAAACCCAGTAGTGAACAGTCTGTAACATCACTCACTCGTGAACTCTTGCGCGTTACCCTCAGTGGACTCACAGGTATACTGGGTTCTAAAAGAGGTAAGACAATGTTAAAATCACAATATAAATGACAACAAAAACACAGAAAGCATGCCTTACATGGGAATACTGCATTACGGGTGTCACCAAGAGGAAAAAAAATCCCCACCCCTACACCTCACTGTCTGCAAAAGCCTTCGTAATTCCTTAAACAAACACAGCTGTTCGTGAGGAATCGCAGACTGATGCAGAACGTGTCGTAAGAAAGAAAGACCAGAGCAGAAATATGAGCTCAAGACTTTGCCTGTTTTATTGTTTGTCAGTGTTTCAAAAGACAAGCTTCTTTTTATAGATTTCTGTCATACAAACAATAACAAACAATTGTACAAACAATACAAGAATGTCTCCAAACACAGAACGTCATCTAACAGTGTGAAAACAGATTGTACCGAATGTTGCAAGAGAAAACGAGTTAAAGGTCCGAACGCAAGATCCACGGCTCAACCAAGAGAGAGAGAGCAAGCAGTCAAAAAGAGTTCAAAGGTCAAAGCATATTCACAGCACAGTAGTTAAGAAGCCTTTTTCAGCTAATTGTTTAAAACACATCCAGACACAACGACTGAACTGGTCCCTTGTTGGCGAATATCTATTCTATACACTCTATTTCCAGATATTAAAAACTAAATTTCAGCTCACAGAATGTTTCTGTAAAAACAAAATGACATTTTCCTTTCTTCAAGCTATTTCCATTGAGATGCTTTTTTTTTTTCAATTAATATGCTTTCGCATTTTC
This sequence comes from Anabarilius grahami, assembly GCA_003731715.1. Classification (NCBI taxonomy): domain Eukaryota; kingdom Metazoa; phylum Chordata; class Actinopteri; order Cypriniformes; family Xenocyprididae; genus Anabarilius; species Anabarilius grahami. The sequence goes on from RJVU01060476.1 coordinate 1,077,785, forward strand.
TTTTAGCCTACCTGTTTAAAGGTGAAGTGTGTAATTTTTCAATGTTACAATGTTTTCTATGTCAGAAACTATAAGTAAACCATTTGTAGGCTTAAATGCTCCATGGAACTATCAAAACTCTGTTTGTTTGAGAATCCGACCCGTCTGACATACACAGCAAAATCCCCAGAGTTAAATCAACTCTGCTCAGAGTACATATGGTCCCTCTCTAAATAGTGTTAAAGAAACACTGAAGCAGAGTTAAAGTTAATGAGATAATTAAGCAATTAATAAGGCTGTGACTGAAGTCAGTTGTAGTTCTTGTGTTTCTCTTTTCTTCAGTGATTCTGCTTGTTAACAGCAGGTGTTCATCACTAATGCACAATCATCACTTAATTGCTTAATTATCTCATTAACTTTAACTCTGCTTTAGTGTTATTTTAACACTATTTAGAGAGGGACAATATGTACTCTGAGCAGAGTTAATTAAACTCTGGGGATTTTGCGGTGTAGCAACAGTGGAACAGCCAATGGCGTGATTTTGGGGGCGAGACTATTTGTTTGTTGACCAATGGCAGTCTGAGAGAATGTTCAGTTTGACAAGAGTCATTTCTTTTACACACTTCACCTTTACTTGCAAAAATCCAGCCACGAATGCCAGCTTCACGCAGAATCCTATCCCACTTACACCCCAAATCAAATTTTTTATGGGTACTTAAANNNTTTTTTTTTTTTTTTTTTTCAATAATTGCCTTTTTTAGAAAATTATATCAAATCACTCACAGTGTATTTATTCTTAAAAATGTCAAAGCTAAAAATGGTCATATTAAACTACCATTTCTGTTAGCCTTTAGTTAGCAAGCTAACAGCTTAGCCTACAAGTTTAGCATTGTGCTAACTGCTTAAGATAAGCTGTTTTAATTAGCTACGTTTTTTTAATCAGGCATTAGAAAGGGAGATAGGATTCTGATGCCGTATTTTTAGAACTGGGATCATCTGAACCAAACGTGGGCAAAAAAATGGACAACACAGAGCAGATGTCATCTGCAGTCATGCATTTTTACATAATGACAGAATCAGGTGGCTAAAATAAGGAACCATGCTTGCTAATGCAGACAGGCACTTTTGCCTTGGTATGCGAGCGAGTAAACGCATGCAAATACTGACTGCTTTGCTCTAGACAAGCATTTCTCATTAAAAATCACATGACAGTCATTTGGGAGCTTGGCAATACAAGTACAAATATATAAAACAGACGGCTGCGATACGTTTTATAAATAATTTCGAATAGCTGACATCTTTTTAAAACTTTAAAGGGGTCAAAACACCCGTTTTGTTAGCATATGAGGGGGTCTGATGTGTTTTTGAAATGCAAAAGACAACAAAAGTCTAGTTAGTCAAACGTAAACACCTCCTTTTCTTTACCAAACAAGAAAAATGTACATGGATACATTTCTGCACTTTAGTTATCATTGCACTAATCCTCAGGACGGAACATAAATATAAAGCACAACAAACAACATTAACATGATGCAAAATAGCATATAAAATGAAAAGAACTCAGTTGTAAAAAAACCGAAAAAAACCCCAAATACTGTCGGTAGGAAAAGTGCGCACAGTCATATTTTGCACATACTGACTCAAAAACACTTGGAAATGCTGTTTTGAATTACTAATGAATTCTAATTCAGTGAGACGAGGCCGTTAATCCATCAATTTATTATTACATCGCGATTAACGTCACGTTTGAATGCCGGCTCTAGCTGGCACATGCTGTAAATAGCCGTTNACAACAAACAACATTAAAATGATGCAAAATAGCATATAAAATGAAAAGAACTCAGTTGTAAAAAAAAAAACAAATACTGTCGGTAGGAAAAGTGCGCACAGTCATATTTTGCACATACTGACTCAAAAACACTTGGAAATGCTGTTTTGAATTACTAATGAATTCTAATTCAGTGAGACGAGGCCGTTAATCCATCAATTTATTATTACATCGCGATTAACGTCACGTTTGAATGCCGGCTCTAGCTGGCACATGCTGTAAATAGCCGTTCCATTTCAATATTTTGTGTTAACCACATACATACGAACACAACGTGTAAACTACTTGGTCAGGTGAGGAGGAAGTTGAGGATATCACTCGATCCTCGCTAAAGCTATTCCTGTTACGAGCTACAAACTTAGTATGTAGTCCTCCTCACAGTCTGTCAGCGCTCAAGAGCGCCCCCTAGCATTCGTCAATCGTGAGGCAGATAAACTCCTGAATACACTTTCTATACTGCTGCTCTGTGGGACTGCTGCTGGGGTATTGACCTGGCTGTCCGAAGGGGCCGTCCGCTTCCCGCATCTCTTCATTCATCCGAGCTAACCGCAATCTAACCGAGAGAGAGAGAGAGAGAGAGAACAAAAACATGGGTTTCGTGTGCAGAGGCTCTCTGGAAGAATCTACAAGGGAAGTGAAGTACTCGACTCACAGTGTGACGATGTCTGCATTGGCTGCCTGAACAGCAATATTGAGAGGGTCCTGCCCGTCTTCATCGACCTCCATCTGAGAGGCTCCTCGCTTCAGGAACAAACACACTTGTCTGTGGACACAAACAAACAACACACAATTGCTTAAATGAAGAGTTATTGAGAGGAAGATCTGCGTATCAGAAGAAATTAGACTCAGATCGACTATACAGTTTGATGTTAACATGCTACTAAGCTAACAACACGATACCAAAGTCCATTTAAGACAAGTCATTTCACTCGGCGGCCATCTTTGAAACGCCTCTCAGGCATCCAAGTGCAGCTACTATCTTTTTGAATAGGGAAACATCAAATTCTCCAAATCTGCTCATTAAGCTTACGATTAAATTTCATATTTGAAAACACCAATGAAATCTGACAACAACAGTCTCAGAAAGCTTGTTTCTTATGTTCAAATAGCGTTTAAAAAAACCTTGTTTTGCATGCTAGACATGCGCAGTCTTGAACGCGAGTCTGAGAATGTTTCTTTAGCAACTGGAGGTTCTAATGGCAGCTGAAGTGACGCAATGACTTTACGAATCAACGATTGGCTCTTTCACTTAGAAGGCGGGGCTTATTCGCCATATTGGGTGTTGCATTTTCTCCCAATCGTAAGTAATAGGAGTGCACCGTCTTCCTATACATAAAATCTTTGATGACACTCAAGTAGGTATAAACTGTAAAAGAAAGATACATACACAAATATTGGGTAAAATAGTCAATTTAAGTCTCTTTCGGCTGCTTCCCGTTAGGAATTGTCACAGCGAAATTATCCGAACGGCCATTTGCCAGAGTTTTTTTTCCGTCCTGATGCAACCCAGCACTGACAGTGCACTGAAGTAGTACATTTAACTATTTTTCATCAATCATTTTCGATAATAACAATACAACGGTTGCCATCGCAATATAAGTCTGTAATCGTGAATATTGTCATTGAGCTCGTCGAAAGCATTTAGTTTTTTGGTCAAATCAAGATGTATAAATCAGCATGATTAACTTTAAGTAAAATTTCACTGTGTAAATTACCCACATCATTTGTGCTATGAGCAATAATGAAACCTTAAATTGTGCAGCTTTTTTAACTAAGGAGTGCTATTACTTATTTAGACGATCAGACTTGAGACTTTCATCTGGCGACGGACAAAATGGTTGAAAAAAAACCTCCATAGACTTAAGGTGCGGTCACATTTATCTTTGTATGGCAAATTTCTGAGGGTGAAATATAGTCATCTGAATATGAACAATCTGGAATTTTGCATGAGGGACAAGTGAGGTGAAAAAAATCCCACATGTGGATTTCGCATCGGTTTCAAATTTGTTGTACTTTAAATGCGCAAATTGATTTTCAAGCTGTTTTATTGATGTTTTTCCACGGTTGAAACACCAGTTGAGATATTACAAGCATATCTAGATTATCTGTTGTTGTTGTTCTGCGCTTTTTCCTGTTGTGGCGGTTAGCAAACAGCGTTGCATTACCGCGGGCGCCCTCTTCTAGATTGGAGTGTGGATCACCTGTGACTGTATTTGACGTCTAACTGCATGAACCGAAACGTGATGTCCATACCACATGGTTTGGGACGAATACATGTACAGTTACATCCAATAAATAGCACAATATATAGGACGTCTGACCACAACTGACTGAACAGAAGAAATTTCCACATCAAAGAAGGTGGAGCTTCAGAGAACACCTACCCTATTATCTAATCGCCACAAACCAATGATAAACTTTTTTTGGAAAGCTATTTCACACTCCTGAAACCAACTTTGTTTTGGCCTGATTTTGATTGAAACGATTCGTTCCTTAATTTCATGTGAAGTATATCGGCCCTTAGCACCTGCATATCTAAGCCCTAGCAAACCTCCCACAGTCCCCTATAGCATTGTGGAGGCGAGTTTTGCTTCCTGCTGTTTGAACAACTTTGGCGCTGAGTGTGTGAATTTTGGTACCAAACTGTCCGGATTGGCAGATCACTAGGTTTCGTGAACAAAACTTTTATGCACAGTTGTCACAGCTTGGAGTAATTTCTTACCCCGTGCGACCCAGGCATGTGGCGTGGTGGAGAGGTGCCCGTCCTCGTACGTCCCTCTGATTGACATCTGCTCCATTCTGCAGCAGGAACTCACAGGCTATCAGAGAGCCCTATGAGAGGGACGGAGATATCAAACATTAGTAGAAACATTGAGTAAACACTGATAATTTACACTATAAGCTGTGAAAAGTACGAAATGGCCCATAACTCCTGAACCATTAGGCATAGGCTCAAGTGTCTTATATCTTTGGAATCATTGGCTTAAGACGGACGATTTTTTAAAAATACTTTTGCAAACTAGTCCTAGTTTTTCCCCCTCATCGGAACCAAACCAGTGCAGCGAGATTCTCCAGAGTCTGATTGTCAAAAATTATTTAAAAAAAGTTGAAATTTCAATTCAGAGTCCCTAAGACAAAACATTTGAAGTGGGTGGAGTCACTTTTTATTAAATTGGCTATAACTCGTGAACGGAATGAGATATTTTCACCAAACTCAGCGCACCTACGTAAGAGCTCATTCTGTGGTCCTGTGAAAAAGGATGCGGTGACTGGCCACTTGGTGGTGTTATAACAGCAAAAAAACAAGCAAATGGCTATAACTACCTCACCATTAGTCCAATTGACTTGAAAATTGGCATACAGTGTCTTTGTCTGAGGTGCCATGATAGTCTATGAGGACATTGACGCATCTCGAAAAACATGTCTGCCATCGGCCAATTAATTTTGAGCAGCTATTAGACAAGGTTGCCGGAGGCCGAAAACAAAACTTGCTGAGCCTATTTGACTAAAGGCATGTGAGAAATCAGCCACCAGTGGGGGGCGCCTTTGCGTTTTTCAAGTGCGTGAAGGATTGTGTATCGCACAATTTTTCGCACATGCCCACAACATTATGCCGCATGGAAGAACTCCTCATTCTGAGAAACTTTGCCTCTAGAACTGCCTCTGTCCATCAAATTTTTCATTAAATATTGGAGATTATTTCAAAAACCAACTTTGGTGAACTAGTCCTAGGTTTTTGGCTCAACCTCGATAACTGTTAAAAAGCTTTAAAAACCATATATTTCCAATGGTAAATTGCCTGTATTTACTGTAAATAGTCTTTTCCATTTATGATCGAGATAGTTACAGGCTTGCAAATTAAGACATAATGCCTTTTTACGCATTAAAGGCGCTTGAACCCCAATAATTGCAGCTCACAGCTATATTTCAATGTGTTACTTGCCATTTTTATGTAAATATTTGTGAAATTTATGAGTGAAAATGGTTTCAACATAAATTCTACACCAATTTTCTTTTTCAGTACAGAAAGTCTTACCCCTGTAACGGCTTGTATTAAAGGACTCTTGCTTTCATCCTCCTCGTTGACGGAGTTGACATCTGCACCGTGTGCGAGCGCTTCCGCCATGACCGGGAGGTTCCTAGCCCGTGATGCCTTATGAAGCAGCGCGCTCGGCTCAAGCTCCCGTCCATCTTCTGGATCTGATGCTTCCTGCTCAATATCAACCTCTCCGCTGGATTCATCGGAGTCCCCACACTCTGCAATGAAACAGAAAGACATGGAAGATAAACAAAATAATACACACAACAGACAGCTATACCAAAGTAGGACATCTTCTCACCTTCCTCAGTGACACTGTCCACCACTGAGCCGAAAACAAGTATGTCCGTGCTGCCGTCAGTACTGCCGCCAAGCCCGCTGTCACTGCTGAGACCTGCGGGGCCAACGAGAGCCAAGCGAGGGACACGTTACTCACACCATGACCTTCTCAAACATTCAGTGCTAAACTTCCCACATGGTACATCATACAATTGATCTGAAACAGGCGAGCAGACGCGTGTTACTGTAGCCACTCTATAAAATCAACTAAACAGCAGGCAGTGTTGGGGGTAAATCGATGTCGATTACGAGTTAAGTAATCAGATTACTTTAAGTAACTAGTAAAGTAACATTACTTTTAAATTTATAACAAAATATCTGTTACTTTTTTCTGATCGTTATTCCTCAAAATGAACAAAAACTGTCAAATGCAAACTCAGAATATTATGTAAACCTGCAAAAGATAAATGTAAAATAATATAAAATATACTTTATGCATTTAATCTCACTTTATTAACCAATGTCTTTTCCGCTGACCTTTGCAAACATACTAACAAGCAAAAATGACTATTTATAAACATCACATGAGTGTTTTTTTTTTATTGCGAAGTAAAGCCCTGGGTATACTTTGTTTTTTCCCCCGTGTACGCTAGTATACGTGCACAATCAAACGCACAGCCTTCATTTGACTCGTACGCATACACAGGTGTTCGACGCATGTGTAGTTTTGAGCAATCTCTAGCCATGAGTTACAACCCATGTAAACATCTCTGTATTATTTCATGCTAGAGTTGTACAAATGCGGGTACTTTCTAACCTCTTCGCACAATCTCTTGTCTATGTAGGACTCCATTGTCGCTGTAGCTTGCATGCGTTACGGTCTGTTCTGTTTATGCAACGTAAAAGGTAATGTATAAAAGTAAAAGTAGCTAGTTCGTTTTTTTAGGGAGTAATGCAATATTTAAAGTAACTTTCCCCAACACCGACAGCAGGAGATATATGCGACGGACATGGTTGTCTCAGGGTCTTTAGAAGATAAAGTCTCATAAGGAACTTACTGCGAGGCCCTGAGCCTGTGTCAAAGTAAGAGAAGAGTGAATCAAGCTCGTCGGGACAAAACAAAGATTCTCTCCGAAACTTTGCAGCTGCTGCAGCTGAGGATGACAAAAACAGAAGGACATTATGTCAACTTGAGATGATTGGACATAAGACCAACTTGTCCAATTCTCAGTCAGGTGAGTAGAACAAACATGTTCAGAAATGACCAAGCAATTACCAGCGGAGAGATTGGCTGGCGATACGATCCCGGCGTCGTGCCTGTATTTCCGGCGTGTTTTAGGGGCTCTGATGGAGCTGTTGTGTCTCCTGCACTTCTTCACGCTCCAGTGAATTGGTTTTCTGCTCCCCTCCACCAGGGCCTCGGAGCCACACATCTTCTTCAGAAACTTCCTCTCCACGTATTTCGCTTTGATCCACGCTTCTTTCTCCTGCCTACATGAAACATCATTCAGCATATGAAAATATTATGTCATCAAAAGGAAAAAAAATTATCATCTAAGTTATAGATTCTGGCAATTTATACAATGCAATGGCAGAAATTTGGCCACACACTGACCTTGAGCTGTTGGGACCGGGTTTCTTGAGTCCTTGTTCCTCACATGCACCTTCGTAAATCTGGTTGATTACAGTGTTGCCAAGCTCACACATTAACTAGAGAGAAAACAGTCATAAAGCATTATTCAATCAATAAAAGTAAAAAAATATTATAACCAAAACCATGTAATAAGCATATCTAAAATTGATGTATATGACTAAATGGAAGTATAGTAAACTATGGTATAGGATTATATGAAACTATACCAGGTGCAGTGTTGGGGAAAGTTACTTTTGAAAAAGTGGTATGGTTTAAGTGCATCAGCGAGTGACAGCAGCAAAGACATTGGTTAATAAAATGAGATTAAATACATAAAGTATATTTGTATTATTTAACATTTAATTATTGCAGGTTTACATAATATTCTGAGTTTGCATTTGACTGTTTCTATTCATTTTGAGGAATACCGAATCTGTTTTTGTGAGATGTAAGATGAGTAAATAAATGCTCACATTAGTCTAGAACTACAATAAGCATCACGTTCACACAGCGTGCACCTCCTCTGCACTTACTCATGATTTCACTCAACATGGGGATAGAGCAGGTATCAGTCAGTAAATGGGAAAACAAAGTAACTTGCGTTAACTCAGATATTTTGTAGAATTAAAAGTAATGTGTTACTTTACGTTACTTGCAAAAAGTAATCTGATTACATAACTCACATTACTTGTTTGGGTGAATGTATAATATTTAATAGATGTGATTTATATATATATATATATATAT
>RJVU01060476.1:1106119-1124825 GCA_003731715.1 Anabarilius grahami
CATTTTTTTAGTTGTGAGGGATGTTCGAATATGCGGAAGTACGAAAAAGATCTGACAGCTTAGACGGAGGGGAAGATGAATAAGAACTTTAATCATGTATAAGGACTTTTATTATGCTTTATATAAGGCTATTCTAGTCTTTTCCTCACACATAGAAGACTAAATTAGTCTATATGCCTTTATTGCTAGCAAAAGCAGCTTGGAAGTGGACAAAAACAGGATGCCACATCAAAATGCTTTGCTGAGGCTTCTAACAGATTTTGTCATGTAAATGTTTACCTCATGTTGCCCTCTAAAATCTTGTTGTTGTTGTTACAGAAACAGGAGGTTCAATTCATCTGCAATCATGTTCTAAATAACAGTCTTGCCCTGCAGACAATCACACTCACACGTGTGCACTTGTGTGTGCAGCGCTCTTGAATCAAGCTCCGCCTGTTCGGGACAGTTGGTGGCACTAATTTGTCCATGTTTTTGGCGCGCCACCTCTTGCCCTCCCTAAGCATCGGGTCTCTGCCATCTGCTATGTTTAGCGGTGCTGGCCAGGGCAGAAGTAGGCAAAGTGCTCACGGAGACACCTCCAGACCTCGGCTGACTCGAGAGTCTCAACACAGACACACCTGGAGCTGCATGTTAGTTGCACCGCATGAATTTAGTTTAAGTACTTTTAATATATTAACAACAGTCACAAATACAAGATTGTGTCAAACTACTTAATAAGAGTGTTCTTGTCAAGAATGTTATTATTTTAAAAACTCATAATACATTCAGATCCATTTTAACCCGGAAGGGATACATAACTTAACACTGGAAATGTGTCAAGACTATGAAAATACAGATTAAAAAAAATTATCATTTTTTAAGAGATATAACCATTAAACATTTTTTTACACCTTTTGCATTTGGGTCCATTTTGACCGAGTATCAACTGACGATCTACACATGATGTTACGAAGACCTTGTTTTGATCTATTAGTTAGATTTATCCTTTTGTAAAATAATTATTTAGCTTTTTTTTCCATATCTCACACACACTTTTGAAACTTAATTTTGTCAATAAGCATGAATATGCACACCTACTGAAAAAGCACTGCGGAATGAAAAATCTAACATTCTTTTTATCTTAAAGTGAAAGTTATGTGAAGTAAAAGTAATATATTTAGTTTGAAAACATCCCAGAGTAACATTTGAGCAGTTATGAGTTGAAAGGAACTGAATTATTGAACTATCAATAGTTTTCAGTGGTTGTTGGTAATTCTCAGATTATATGTTCTTATAAAATTTCATATAATGATGCATTCATATAAAAAAAAAAAATTCTATAGTTAACGTAAAATGTGAAATCTCAAAGAAATTCAGATTTTTTTTTTAAAATTAACCCTCTGGTGCTGCTTGCATGGCAGTCAAGAATGCAAGAATTTTTAGGGGATTTTATGGTACTGAATTATATTTATGGAATAGTTATGATCAATGTATAACCTGTTAATAACTATTTGAGCATAGACCTGAAAATGAAATTTCTAACTCAAACTGTCATAAATCTTGAATGCTTTAGAGCACAGATTAAGTTTGGTTTCTTGGCAGATTGCTGAAATGAAAAAAAAAAAAAAAAAGGTTTAGAAAATNAAAAAAAAAAAAAAAAAAAAGTTTAGAAGTTTAAGTTTATTATTATGAAAAATGCACAAAAGCACTATTTGTAAATTTTATATGACATATATACTTTCCAAAACATGGTTTACTCTAAAAGGAGTTCAAAGCCATCAATCTAAACTAGTTGTGTTCCAAATTTGAGGTTGATATCTCAAAAAAATGAGCTTTCAGTAAGATTTTCTCTGGGTGCAGTACCAAATGTTTCCACTAAATGAAATTCGCTTCTCATTCATTTCCAATGCAGTCTTTTTTTGACTGCGAACATTACAAGTGTGAATATTTTTTTTCAGGACCATTTAACCTTTTCGAATCATTTCCATGATTTTGTGTGCACATAGCAAGTGCCAAAACCTTTACCAAGTTTCGTACCATTCTGATTGAAATTGACAAAATAAATAAATATAATAAAGTGACTAAAGTGCACCAGAGGGTTAATAAAAATGGGGTAAGTGTAGTAAACATTTAATACTTTTTGCACATTCACTCATTAATGAGAAGTTATTGATAAAATAAAGTATGGTTTTAGTTGAAAAAATACTAAGTTAAGTTAAAATGGACATGGGAATGCAAAAACCGTATGCAGATGGTATTGCATGGCAATGCATTGCATGGTGATGAAGCTTTTTCTCTTCATTCTGATATCTAGTCAGTGGTACCATGTCACTTTATGCCCCCCAAAAATGTAATGCTCATAAAATAGATGTAGTCAAGTCATTGTAGGTACATTTTAACGTGCATTTGTATGTACATTCATGTCTTCTATTCACAAATTAACTCTGATTGTAAATTTATGTTAAAATAATTCTTCCTATCCTGGATTCTATTCTTAACATTACACATCTGAAATCAACATGGCAGCTCTCGTGAGAACAGCAAACACATGAAGAGTGAACGTGCCGTGCATTGATTCCTTCGGAAAGTGAGACTGAAAGTGAGCAAGAATTACTGAGAGAGAGAGAGAGAGAGAGAGAAATGTGGGCATGTGAAGTTAACACGTGTGTTTGACAGAACGATATCAAAACATTCAGGAGATTTTGTGATAACATTGTGATATTTACATTTTTGCAGACTTGCTATTTTCATTATTATTATCATTTGCTTATAATAAAACATGAGTTTACTAAGATTATAAACACAAATTTGAATTGCAGAGCCTTGGTTCCACATGCGAAAGAAGAGGAAATCCATAGAAAAACACATTTTTGGCTTTCATTAGAGTTTCATAAGCTCCATAGAGCTCTGCAGAGATGAAATTCCCCAGTGCCCCAGTGACCCAAAAGCTCACGGGTGAGGAGGAAGGTTCGGCCTCACGTGGCTCTGACAGCCTCAAAATACATGGAAATCAATTTCTGGTTCCTGCTTTTTTTCAAAAGACTTATTTTTGACAAGACTTATTCTCCAAAAAAATGCACATAAAGTAAATTCACACAATCCTGCTGTAGAAACATCTAAAACATAATAGACAACTAGAGACGGGCTGCTCTAAAAATGTCTTTTCCATGGAAAAGTTCTTGTTTGATTATCACTACAAGGAATGAAACAACCTGAATGGGATAAACGTTGTGCTGTCCATGTAATTTACGATGTCACCGTCTCCCACATCCTGCTCACACCGATTACACCAGACAGGGCATGTGACTGCCATAAAGCAATTCTTTATAGTTCATGAATCAATCCATCCCTAAGACTGACTGAACTACCTCAGGAAAACATCATGAGTTTCTGTTGTAGCCGCTAGAGCCTGATGCTAGCAAGGTCAAGGGGTTTGATACCCGGGAAAATGTATAACCTAAATACACTGTAATAAAATGGATAAAATCATCTACAAAATGCAAAATGTACTGTGTTAATGCAAATGCAAAAAAAGGAATATTCATTTTAACGTTAGATTATTTACACGACACAGTTTTAAACTAAAAACAAAAATAAATTGTATGCATTTTGGCCATTCATTTACATGACAACGGCATTTCGGGGGCCTGAAAATGCAAACTTTTGAAAAGTTTTTGAAAACGATACAATTCTCGTCTCCGCGTAAACTACAAAAATATAAATCTGTGAAAATGGTGACGTGATGCACATGCGAATGATGTGTTCAATCTATAAGCGTGTAGTGTTTCTTTACAAAGTGACATCGCCAACTACTGGCCTGGCAGCAGAATACAGCGTTTCTAGTTGCTTTCGTGGTTCCGTGTGAACGGGGATCGTGTTAACATTTTGTCGTCTATATGCGAAAAAACGTTGTTTAGTTTAGTGTTCAGTACATCGATGTCATGTAAACATACCCTAAGATTACATTTAATAGTGTTATTAAATTCTTACTGTTTATTAGGCATCAAAACATTAGTACTGAAAAAGTAATATACATTTTAAAATTAAATTTTTTTAAGATTACATTTAATACTGTTATTAATTTTTTTTGTGATCATTTATTAAGCAGCTAGAGAGAACCAATAAAATTACAGACATTAAACTTAATTCTATTTTGTTTAAATAAAACCTAAAATATTTTGTCTAAAATAATACAAATATAACACTAAAAACTAAAATTAGTTATTTAGGTGTCACAACATTATAAAAAATATTAAGAATTAAGAGTACATTTAACCGTGTTATTAAATTATTAGTGTTTTTAAAGATTACCAATTATCTGTTTGTTACCTCCTTTGTCATGTGGACAAAAATATACTTTTTATAAAATAATCGAAAATACAGTTTTATGGTAGGCACGGCATATTAGTGGCAGGTAGATTTTCTCAATTTGCTGACCAGTGGCTGTAAGATTTTTCATTTTGGACTCTTTGCCAAACCAAGAGCAAAATGAGCATTGCTCCCATTCATTCATCCTGTGAAATAAGTAAAATGGACTCACCTGCATCAAAGTCTGGATGTGGGCGGCACAATAAGATCAGACAGTGAGGAAAAAGACAAAAAAAATGAATTAATTCATTTAATCATTTTTCCATACGCTGCATGCATGCATTCACATTTGCACCTCAGTTCTACAAACCACATCTATTATCTGTAATGACCTAATGTCCATTATCGGAGCCAAACTGCCACGTCCAGATCCCAATGATCAATGCAAACAGTCCCTGCGCTGTCACAAAGTTATGATTGATGTTCTCTCCATCACTGTGAGGTGTTTAGATCTATTTTAGAATTGATTTCTGCATTCACACACCCAAATCAGTTTCAATTCTAAATCTGCAGGGACTTTTGTCTAGAAATGTGGTCATTTTTTTATCAGTACTACTGGAATCTCTACAAAGACAAGCTGAGACAAAGATTCAGGGTCACATGGAAAAGGGCTCGGATCTGTTGGCAGCGATGCCCTGCTGGCTAGCAATGTGCTAGCAGATGGACGTTAGCGAGAGTGTGCGTGTGTCTTGAGGGCCAAATTCCCGTGGCGATCTGGACAGCCCAGGACATCATCCTTTATTGATATGGTGATGAAGCACTTTGAACAAAGACACAAACAAACGACACAAATGGAGGCGAACATATGTAGCTGAAGCACAAACACACACAAACACATGAAGGCAGAGTTTTTCTTCTAGAATTATCACTAGCGGCCAAGTTCCTCAGACACGCTGACGTTTATGCGAACTGTCAGATAAGGGCAAACATGACGGCAAAGGAGTTGAGTGATAGGACAATATTGTGACAGGAAGTGTGTCGCTGCTTCAGAGGAAATAACTTCACCTGACACCTGATTCTCAGCAGAAAACCACTTTCTAGCACTTTTTTATTTTAAGATTAATAATTCAGAAGTCACCTAGATCTGTCTAGTCAAATTAAATTGAGGATCTGAGGAGGGAAGATTGTATAGGATGTGGGTTTCATATATAATGAGAGGAAATAGCTGTTTTGATCGTTTGATGGTTGGAATAAATGTCACATCACCCATTAGATGGAAAGAGGCAGTTAGAAGAAAAGGAGAAAGAGACAATGAAGAATTAAAAGACAGAGTGAGACAAACAGACAAGAAAGATGAAAGATATGAAAAGATATGATGAAATGAGGAAGGACGCAGTAAAGAAAATGTTCTCACTCTTTGCTGTATGGTGGCGTGTTTGTGCTCCATCTCTCTCTTCTCCACAGCTGAATCTATGACCAGCTGATCCAACTGAAATACAAACACAAAGGACATTGTTATATAGCTTTTTTTATTATTTTTTTATTTATAAAAACACTTTTGTTGTAGAGAATATATATATATATATAATATACAAATCAGGCATAACATTATGACCACCTTCCTAATATTGTGTTGGTCCCCCTTTTGCTGCCAAAACAGCCCTGACCCGTCGAGACATGGACTCCTCTAGACTCCTGAAGGTGTGCTGTGGTATCTGGCACAAGACGTTAGCAGCAGATCCTTTAAGTCCTGTAAGTTGTGAGGTGGAGCCTCCATGGATCGGACTTGTTTGTTCAGCACATCCCACAGACGCTCGATTGGATTGAGATCTGGGGAATTTGGAGGCCAAGTCAACACCTCAAACTATTTGTTGTGCTCCTCAAACCATTCCTGAACCATTTTTGCTTTGTGTCAGGAGCATTATCCTGCTGAAAGAGGCCACAGCCACCAGGGAATACCGTTTCCATGAAAGGCTGTACATGGTCTGCAACAAGGTAGGTGGTACGTGTCAAAGTAACATCCACATGGATGGCAGGACCCAAGGTTTCCCAGCAGAACATTGCCCAAAGCATCACACTGCCTCCGCCAGCTTGCCTTCTTCCCATAGTGCATCCTGGTGCCATGTGTTCCCCAGGTAAGCGACGCACACGCACCCGGCCATCCACGTGATGTAAAAGAAAACATGATTCATCAGACCAGGCCACCTTCTTCCATTGCTCCGTGGTCCAGTTCTGATGCTCACGTGTCCACTGTTGGCTCTTTCGGCGGTGGACAGGGGTCAGCATGGTCACCCTGACTGGTCTGCAGCTATGCAGCTCCATACGCAACAAACTGTGATGCACTGTATATTCTGACACCTTTCTATCAGAACCAGCATTAACTTCTTGAGCAGTTTGAGCTACAGGAGCTCGTCTGTTGGATCAGATCACACGATCCAGCCTTCGCTCCCCACAAGCGTCAATGAACCTTGGCCGCCCATGACCCTGTCGCCGGTTCACCACTGTTCCTTCCTTGGACCACTTTTGATAGATACTGACCACTGCAGACCGGGAACACCCCACAAGAGCTGCAGTTTTGGAGATGCTCTGACCCAGTCGTCTAGCCATCACAATTTGTCCTTTGTCAAACTCGCTCAAATCCTTACGCTTGCCTATTTTTCCTGCTTCTAACACATCAACTTTGAGGACAAAATGTTCACTTGCTGAATAATATATCCCACCCACTAACAGGTGCCGTGATGAAGAGATAATCAAAAAGAGATAATTCACTTCACCTGTCAGTGCTCATAATGTTATGCCTGATTGGTATGTATATATAATATTGTATATATATAATATTATATATATATATATAGAATATACAGAATAACATGCACTGATGAGTCCTATCAGGCACAATAAGTAAATAGGGTGAATTTTAATTTCAGCTTGTCTTTAAGCCTGTCTCAGACAGATGTATTGTGCCTGTCACCCTCAAGGATAGACATTATCCCTCATTTTCACTCATTAGGCCTGTGTTAATGTGGAGCCTGGGGCTCGTTGGCATTAGGCGCAGGTGTCGGGGGACAGCATGTGAACACGGGCCCTAATGAGTGGGAGTTAATGAGATCTTGATCTTGGAGGAGCAGATGCGTAGATCTATCTCACCTCAGCAGCCAGCTTCTTCATGTAGGGGTCGATCTCGTCCAGGAGGTTGAAGCCCTGCTGGAAGAGACTGTACTGAGCCTGCATGAACGACAGCATCTGTGGAGGAGAGGAAACCATGAATACACAAACTACAGAGGAGGAGAATGCTGCTTTAATATGGTGCTTTAATCCACTCACCGAATCCAAAATCTCAAATTTCTTTTTGGCCTGAAGAACATTGATCTGAGAAAGATATCAAGAGAAGCACATATTAGCAGGTGCTTTTATCCAAAGTATCTTGGGATTCAAACCTAAAACCTTTGGTTGCCAGCCCATTTTGCATCAAACTAGGCATTTTTGACAAGGCATAATTATGGTCCCATGAGGCCAGAGGACCTTGGTGAAGAACCTGGCACCCTTAGACTTTTGGGGCCCCAGGCACCCAGGCACCCAGGCATCTAATTCATTCTTGGCACTTGCAACCCATAACCGGCACATTTTTAGCCCTGTTCATTAATTTTATGTGATTACACATGATACTGCTCCACACAGTGGTCATTAGGGACACTACAGCCTATTTTTGTCCTGTAGTGGACATATTAAACATATTTAACAGCCTTATAAAACAGAAATGTATCAGATATGAGGAAAAAGGGCTTATGACACAATATGGTGGCTGACTATTTCTCTATAGCAGTGTTTCCCAACCCTGTTCCTGGAGTCACACCAAGGGGTTGCTTACATGACACCATTTTCAACTAAAAATACAAAACTTTTTATGTGTTTTGGACACTCATTTACATGACAGCGGCATTTTGGGGGCCTGAAAACTTTTGAAAACGGGATTCAAAGTGAGCGTTTTTGAAAACGATACGGTTATTGTCTCCGTGTAAACTACAAAAACACTAGTTTGTGAAAACGGTGACATCATGGGTGTGCATGTCACATGTTTAGTCTACAGGAGTGTAATGTTTCTATAACAAAGTGACATTGCCAACTACTGGCCTGGCAGCAGAATATAGCGTTTTTAGTCGTTTTTGTGGATCTATGTGAACAAGCATCATTTTGACAACATTGTCGCCTATACACAAAAAGCGCAAAGGAAAAGCGTTTCTGTTTTTACTACATCGTTGTCGTATAAACATACCCCAACACTACACATTTTTGACTCCAAGACCTGAAATATATGGGTCAGATAAGGGAGACATCCAAAATGGGCACTGTTGGTGTGCCTCCAGGAACAGGGTTGGGAAACACTGCTCTATAGCAAATGAAAAACACACTAAATTGCATCCAGGATTAAAAAAAATAATAATAATTTTTTTTTATCCAAAACAGTCTTGGGTCACTTAACCAAAATGGTATAGTCATTACAGCAATCTTTGTCAACCAACCGAGTTCCTAAAAACAGAACATGGACGGTAAATAAAATGAGGGGAAAACCATAAAATCACAGCCTTCACAGGACACAAGGCTGGGAGAGTACAAAGGAGGTTGCGTTATGTTATGAAATGAGAGCTAATGATGGCCGAGTAAAGATTGTGCTTATGCAGATGGGAAGGAGCGGTCAGGTCCAATCCGTCAGACCGCTGCCGCGAGGGCTGGACGCTGGGCGGCCGTTTCCAAGTCAAAATTACCCTCAAGACATCCATCCAAGACTGTCCAGAAACTGGCACAGCTTTCATGGAGAAGGAAAATTAAACGTTTGTTGGCCTAAATGCAGTGTAAATATGTGACCCATGCTGGCAAAATGAGCATATTTTAAAAATTAGTTAGTTTTTTGCACAATCTCTATTAAAAAATTTCCTTTAAAATGATGTATGATTTGTTGGAATCTGACAAAAAACTAATGACTGAGCTACACCTGTTTGAAGTGGATAGAGTCAACAAAGTCAATTTTGAGAAAAATCAAGTTTTCTGAAGGTTCCAAAACAAAATCACCTAGCAACCGTATCTTAAAATCCCTGTTAATAACACCTAGTTTGGCACACACCTCATCAAAACCAAATACCTATAGGAAAATATATTAATTCAATATTTTGAAGTACTGTAATTCTTTTTATATTTGTATATCAGGATAACGCGCTGTCTGAGGCGTCTTTGTGCGCACGCTTCGGATCTGTCAGTCAGCTCGAGTCAGATTGATTTCAGCATGAGTTTGAAAATCACATTTCATTGGTTCAGACTCATGCCATCAAACATTCGCTATGAATATTCACAAAGTTAAAAATGATACCAAACTTGGACTAATAAAGAAGTTGCTGAGGGAAAGCGTGAGTGGTGAAGCATGCAGAGAAAAACTAAAATTTTCATGGACAAAGGAAAGGTACTCCTCTCAGAAAACATACAAATAAAGATACTTTTAGATGTTTAATTGCTATCTGAAGCATTTGGATAACTAAATGAGGGCTTAAAGATCTCATTTTTGTGAAAACCTCATTTTTGACTTGTTTGCCTGTAGCTCGAAATTAGCCTGTGAGTATTCCGATTTTGCCAGCAAGGGTCACATATTTTTCTGATTTTGTGACTTTTTTTTTTGTCCATACAATGAAAGTCAATGGGGTCCAAACAACATTGGACCCTACTGAATTTCATTACATGGACAAAAACAGTTGAAACATTCTTCAAAATTTTTGGAACGACATGAGGGGTTTTTAATTTTTTAGGTGAACCATCCCTTTAACGTTTCCTTGCTTTCATCATTTTGGAGATTTACAATTTTAAATTTGATTCATTTCAAAATACCTGAAGTACATAGTCCAGGGCGAGGTGTCGGAAGCACTTCCGGGTCATGACGAGGGTGCTGGTGGCCTCCTCCACCTCATGCGGTTTGTTGCGAGGCGCCTGTGCGTTTTTTACCTGGGCGATTTCCATATCCTCCCGCACCTTATCGAACTGCTTCTTCGTCTCTTTAAACTTCCGAACATCCCTGCGTGGACGCATATTACAGGGTAAGACGCACACATCACAGAGGACAGGGAGAGTGGAAATGGAACAGGAGAAAGAAGAAAGGACTCACTCCTTCACAAAATTGTGCAACTGTTGCTTTACGGATCTTTGGGCCTGGTCGAACAGGATCTGTAAAAGAATCAAAATATATATATAAATGTATCAGCATAAAACAGAAAAATATTGAGTGGGAAGAATGGTACTTTGCATAAAATAGGAGTCAGCGGAAATGGGCGGGGCTTACTGTCCAAGGTGTTCTATAATTAGTTAGATATGATGTAGTGGTGTGTCGTTTGTGAACGAATTTGAGCTAAACTTTTAAGTGAACAAATCGTACTTGTTCCTCTCAACTCTTTCACTAAAGCTTCACTAAATGAGACTTGAAATCTCACTTGTGAATCAACTGAAGCATCTTGTTTGGGAATAAATCAAATCAACTGGGACATCTCATTGTTCAGCTGTTCAATTCAGCATGGGATTCAATCTTGTTTGCATTTCAATCTTCTGAACGACTCAGTGACTCATTTAAGTCAATGTGCTTGTCACCACCGACTGACATATATAAAGTGAACAAATCTGAAAAAGAACCTTTTTGGTAAACAGATTCAAAAGACTCGAGTCAGTGGGATGAATCAAAATCACCATCACAAGTACTGTTGTACTATATATAAACACTACCATTTAAATGTTTGGGATCAGTAAAATTATTATTATTTTTAATACTTTTATTAATAAAAAACTTTTATTCAGCAATGACATTAAATTGATGATGCTTTTCATTTGAACTTTCTATTTATCAAAGAATCCTGAAAAATGTATCATAGTTTCCACAACAAATGTAAGCAGCACAACTGTTTCCATCATTGATAATAATAATAAATGTTTCTTGAGCAGCAAATCAGCATATTAGAAGGATTTCTGAAGGATCATGTGACACTGAAGACTGGAGTAATGATGGATCACAGGATATATATAAAGGGTGCAATTCTCTCATATCACCAGCAGATGGCAGAGCAGTTGCAGCTCTGTGTCTGTAAACTCAAAAGACTGCAGCAGATCCCCACACCCATCTCACACTCTCTCACGGTGAGCGACTGCAGGTCAAGGGTTAAATAGGTCACAGGTGCATCGCACAGGACGGGGAGCTGGGAGTTAGACATCCAGGTCGTGACAGGCGAACACAGTGACATGCGCATGAGAATACAATCTTCACATGCTCATGGAATCGAGCCCTGGGGGTCTTGCGAGGAAACCTCTATGGAAGGTTGTAAGAACGGAGGCATGTCAGTGCCGGGGTCTGTCAATGTGGATCATACATGATGTCAGCAGAACGGGGCTAGAGGAAAAGCTTTACGCTGCAATCATCTCGATTTCGGTCACAAACGCAGCAGCTTTATGGCAGAGATAAGCTGCAATGAGAGAACATGTGACAGAGTATGTCACATGGAACAGGAGGGCAACATGTCTTGAGGGTAAAGCTGGCATGTGAGAGAGTGCAGGGGAAAGAGACATTTGCATTTTGTACAGTTCAGTCAAGTCCCAGGCTTTGCATTTTACAAAGGGCTAGACTAGATTCAGCAATTTTCTATTCATCCGCCTCAAATGTCCCAATTCTTTCATTAGTGATGCTTGCTGCTAGTCAAGCGTTACTATTACTACTGCTCAAACTCTGAACTCAAGGTTCAGCAAAAACGCTCAAACCCCTACGGTAAGTATACTACAATTTTTACGTGTACACTAGGGTATGCGTACAGTGTGCACGACGTAAAATTAATCATCAGCCTTGTATGCACATACTGTACGTGCTAGAGCTGCACGATTTGATGAAAAAAATCGAAATGTGGTTTTTCTGATAAAAATTGTGATTGCGATTTAAAAAAAAGTTTTGTGCTAATTTGTACAATTGCACAATTTGGCCAACAATTTTGTGATTATATATCATTATGACTATAAAATAATAATAATAACAGCAATTATTACTACTAAATAGAAATATTAAACATTAATATTGTAATATTTCATTGTTAAAAAAAGAGCCATATCTCAATTACGGTTTTATTTCAATTAATGTGCAGCACTAGTAACTGCTCGTACTGTGTATGCTCACCTCACACTAGGTGCCACAAGGTGGCAACACTTGTCCCGGCAATCACAAACACACGAAAAAGAAACAGATGAGACAGAACAGCAAACAATTACCAAAGATACAACAACAAAAGACGCCCGCATTTATGAGCACTTGTGTGAGTGAGTTAAAGTCGGCATGCGCTAGTCTTTTCTTCCCTATTGTGACGAGCAAAAAACTAGCGTTTAAGGACACAAAAGTGGATACAGGCAATTGAGACAGAGCGCAACGTGTCATATTACTCTGAGAACTACACTCACTGGAGGGGAATCGGTGAGAGGAAATATAATATATAAAACTGACATTTGGATATTTGACTTACCAGTGACAAAATGTTTACTGCACATGTAGGCATACAGTGTCAGGATCCCACAATTTACCCATTCTTCCTGCTGATGCTTCACATCTTATTGCCTGTATCAAATTTTGTCTCCTTAAAGGCTGGCTTTTACGGTTCAGTAGCTTATAAAAATGTAGTTCTGTTTTTTTTATCTTGTTTGCTGTACACCCTGTCACATAGCAGCTTTTAGGCATTGTTCTGTCTTTTGTTAGAAGCAAGAAATGACAAGGAGGCAGCTTCACGCAATATAAAGTCAATGGAGAGGGTTGGATTGTTTTACACACACACCCTCCCCCGGTGTGGGCGTGGCCTAAATGCGCTCTGTCTCTATGAGGAATTGATTGGATGGTTGTGGTTTGCTATTGGTGGATCTGATGTGAGTGACAGGTTGCCCCGCCCTCGTCATCAGAGAAGAGAAGTCGCTGCAAGAGGGAGGGGAAGTTATTTTGATGAAAGATTATGAGGAACATGAATTTAAAAAATAAAGATGTGCACGGATGAACCATTTAAAATATATACTGCAATATTCCATTTAAAAAAATGCCAATTTTGTTTTCATGGTGCCTTTAAGAGATACCGGCAACTGTAGTTTAAACAAGTATCCTCATAACTTCTGCAGAAAAAAAAGAGCAAACACTTCACAAAGATGAAACTTTGCACAATATTGGAAAAATGACATTGCAATATTTTGTTTTTCTGTGATATATATTGCGATATTTACCAGATTACTTGAATAGCTCTATTTGGAAATAATTAATCATTTTAGGATGATAAGGGTGATTTTGTAGGCGAGTGAATATGCATTGAAATTAATAAACAAATTACAAACATAGATAAATATAATAGAGCAAAGATGCAAATGAAATAAATAGTGCTTTATATTTTTGAAGTAAGTCTAACAGTATTCAGGTACAGAAATTGAATAATCAAATGTAGAATAACACTGCATAGACTCACTGTATAAATTAACAATAATTAATCTGTGTTAAAACTACAAATTTGTGATTTTTTTCCTTTTTTTGTTGTTGTTTGATTAACATTCATGACACAGAAAGCAGCAGGATAATTAGGCTGCTGTCACTTTAAGACCGAATGAGCAGATCCAAAATATTGTTACACATCCGGTTTTCTTTCTCAATTGTTTAGTTAACCTAAGCCATAAGCAACTGTGTTTTTTTTTTTTTTGCATGTGTCCGTTCAGGCACAAATAAACGGGAAGAGAACGGCATTCGTTGTTCACATGCATCTCCGCGGCTCTGTGTATGTGCGCACAAAAAACAGCCGCACATTCAGAATTGAGTTCTCTTTCGTGCGCTCAAATGGTTTAAAATCGCTTGAATGTTTCAACTGACAGGACCTAAAACATGTTCAAATGATAAACTTTCATTGTATGATTGTCAAACTTTGCAATTAATCTGAGAATCACGTGTGTTTTGAACCGTGATGTCTGGTCCGTATGGATTAACGATCCCCACTAGACATCGCACATCCTGTGATGTGACTATCACGGATGCGCACATCACAATATCGATGCTAAAATGATATATTGTGCAGCTCTACTTTCTAATGCGCATGTGTTGAGTTCCTGTGGTCATACACTTCTTGTTCTTGGTGTTTTTTGTTAACTTATGGTTTACAAGCTCAGCACAATTAGCCAGCTAGCCTATATCGTACACAAACATTTATTTATATGTTTTTATACACGTTATACATTATTGTTCGATCAGGCATTACACACAGGGGTCCTTATCGGACTCAATGCGAAGACTGAATCATTAATGACAGTATGCAACACCATTTTTTTTTCCTGGTGTGCGTTAAAATGGGTGAAGAATTCCAGACCTATAGAGAGCTATAGTACCAACCACACAACTTCACAATGCAGCAACACTATAGCATTCTGTCGCTGAGTTTTGCATGAGCAAACACCACTGATTTTCTTCAGATGATGTCAAAAAGTTCAGAGAGCAGCATCTGTGTTGTTCAGCAGGGTAATTAACCAGCATGCTTTACTGAGCCCTTAACGACTCTACATTAGGGTCACATCTCTAGACACTGGCATCACACCTTCTCTTTCACGTTCTCACTTCCTCTTCACTGTGAGATCTCTCTTTAATTGCATTTCACTTCACTTCATCTTCTATCCTTGTTTGACCTCAGATCGTCTCTAGCGTGGAGAACTGTGCTAGCATCACCTCGGGTGACATGCTAAGAAAGACATCAAGAGAATGTCAAGACTCTGAAGATAAGTGACTTTGGGCGGATAGAGAAACTGGGGAATATTTGAATGAGCCTGAGTGAGTGTGTGTGAAATGAGGTTTAATCGTGGCCTGCAGCCCGGCTGTACATGTGTGCTAGCGCCCTTCAGAAAGCACAGGCCTTTTATGCAGCGCCAGACACTAGCACAGAGAGCTTGAGAGTCAGTGACGCATCACAGTATCAGAGATGGGGAAGAGAGGAGATTCTGCAGCCCTTCAGCAGTGGAACAAAAATGAAGGATGAGTGAACGAGAGAAAAAAACCAAAGCAATGAATGGGTGGTTTCCAGTGATGGGAATAACGGCATTATAAATAAACGGCGTAACTAATGGTGTTACTTTTTTCAGTAACGAGTAACCTAAGGAATTACTTTTCCCCCCGTTACAGTTACTGACAATAAAATGCGCCGTTACTATAATTGGGCTCACTGAACCATCCGAGTAGCCTCTCTCTCACTCATAGGACCTGGGCTGGCTGATGATGATGATTGGTGTGTGACTAGAGATGATAGACCTGCAAAGCATTTTGTAGTAAAGAAATAGTACAGGTTAGTCATACGCAAATATAATTTTAAACTGATAATAATGTACGATGCTCTGTGTGTGTCTGTGAGCATGTGAGCGGAGCGCGAGCTCAAACCAGAATACCCTTTGTGACATGCTGGATCGAAAATATGTGAAATAAGTTTTTTCTAGTCGACAAGTAGTTGTTCATTTAAACCATTAGTTGATTAATCACATTTATATTACTTTAATTTCTTAAATACTGAAGAGAATAAACCATAACAATGAGCGTTTACGTTATATAGCACTCAAGCGCACGCATAAAGCCTGACATAAAGAAGTAATGATTATGAATGTGACAAAAACAGCAAGGAGACATTTTAATTGTTTATTAATGAACTAATGTTTTCTGAATCAGTGTCGGCTGCGAAGATGAAGTTGCTGACTCTCATCATCTCCGTATACTGGACGCACCTAGAGAGATTGCACATTTCATTCGGATTACATAATCAGAGAGTAGCCTATTTATTTTTGTTTTGAATTATTTAGTTTAAAAGTAGACATTTCAAGCTATCTATAGATATATTTCTCATGTCTGTGAGGCAAGCAGCCTATACGCTGAGTTTCGGTTCATTTAGCCTGTTAGACGCGCTCCAGTTCACTTGCAAGTGATCGCGCCGGCGCCTCCATGTCATGATTATATTGTCTGCTATATTTGCTTCTTATTTATTAAATCCAGGCAATTGGTTGATGAAACATTGATTAAAATTAAGATACAATTTTTACAAAATGAAATTCACTTAAAAGAAAGGCTTTCTAAAAAACATAACTTAATGAAGTGGTCAAAATCATGTTTGACCCATCCATGTTTCCTAATATATTGCGCATCTTATGATGCATCTTACTCATGCTGTTCACTTTTCATAATCAAATAGATGAATTTAAAACATAAAATAGGCCTATTTAAACATAAATATGAAACTACGTTTTCTTTACGTTTTCTGGCTACCAACATGTAGTACAGTACAGAGAAATTTTATGTCGTGAGGAAGAGCGGATCATGAGTCACGAGTCAGGTCAAGCATCATTTATTTTTAGACTTATATTTAATATTGGGGCATCCAAGTTATTTGACATATTTGAATTTTTTTTTCTTCAAAGTAACTCAATAGTTACTTTCCCTCGTAATTAGTTACTTTTATAATGATGTAACTCAGTTACTAACAGTTACTATTTGTGAGAAGTAACTAGTAACTATAACTAATTACTTTTTTAAAGTAACGTGCCCAACACTGGTGATTTCATGTACCGGGGGTTGATTTTTACTGAACTGACAGATTAACAACAATGTTTCATTATGGCTTCATCATTTATTTTTGCTACTTTCCAAATGTCATTTATTTATATATTCTACAAAAATATTTTTATGTTAGTTCCAGACTTTCAGTAATAAAATATGGAAATCAATCTTATAACTATGAATTTTTTTTTACACTATTTGATTTGAACTTCCGTTTGCTATCTAATATGGATTTTGGTCATATAATTTTGTTGAAATCTGTTATATTTCGCATTTTATATGGAGCTAAGCGCTACACCTGCTTAGCATGTATACTGTAAACATTCTTTATTCACATGAATTTATCACACATAAACCAGATATTATCGTAATCGTGTGTTTAGTCGCTGCATTTTTGACATGTAGAAAGTTTCTTTGGCTTTGCGAAGGAGGAATTTTACACAGGACGTGGTCATGCAGAAGGCAGGAATTATGCACGTAATATGATTGACAGCCCTAGATTGAATCAGAGCTCGTTGAGTTATATACCGATGCAAAACATGGAACAGGAGAGACAGACAGAGCTGTGTACGCTGCATGCGATTGCATAATTCAGTGGGAAATTAATAGAAATGGTATTCTGTATGACAAAATATTTTGCAAACGTGAGAATAAATCAATATTTCTCCAAATATGCGCACTTTTGGACTAACAGCCCCAACAATCTAGTGCATCTATGTGAACACAAATAAACCGGAGTTGATATTCCATTCAAAATATCAAACATTACAGATTATTTTGCACTCCTGACTTAAATTAAGAAATTAATGGAAATGAAAGAAGCTGGAGTCTTTAATCTTTCTAATGATATACTTGATCTGGACAAACTGAGTAAGTGTGATGTTTTAACATGCAGTGAAGTTTGAACAACAATAATCTCAGTGAAAGGGGTTAAATACACAAGGGAGGCTAATCAAAAGAAACGGAAACAGGTGCGTAACAATCAGTAACCAAGAAAACTAACTAGCAGCAGGGAAATGGGAACAAAGGAAACAGGTACATGAACTAGAACTATTGTGCAAAGAAATAAATGCATTCATTTTATTGTGCATCTCTGCTATTATGCAAACTGCCAAATTATGAGAAAGTTGTGAAAATATTTATTGTGTAGTGGCTTTGAAACTAGCCATAGCAAGACAAATTATTTGCTAATTTTATTTTGCCATGTCTACCACATTGAAGAAATGCTAATATTTAAAAAAGAAAGGCTTCTTTGGATAATGTTAGTAAATTTAACATACTTAAGAAAGAGAGAAAAGTTTGTTTTAAAAACTTATTTTCCAGAGCAAAATGCCCATCACTGAACAAACACAAAAAAAGGCGGCAGAGAATGGCTGTCCACAGAAAGGCAAACAGTCGCAACCAAATGTTTCAAACTGGCATGAGGAATATCAGATGGTAACCTCTTTTTCTTTGGAGCAGTAATGGAAGTGACACACTTTAGAGGCAGACAGCATGTTCAGCACTTGGCTGCAAGCTGTTGGAATGGTCCGCATGTGACTCTGAACTGCCAGCTCAGCTTTTGACTTCCTGCATAAAAAAAAACATTCCATACGAGACCACTTTACAGAGCCCGGCTGCCAAACGATCGGGCCATTCATGAACTGTACAGTTGAATTAGCTTAATTCGAAAAATGTGTTGTAGAAAGCATGCTGGGACATCGCAGGAAGAGAACGAGATCAATAACGCCGGTCAAAGGGTTCCGTGTTGCTTTCAAGTGGAAAGAAAGTAAACTGGGGACCTTCAGTTGTGGTAAAGCAAAATTGAAAATCTTGAAA
>RJVU01060476.1:1124855-1141752 GCA_003731715.1 Anabarilius grahami
AAAGAGTATTACCCGATTCTTACTTCTGGAAATGGGCAAGTTACATAATACAGCAAAAGGAGGGGTTTGGGAGATTTTAGCAGGAAAAATGCTAAAAAAGTTGAAGCTCTCACAAGAAACTAGGAATGGCAGTAAAAGTTGTATGACAGCTAAAACTGGTTATGTTGACTGCTTGCATCATCACATTCCTCAACTAGATACTTTAAAGAAACAATGTTCATAACATATTTTACGTTCAGTCCGGGCCGTAAAATTGAGACATTGACAAGCTCCCCCTAATAATTTGAAATTGTACCCCCCAATATTTTAAATTCTTGCACTGCTCTGCTGCACTTGCTGCACTATGTTGTTAGGTTGACAAAAAGGTTTAAAAGTAACATTTTTAGTCTGGTCTGCCTCAGCGGTCTAACAGCACACGTCAATGTCAAAATGATTGAGATGGCCAATCAAATCAAAGTAGGCGGGGTTTACATTCTTGCTCGTCTTCACACAGACGAGCACGTCAATCTATCGCTTAATGCCATTGTGGCAACTCTATTCTTTCTGGTGAAATCACAAAATAAAATGCACACAAACTTGTCCCTGCTCTTGATATACAGTCATTGATGAACATCTTTGATTTTAATGAGGAAAAAAAGAAAAAACCTATACTAGGGCGGATTAGAACACGGAACCTTTGACACGCTTAACAAAAATTCTACCACCAGACCATTAGGGAATTTGAATGCTAGTTGCGGATCTCTGTATTCATTCACTTACGTGAATAATCCTGGGACTAACAATATACTGTATTACAGATATAGTAGATTTAAGAATGAAACGATCACATTAAACATGAATTCTCAATATACTTTTGAAACTGATTTCTGGACATCGCAATGTTATTTTTTTTCTACAATTGTTATTGTATATATCTGATATAGTATTGTATTACTATATCAATTTACTATATATATATTACTATATCAAATTACTATAACTGTTTCGACATCTTAGGCATACAAATAAAACTACATATGTGCATATATATTAATGCAAATTAATGCAAATATTATTTGCAAATAGTTCAAAAAAGATTATTTCCCAACTAGAATTAGACCTAGAATTTCATTCACTGTTCTGTTTTGCTATATATATATATTTTTTTTTATTATTTATTTATTTTTATTTTTTTGCTTTATATATATTTATTTTACATCNGGTCCTTCCCAATGTTCAAGACATGGTTACGGCCTTATAAAATCTTGTGTGGTAGCTTCTAAAAGTCTTTGGATCTGTCATAAGCAACTTTTACTTAAAAACTAAGGCGTTTCTCAATACCAAGTACTGCAAGTTTGGACTTGTGTCCTTGGTAGTTTGGACTTGGCAAGATAGGTTCGGAAGAAAACTGGACTTCCAAATAAATAATATTTACAGTACATTAATATAGTGCAGTGAGCAGGACTCACAAAAGCCAACAAACTTAGTGCAATGCGTCTTGAGGCATCAAGTTTGATATGCGCATATTAAAAAAGTGTCTAACACAGACCAAACTACCCAGAAATGAATCTGTTAGGCGATGAGTATAACAGAACAGCTTATACAGGTATGACAACGCTCCTGTTATCACCTCTAAAATCCCAAAGTACACATCACATTTTCTCATTACTTCTCTTTCTATGGCCTCTTTTAACACTCTTCCCTGCCAAATAGATAATATCAGTAATTACACTCAGTTGGGAGGAAGTGAGGCATCACTTCGACAGGTTAGTTCAATTTATGACTGCCTGGATTCCAACAACTCAATAAGCTGTAATAGAGGGACCTATTCACATTGTCTGATGAAAAGAAACACAGGCCTTCAGTCAGTTACTGTAATTACTATAAATTTACACCTTCCTAACTATTTGTTGCTACACTGTACCTTCTTTGCTTTAAAGGTCTTACTGTGAAATAAATCTTCAATAGTGTTCACCATTCTGCATTGGCACTATGAAAGTAAAAATAGAAAAATGGCAAAAACTAAAATAATATACCAATCTTATCGGTAAGCATATAGCTGTTGGATTAAGAATAAGAGACAAAAACACAAAGTGTTAATTAATCTTGATATTTAAAAAACAAAACAAATTCTGCCCTCAGCCATCTACAAACAGTGATTCACAGCATTCAGAGACTTGGCAGCGATGGGCGTCCTGGATTTATGAGACAGACAGATTACATCCAGAGTAAAATGGTCAGGCTTCAGATTTATAGAGTGGCAGGTTAACTGCTTTGACCCTGGTAAAACAGGACAGAGCAGAAACTAGAAGAGTGAATTAAAGTAATGTTCTTNAAAAAAAATTCTGCCCTCAGCCATCTACAAACAGTGATTCACAGCATTCAGAGACTTGGCAGCGATGGGCGTCCTGGATTTATGAGACAGACAGATTAGATCCAGAGTAAAATGGTCAGGCTTCAGATTTATAGAGTGGCAGGTTAACTGCTTTGACCCTGGTAAAACAGGACAGAGCAGAAACTAGAAGAGTGAATTAAAGTAATGTTCTTTTCAGCACACAGGCTTTATCTGTCATTCCTCCCCTAGACAGACAGCTGTTCTGGGTGGCACAAGGATGAACAGAGGAGAACCGCTTTCTGTGCTGGAACATAAACACAGTATTCAAACTTAAGTTCACCTGTCCCTTATTACTGGCGATAAATATTACCTACCATGAAAGTGTATTTTGTATTATTATTTTTTTAAATTATATCAACATTATATATATATATATATATTTTTTTTTTACTATTTAACTCTTTTATATAAAAAAAAACAAAAAAAAAACACATAAATTTATTTAAAAAGGCTTAAAGTGCCCCATTATGCTTTTTCGAATATTTCAACTATCTAAGTGCATGGTCTAAAGCACACAGCGCAAGTGCACTTAGGGCGCGTCCGAATCCACTTTTGCTACCATTGACTTTAGACCAGGTTTTTGTTGGTCAATGGCACAGTCTATTTCAGTTGCCTCAAAATAGCAACACGCCAACAATGCACCTGAAAATACCTAGTTTTCAGACCAGCGCACAAATGGGTGCAAATGCATTTGCTATTCAAACAACGTAGTGCAGGACGTGAAAATGATAACTGCGTTGGGCTGAAATAAGCAAAAAACACTTGCATTGCACCAGGTCTATCATAGGGCCTCTAACCTTTCATGCAGTTTGTAATACAGCTGTTTGTGAATACTAAAGGTCTGCAAAGTTTTAAAGATCAAAGTGCACGACAAATAAAGTTATTGTCTCCTAAAACAAGGAATAGATTCTGAACTGCTGAAACGAGTTCCATTCTCACTTCATGGTACATATATTAGCATAATGCCAGCCTATGGTCATCATTGGCTGTCCATTAACAACATCTACTTTGCCCCTTAAACACTGTAGTTGTAGCTGAAGACTGGAAGAGTTTGGTTTGTGCTGTTGACATGTCAAGAAGATGCTGTTTTGTCCACTGTGAATCCACTTTGATGTAATTCAAAAGGATGAGGACTCAGGCTCAAATTTATACGGAGAAATCCAACGTCATTGTTACTGTTCATATCATTGTGTGTATAAAGTGCTGAGGAAGATCCGGAGCTGAAATCCAGATATGGTAATGATGGTTTTGTTTCTGACACACGCTGTGAGCGGTCGACCAATCACAACAGACTGGGCCGTCTGACCAATAAGTGCAGGGTAGGCTCGAGGAAAGGAAGGGTTTAGAGAGACTAAATCTTCGAAATGAGGTGATGTGCAGTGATTATTATGAGAAAATTAAAGTGCTTTTTGACCTTGGATGCATGTAAACCTATTGTTGGAGGCTCCAACACAAAACATGACCTTTAAAATAGTATGAGATGAGCACGTTAAAAATTGGAAATAATAGAGACAGGTTTGTATAGAAAATCTATGGAAAAGTAGCAAAAACACGTTCTGTGTGAACAGCTCCTAAAGCTGTTATAATCCTTGCTGTAGAACTATAGTGACTTCTTAAAAATCAAATGACTTTAATCTAACTGAAAAAAATTACCAATTTTATTTATATAATGATTATATAATGAAGTGAAAAAGTGAAAAGTGAAAAGTGAAGTGACATGTGGCCAAGTATGGTGACCCATACTCTGAATTTGTGCTCTGCATTTAACCCATCCAAGTGCACACACACAGGAGTGAACACACACCCGGAGCAGTGGGCAGCCATTGCTGCGGCGCCCGGGGAGCAGTTGGGGGTACGGTGCCTTGCTCAAGGGTCTCACCTCAGTCGTGGTATTGAGGGTGGGGAGAGCGCTGGACATTCACTCCCCTCACCGACAATCCCTGCCGGACCTGAGACTCGAACCCATGACCTTTGGGTTACAAGTCCGACTCTCTATCCATTAGGCCACGACTGCCCGTAACAATTGTGCATTGTCTTTGTACTTGCACTTGAAAATGTATTGGTAATTTGGGATCTTTCACACAAGCAGATTTTTCGGGTTATTTGTTGGTCGTTTTGTAATGCCAGCTGAGTGAAGCGAGCCAAGTGACAAAAGTTTTTAACCAAATTTTAGTCAACAAGTTCTTTTGAAGGTTTGACCTAGATGTGCTTCTGGTAAAGTCCAGGAATTCAGTGTTCACCACAGTAATGTCTCACAAAAGCGGTTTATCACAAGAATAAACCAGTCTAATTAACCATAAAAGCAGCGAGAATGTCGAAGAAACTCTGAGAACAGAGGAAACGTCCGACTGTTCAAATGCTGCTGATGCTACAAGCAGGAAGGGATCAACCATCTTTGGGCTGACAATTAAAAAGCCGCAAGTCATTTATACCACAGCCCTGGTATTTCCTCTTTCTTTAAAAGTGAAGGTGGCTGTGGTAACAGGAGACATGTAGGACTTCGCACACAGATTGCCACTCTCTCTGTTTTCAATTACACCATCCTCAAGAACAGGAAAACACCCAAAAAGTCTTGAGTACTGACGTACTCCGTCTCAGATTAACCAATAAATGTGATTAGTCACTTGCTGGAATGAACGAGACATAGTTTCAAATGTACAAAACATTTTACATTAAGCTGCGGTGCTCATGCGACCAATGCAAGTTCAAATCCGACTTGCAACATTTCCAATTCCCATTTCACCTAAAAGGTTCCTCAACATTTCCTGTCTTAATTATACTCTCTTCTCAATAAAAGTGGCAAAAAGGGGAGAAATTTCAAAGCACAATACAAACCTGTGAAGTAGAAGGCCCTTTATGACTCTGCAGATGGCTTTTGGGTGGCATGTGGAAATAGTCAGCCACATATGATGTGAAACACCCCGTGTAAAGAGATCCACGTTCTCTGGGTTGAGTTACACCCCACGGCACATGTAATATGGTTTCGTAATAAAAACACCCATGAGAGAACTACAGGCCCTGGTTCAGGTTATAGTAGCATATGATGAATCATTATGGCCTCTGACTGAAACGTGTATGTGTGTGTTTTATTATGGGACATGTAGCCAAGCCTGGGGAAATGTGTCTTACCATGTGATAGTTGACGATTTCCTGAAGGCTCTCTCCACACTTTTCAAGACATTCCTGAAATGAAGCAAATAACTGAAAAATCAACACAGCTCATGAGGGTCTGACTATTATCTGAGTCATTTGACTTGGATCATTTAGAAATAAATACTTGTCTGGGAAACTTACTGAGATCATCTCCTCCTTTTTGCAGTGGTGAGACAAGTCTCGAATGCCATTGACAAAGAGTTTATTAGCACTGACGTACACACGACCCGCTTCGATCATACCACTGCATAGCTTCACCAACTGATGGACAGAGAGACAGAAAACACAACATCAGTGTTTATGGTTATACCAGACAGTTTAAAGTCAAAGTGAAACAGCTTGCAACTTCTAAATCCCAAAGTATACTTCAGTTTTTACACTTACACTAGGGTATGCGTACAGTACATGCAACATATATTTCTTCATCAATAGTCACGGCCAAAAGTTTTGGCAGTGAAAGAAATTTTGTGTTTCACAAAGTTTGCTGCTTCAGTATTTGTAGATTCTTTTTTCATGTTTCTATGGTAGATTGGAAAACAATGATAATCATAAGTTTTAAAGTCTTTTATTGGCAAAAGGTTAAATATTTGCAAATAAATTTACAGTGTTGACTCTTCTTCTTCATAATTTGCTCTGACATCCTGAATGATGGCGATCCATTCTTGCTTATTGGTGCTCGGAGTTGATCACAATATGTGGGCTTCTGCTTGTCCTCTCACCTTTTGAGGATTGACCAAGTCCATCTCTATGGGATTAAGATCCGGTGATTTCCCTGGTCATCTAAAATTTCAAT
Organism: Anabarilius grahami; assembly: GCA_003731715.1. Lineage (NCBI taxonomy): Eukaryota > Metazoa > Chordata > Actinopteri > Cypriniformes > Xenocyprididae > Anabarilius > Anabarilius grahami. Next base: position 1,131,176 of record RJVU01060476.1, read on the forward strand.
GTAATGATCTCCGAGCCACTTCATTATCACTCTTGCCTTGTGACGTGGTTCTCCATCATGCAGGAAAATGCATGGATCATTATCAAATTAGTCCTGGATTGTTGGGAGAAGTTGCTCTTGCAGGACGTTTTAATACCATTCTTTATTCCTGGCAGTGTTTTTGGCTTGGATGAAAAGCAACCCCATACATGGATGGTCTCAGGATGCTTCACTTTTGGCATGACACAGGACTCATGGTGGCGTCTACCTTTTCTTCTCCGAAACACTCGATATTCCAGATGTCCCAAACAGTTGGAAGGGGGCTTCATCAGAGAAAATAACTTTGCACCAGTCTTCTGCTGTCCAATCCTTATACTTCCTGCAGAATTTCAGTCTGTCCTTGATGATTTCTTGAAGAGAAGTGGCTTCTTTCTTGCCGTTCTTGACACCAGACCGTTGTCCAAAAGTCTTGGCCTCACTGTGCGTGTAGATGCGCTCCCACCTGCTGCCAATATTGAGCAGTTCTGCACTGGTGGTGATAAAATTCTGAGTTCTGAGGAGGAGACATCCTGACGCTTGATGAACACTCTGGGACATCCTGAAGCCTTCTTCACTGCAGTTGAACCTCTCTCCTTCTCTCCAAGTTCTTGATGATCCGGTTCTTTCAGGTACAATATTCTTTGCAGCAATTTCCTTGCATGTGAGGCCATTTTGATGCAAAGCGATGATGGCTGCACATCTTTCTTTGGAGGTAACCATTGCTAACACAAGAACACAGTGATTGGAAGCATTTCTTTCCTCCATTGTAGCAATCAGTCTGCTCCAATAACCCAATCAGAATGACAGACTAGTACTCGTTTACTCTTTCCCATGTGCTGAGGATATGATGTTAGCTGGTCATGTTGTGCCAAGGCCAAAGAAACTGTGAAATTTGGGTTTTTGTGATAAAGTTGGGGTAAACTGAGGTTGATTGGGACACTTTTTCCACTTTTTTTTTTTTTGGCCAAATGAAGTTTGTTTCACAATAATTTAGAAACAATTTGAATCAACACTACAACAACTGAAGCAGCAAACTTTTGCAAAAAACAAAATTTATATCACTGCCAAAACTATGGTTATGACTGTAGTACATAAGTTTTTCTGACTTCTCAGCTCACACATGCGCTTATTGGAGTTATTAGTCCTTCCACAAATGGCAACACTGGACGCCCAATAACAACAGATGCCCATGTTGATGAGTGGGGTTGAGACTGAGGGGGTTGAGAGATACACGCAGCTCTAGATTAAAAGAGTAAAAACGTCTGGAGAGAAATAGACCCTAAACAAAGATGAAACTTTCTGCTGCGCATGTGACGTGCGCCTGTGTTTTTGCACATTATAAAATGTAAATGAGTATTCCTTGCATGGCTATATGTGTTCAGCTCAAACCAATACTTTAGGCTTTATTTCTTTAAAGCAATGGTCTCAAACCAGGCCACAGCCCTGCAGAGCTTCTCTCAAACTAGTGGTTGAACGGATCACAAAACACAAGGTTCGGATCACACAGTATTATGGTTTTTGATTCAGGGATTATCGGATCATTTTTGGATCAGCATTAAACTTTTTTTTTTTTGGGTGGAAATGTAACTTCGCTTTCCATTTATTATTTAAAGCATACTGTAAAGGGTTAGTTCACCTAAAAATGAAAATTCTGTCATTAATTACTCACCCTCATGTCGTTCCACACCTGTAAGACCTTTGTTCATCTTCAGAACACAAATTATGATATTTTTGATGAAATCTGATGGCTCAGTGAGGCCTACATTGACAGCAAGATTATTAACACTTTCAGATGCCCAGAAAGCTACTAAAGACATATTAAAACAGTTCATGTGACTACCGTGTTTCAACCTTAATGTTATAAAGCGACAAGAATACTTTTTGTGCGCCAAAAACCCCCCAAAATAAAGACTTTTCAACAATTTCTAGTGATGGCTGATTTCAAAAACACTGCTTCATGAAGCTTTACAAATCTTTTGTTTCGAATCAGTAGTTCGGATCGTGTATCAAACTGCCAAAGTCACGTGAACTATTGAAATTTCAAAAACACTTATAACGAAGCCTTGTTTACTGAAATAATGTGATTTTGGTGCTACGAACCACTGATTCGAAACAAAAGATTCGTAAAGCTTCGAAGCAGTGTTTTGAAATCGCCCATCACTAGATATTGTTGAAAAGTCATTATTTTGGGGGGATTTTGACGCACAAAATGTATTCTCGTCGCTTCATAACATTAAGGTTGAACCACTGTAGTCACATGAACTGTTTAAATATGTTTTAGTAACTTTCTGGGAAAAAAAAATGAAATGATCTTGCTGGCAATAGAGGCCTCACTGAGCCATCAGATGTCATAAAAAATATCATAATTTGTGTTCTGAAGATGAACGAAGGTCTTACGGATGGTGGAACGACTAATCCTTTAAGTACTTTGATACCACAGCAAAAATACTAGCCTATCTAATAAAGTTATTATTAACATTATTAAAGGCAAGTGAACAGTCAGTAAAAGATGAAAACAAATACACTAATCACAAGCATAGATAAATACAATATAATAAAGTTACGAATAAAGTAAGTCTAACTGGAGTGTATTCAGGTATAGACATGTAATAAATAGTTAGGCATAAATGTAATAAAACTACTTTTGTAATAAATGGCCTTCAACAATATATTAAAAAAAATATCGCTATGATAGTTGTGTCAATAAAATGTTATTTAGCCAGTCTGTTGAATATTTGTCTGTCGTAGGGCTGTGTGATCTTGCATTCAGTTTGCGCTACATTTAAATTATTAGTGTATGTACACACAGACGAGACTCTTTGGTCTAGCTTTTATTTGAGCATATTACACTAATTTTGTGCTAATTAAAAGTCTGGGGCTTTTCGTATTGCAAAAAACTTGCAACAGTAAGCAGACGCTGCCCTTGTATGCAGATTTGAAAGCTTCTAATAATACCCTGAAGCAGCAAAGAGCTACAAGACTGCAGTTTCCTGAAGTAAATCTTCAGCATCCTAATGCTAAATGGGTTTCTTTCTCAATCTCCATTAATCCTGTATGGCGTACAAGCTGGGATTTAGCTCGGAGCACATTTATTATGCTGTTTTATCCATGCGCTAATGCGCTAGTCCTTAGTTAGCTCAGCATTCAGAAGGCCTCAAACCTGCATCTCAATTAAATGAGGCAAAGACACAGATCAAATGAAATAGAAGTTGTGTGCCAAATGACAAACTATACACTATACACTACTTAACCATCTAGTGTGAGTTTATTTTTTATGGTTATTTTATCATGTAGGATCAAGATAACGTCTGATCAATCTATCCTTAGACCAATGGAGGTGATGTACTTTTGTAATTCTGAAATGAATAACCGTATACCTGAGACTAATAGAAGATGAATATATTCTTTGGATTGATTCATGCCATGTAACGTCTGAAATGTATTCTTCCATTTCTTTTTCACACCTGAAGTTATTTCAAATAGATTTTCAAAAAAAATTGTATTCATACCTTATCTAGCTTGGCTTCTATTTCCACAACATCAGTCTCAACTTCATCGATATTCGCCCTGCAAAGACACAAGAGAAAAACATTATCCATTAGATGATAGATTTATCACAGTCATTTCTGATTGGTCAAAGGACAAACAGTCAAGCTGACATTTTACAACCTGAACCAACCTTGCCTTGTCATAAAAAGACCTTAATGACATGTTTTTTTGAAGTGAATTTCGCCCATTTTTCAGACAAAATCTATTTAACCACTCAAAAACATGTTTGTATAGTCTTGAAATGAGGATCTGTGAGGAAAGTGAGAAAAAAACAATTGGATATTCACACCACATGACCATTTTGATGTTTATATTTTGATGTTTATTTGCATAACAATACAACTCCATTAATCCATAAATAGAATTTTGTTTTTAGGGAATCACACCACATGACATTTTACAACTAGAACTAACCTTGCCTTGTCATAAAGAAGAAAAAGAAAAAACTTATTGACAAATTGTCTAAGAAATAACATTAAAAGATGATGCCAAGCTATTTTTAAGAATTAAATTTGTTTTTTCCTCATGATATCAGGACAGTTGTATTGCCCTCACATTTTATTTTTTTTTGCCACCCACTAAATAACAAAATAAACTGACTGCATGAACTGGCTGGATGCACAGGGAAGGATCTCTTATTTGACTTCAATGACCTATGGTTGATCCCAGAGCCAGTTTTTTCCCAAAACAGATTGACAATAGAAAGATGTATCAATTCACATCTTCTCACTCTTTCTCACTGCAGCAAGCATGCTCTGTGATTAGGTTACACCAATATGAACATTAATTTCATAAATGTCTGACGACATACATATATCTAATCTCATGCTCTCTAAAAGCCTTCCTAATCCAGTTTAGATTCCAGCTAAAAGCTATTGCTCTTCGTCAGCTCACCACAGTCGGTGAATATTTGAAGAAACACTGCTGAGTCCCTCACCAGCCCTCCACAGCTCATCCTCCCACACAGCATGCTCTGTTACTTAGATTTATCACATCAGCAAACTCAAGCAGAGCCGAGAAGAGTCCAGGCATGAAGCATATGCATGGCTATGCATGCAGCCTTGCACATATATCTGCGACATCCCACCTGATAATCTTTCTATTCTATGGTATATATCGAAGCGTCATGGTATTATCATGACTGTACTGCTACAGTACATGTTTTGTAATAAATTTCAACCATTTATCAGGAAATATCTATTTAACCACTGCTAAAACCCACTCAAATACACGAGTGTGTATTTTAAATCTTAAAATTGAGGATCTTTGAAGAAGTATAAACAAAACTCCAGGATGAATCTAAATTTAAGTACATTTTGCTTTACTATTCCACTATTTGCATAGCAATAGGCTACAACTCTAAAGTTTGATTGGGTGAGCCTCATTTGAAGCTGTTCATTTGAATTCCACATCAAGCGCAACAGTTGAGTTCTGGAGGTTCAAATCTCAAAAGCCTTTAAAGACAGACCTACTGTGAGCTTAACTTCATTATAAAATAATCATATTTAACAGCAGAATTTGTGTTGGAAAAACTACATTACCCATGATGCTGTACAGAAAATTCCACAAATTCTATAGAGTTGAAACAAGCATAACGGCCCAAAATATCTCGTTAGCTCCACCCACGCCCATGAAGCACCGCGAATGACGTCATTGAGTCTAGGGCTGCAACAACTGATCGATAAAATTGATAATGAAAATCATCGACAACAAATGTCATTATCGATTAGTCACGTCTGCCCACCGTGCATGGAAAACTTCCGCCAGTCGCGTCAAATTACAGCAAAGCGGCAACCTCCCCCAGTTTCTCTTGAAGCCAATATGGAAGTAACTTAAACTGCAATTCATCGACTGGCCGCTAGGGACAGGCTCCAAAAGAGAGCAGAATCTCATTGAGTCCCATGTTAAAATGCCCAACTTTACAGCAGAAAAAACATGTTTACAGCCTGGATCAAAGTGTGGTTTTGGTCTATACAGCTAATTTTGCCCTTCATGACAACTGAGAGGGGGGTGAATTTTCTTATAACTCGTCAGTTTAAATTATATTAAGCCTTAAAGTTATGCATAATTAAGGGACGTGGCCACTTGAGTGACAGCCTCAGCTAATTCCAGCCGCTGAACTTGGCATCTCTGCCGTGTTAGTGCTTTTTTCGGGATTGTTTCATACAATTATCAAATAATATGGCTTGCTGTGCCTATGGTCGAGACAGATGTAACGTTATGTCTGTGTAGATGTGCACACATGCGGAAGATAAACAGAACACACGTTGTTGGATCGTCCTGGCATTGGCTAAAAGTTTTGTCCGCCAGATTTACTACAATGACGATGGCTGGAGAATATGCCTCTCAAGACACCACAAAATCCGACAACACTGGCTGTGGATATTATAACTAAAACTGCTGCACTATTTCGAAAAATACTTTGGATGTGGACTCATTTGTTTGCGAGAGTCTGATGTAAACAATCATATACAGTTTTACAATATAAAGGCATAAACTATAAATTGCATAATTTTCTTGAAGAACGATGATGGAGAGCAGATTATTCAGAAGAAATGTGATGCAAACAATGGATAATATATAAATATTTCATGGATTTAATGCTTTTGTGGACAAAAAGTGTTATTGTTTGTTTTTCCAATGGATGCTCATGGACATTTCACCCAAGTGCGATGGATTGTATTCATCTCGCGATCGTTATTTCATCACGAAGGTATGAAGTCCCTTTATGATTTTGCGAAGTTTGTAATGTGGTGATTCACATCGTAGCTGGTTGATTTGAACCATGGTTATAATTTTTTAATGAAGATTTTTTAGGGAAAAAATACTTCTAGAACCAAGGCTGCTGAAAAAGTACATAAAAAAAAAAGTATTTATCAAGAATTGGCTGGATTCTGAAAAGCGGCATTTCTATAGCAGAATGGACTCACAGAAACACTGTCAGACAAAAAGGGGGAACTATTATTTTGATGGGGGAAAAAATAAAGAAAACTTTTTGTTTGGTATAGTATACACTAACAAATCTTGCAAAATAAGATGAGGAACGTACGGAAGAGGATTAGGGCCAAGCAATAATAAAAAAATAAAACCATCTCCAGATTAAAGTTGTTAAATTTCAAGAAAAAACTCGTTAAATTTCAAGAAAAAAGTCGAAATAAAATGTTGAGAATAAACGAGTTAAATTACGAGAAAAAAGTCGAGATAAAATGTTGAGAATAAACTCGTTAAATTACGAGAACAAATTCGTTAAATTTCGAGAAAAATGTCGAGATAAAATGTTGAGAATAAAGTCATTAAATTACGAGAATAAAGTCATTAAATTACAAGAACAAACTCATTACATTTCGAGAAAAAAGTCGAGATAAAATGTTGAGAATAAAGTCATTAAATTACGAGAATAAAGTCATTAAATTACGAGAATAAAGTCATTAAATTACTAGAACAAACTCATTAAATTTCGAGAAAAAAGTCGAGATAAAATGTTGAGAATAAAGTCATTAAATTACGATAATAAAGTCATTAAATTACGATAATAAAGTCATAAAATTACGAGAATAAAGTCATTAAATTACGAGAATAAAGTCATTAAATTACAAGAACAAACTCATTAAATTTCGAGAAAAAAGTCGAGATAAAATGTTGAGAATAAAGTCATTAAATTACGAAAATAATGTCATTAAATTATGAGAAAAATGTCGTTAAATTTCGAGAAAAAAGTCGAGATAAAATGTTGAGAATAAAGTCATTAAATTAACGAATTTATTCTCGTAATGTAACAACTTTTTTCTCGTAATTTAATGACTTTATTCTCGTAATTTAATGACTTTATTCTCGTAATTTAATGACTTTATTCTCGTAATTTAATGACTTTCTTTATTCTCGTAATTTAATGACTTTATTCTCGTAATTTAATGACTTTATTCTCAACATTTTATCTCGACTTTTTTCTTGAAATTTAACGAGTTTTTTCTCGTATTTTAATGAGTTTATTCTTAACATTTTTTCTCAACTTTTTTCTCGAAATTTAACAACTTTAATCTCGAGATGGTTTTATTTTTTTTATTATTGCTTGGCCCTAATCCTCTTCCGTAGGAACGTGTATAAAGAAAGTAAATGGAAAATAATTTGAACATCTGTGTCACCCATCTGCTGCTTAACACCACTTCCTACTGTAAAAATCACAGTAAAGCATGGCATGTCACAGCTTATTGCTTCATTACATATATAACAGCCTGAAAAAAAAAAGACACCCATATGTCTGGATATGCCTCTTCTGGTTAATTTGATTATCTTCTGCTTTGGAAGATACTGTCACATTGTGCTGCTTGGAAAACGTGATGCCAGCCTCTAATCGTTTATGCCATCTCCGGCCACATGAGAGCTTCCGTCCCTAATGCAGCCCGGCCTGCCGGGGCCACACAACCATTAGCCCAAAACGCACCCACACGCTGAACAAACACTTAAAAAAATGAAGGACCAGAGACATAAAGGTCAGTTGTCATGGCAACCGCTAAGTGGGGCACAGAGGTCACAGTGGGGGACTTCTGCTCTGCTTGTGTGGGGGTACTAACAAGACATATTGTTATGGAGTTATGAGCAATCAATACTCCACACAGAGATACACACAGACACACACACCCACCCATTTAAACACCTCTGTCATCTCTGATGCAGTCATTAGCCTTCTGGGATGGTCTGTTGACCAGTTTTAAGCTATTTTAAACACTTTAAACAGGAAAGGTCAGCTGCAGCTGGCTGAGAGCGGTCCTGGAACAGACTGACAACTGTGACATGTCAATGTTTTGTTTCTAGTGAGGAAAGAACAGGGGTCAATGACATGAGCCGGATCTATTCATTTTTTTTTTAAATACATAAAACATTTCAATTGAACCAGGGTTATTACAGTTAACTAAAACTAAAATAACAAAATTACTTGAAATAAAATAAAATGTAAAAAAAAAAAGTATAAAATTAACAAAAATTTAAACAAAATAAAAACTATATTAAGTGTAACTATTAACTATATATTAACTATAAAGAGATTAAAAAAATCCCGTCAAAAATACACACAACAAAAACTTTAAAATTAAAATAATTTTTTTAAAATAAAACTAATTCAAAATATAATTAAAAATAAATATAAATATAAATGACAGAAACACAACAAAATTACTAAAATATTCAAATTAAAATGGAAACAAAATATAAAAATTATTCATATGAATTTAAAACTTAAATAATACCATATTAATTACTTAAAAAGACACAATCATACAATGACTTAAATACACCTCTACGATTAACTTGTTTTAATTTTTTTTTTTTATTTCAGTTATTTTAGTACATCAAGTTAAACTAAATGTAAATGATAAATGTTTCCTTGGCAACTANTTTTTTATTTCAGTTATTTTAGTACATCAAGTTAAACTAAATGTAAATGATAAATGTTGCCTTGGCAATTAGATTAAATTTAAAAAAAAAATTTTTTTTTAAATACTTAATTTTATGTCAGTTCATGTTTATTTTAAGTCAAATAAATTTTTTTATGGATCAGTTTTAGTTAACTATAATAACCCTGGTGTCAAGGTCAATAAGTCTCTTAAGATATAGTTCAGATTGTAAAATTGTAAAAACTTATAAAAAACATGATACTGATGTAAAAAAAAAANAAAAAAAAAAAAAAAAAGGTTTAAGGAAATTATCATTACTTATTAACACCATATGACATTTTTAATTAACGCTTCTACGACATTTTCAGAATTTTCCAGCAATCCATGTTTTCACTGTTATATGTTAGGGGGCGCTATTACACATCTTCTGAAAGAGTACAGAATCTCCGGATCGGCGAAGAAAAAGCAGAAACAAGCGATAGAAGCATTGTCAACCCAGGAAGAGATACAGGACTGTGAAGCTTTGGGGGTGTTGATGGACGTGATCTACTTCATCTATGTTTTGATCATCGTTCTGAATCTGATCCGGACAAAGCCTTTGATGCTAACGGGGAAAGAGCTGAAACTTTTTTTTTTGGAAAATGATATAAAAGTTTACCAAAGCCATATGAAACCACCATAAATTAAAACATTCCTAAGCACTTGTTTTCAACTAGATTTTCACAAACAATTCCTTTTCTTTATCTTGAACACTGTAATTCATCATTGACCGTCCGGCTATTGGCGACGTCAGAGGACCGAGATGCAGAGATCAGGCTGAGGTTTCTCTCAGGGGAGAGGGAGAGACTTCAGTCCTGCCGTCCAAAACAGCTCTTACAGAAGGTGTGGACATCACTGAGAGCATCTCTTGGACTAAGCACTGCTACAGGATTGTGCAATAACCTGTCAAAACAATCCCAATGTGCATTTGTAATGCAAGAACATCCTTATTTTCATCCTAAGGGCGAGAGGTCACGCTTTGTTGTTCAGCCGTAACTTGTAAGCAGACTCGTGATCACTGGGCGGCATGTCAACTGTGATGAGCTGCGAGGATGCCACATTCCCGTCATCTATTGTTAGGAGGACACTGAGCATGAACGAAACAGCTGAATGACTGCTGGATCCGCTGAAGAGCTGCTGGTCCTTCAGGTCCCTAGTAGGTGGGCTTTTCCAGTGAGTTTAGGTACTGACTAAAAAAATAAATAACTATGGCAGCTGTGGCTAGCATCCTAGCATCAACCACTGGAATAAATGTGTGTCATTAACAGACAGTAAAGGGGAGATGTCATGAAAAATTAGATTTTCTTAGCATTTTTTAATTAAAGAGCCACATGTATGTACTCGCAATGCCCACCCCACACAGACCATTCATATGAAACAAAAGTACAAAATGACTCATTTCAGACAGTGTCATGATTATGACGTCACATTCACAAGAAAATTACAATATGACTCTGTACAAACCAACGTGGTCAGCCCTGATGAATGACAATTCAAACTGTAAGAGGAGGTTAACCAGTTAACAGAGGTTATTTACATGCAGGTGCAGTCTTCTTATGAACAGCAAAATTAGCTGTTAAA
>RJVU01060476.1:1144524-1156260 GCA_003731715.1 Anabarilius grahami
TGTGCAATGAATCTAAAATATATGAAAGTTTAATTTTTATCATTACATTATGGAAAATAATGAACTTTATCACAATATGCTAATTTTTTGAGAAGGACTTGTATAAACATAGTAAAATGGTGGCACATGTACTTCTGGTTATGACCCATGGTTTAACATTTTCCTTCTTTTAATGACTCAAATCCTGATGAATAAAATCAAGTTCGCTCAGCTAAATTCGACATGTAAAGTGAGAATGGCAACAATAAAAAAAACAATAAAAATTCTGGGTCTCCTTCTTTCTGATTTGATGTCCTGTAGTTTCATTGCTGGAATTTCTTCGCTTGGCTGTAAACATCCTCTGTTTCACAGACTGTTAAACTGATGTGGTGGTATTTGCACGTTTAATGATTTGCTGAGAGAGAAACCGTAAACTTTATTTGCTCCATTTGAAGGCCAAGATAAGCAATTTTGAGGAAAAGATAAAAATGAGATTTTTTTATGATGAAAATATGACTGTTGCAAAAGGGCATTTTTGTCATCTTATGGCTTGTTTGTCTTTCTTTAATTATTTCCCGAAGAACTAACAGACATTAACCACATTCAATCTCTTTTACTCTGATATAATCAGAGAGAGTTCTTTGTTTTCACTCCTGCCGCTCGGTTTAAATGATCCTGATTCTCACTGTAAAAACACAAGCTCACTGTGAGCAACATCTCTAGGACAGTGAAACAGCTTAACAGCTGCAATGCAGCTATAGATCTTCTGTATATGAAGGATGCACTCAGATGAGGGGAATTATAAAGACACCTGCGAGTCTACTAAAATGCCATGCTGTCTTCGGTGTCCTAGCGCAGCTAAGCACATTCCCTGAGCTGTTTCCGCTCACAAAGCCTGGACTGTTAGCAAACAAACTCAATAGGCCAACACAGGGGCTGTTTTCATCCGCTGAATGACTGGGGCCTTCAGGGCCCATAGCAAACGGATCATTGAGTATCAATCTGTGTCCACATGTGTCCGCTATTTACAGGCTTTACTTTATAAGCAACCAAAACAACAAATGTGAGGCGCTTTATCTGGGGAAACTGAAAGAACAGAAGAGACGTTTTTCAAGTCGGAGACACAAGACAAATTTGTTTGGTTTCACAACGAGAAGGAAGACTGCTGGTTCGGGTGCACAACGCCTTCAGCAAAAGGGAGGACTATGCATGGCTTAACATTCTTGATTTAACTTTTGTTCTCTACATTATAAAAATATTTTGTCAATTTCTGAGGATGTTTAATTCACTGAACATGCATGAATGAATAAGTGTGTTTTTAAAGGGGTCCTTGATTATGATTTCACATTTTTAACTTTAGTTAGTGTGTAATGTTTCTGTTAGAGCATTAACAGCATCTGCAAAGTTACCACGCTCAAAGTTCAATGCAAAGGGAAATATTTTCTTTTAAAGAATTCTCTGTTTAAGGACTACAACAAACAGCTGGTAGGGACTACAACGAGCTTCTTCACGGGTTCCCGGGTTGGTGACATCACTAACTCCAACATTTACATAAACCCCGCCCCCAAGAACACAAGGCCATGTTGGGCTGCTTTAGAGAAGAGGAAGAGCTGTTGTAGTAGAGTGTTGTTACCATGCCGTCATTTTACATAAATTTATCCACTAACCATTCAGAAACATCCAGTTTCATTCTAAAAGTTCCTGAGTCTCTCCATCAGTGTCGACTCCGGTTTGAACAATGTAAGGCTGAACACCATTACTGACAATCCTCATTTTATCTGCGTGAGATTCACCAGCTTTGTTGTTGTTGAGCAACTGAAGAGTGAGCTGTTAAAGATCCGCCTTCTTCTGGAAAGGGGGCCGGGAGCAGCAGCTCATTTGCATTTAAAGGGACACACACAAAAACGACATTTTTGCTCACACCCAAATAGGGGCAAATTTGACAAGCTATAATGAATGATTTGTGGGGTATTTTGAGCTGAAACTTCACAGACACATTGTTGAAAAGGTACATAATAGGCCCCCTTAAAGGTAAACAGTTGATATTTAAATGGAAATGCATGCAGTATGTGAGCAGTTATACATTTCTAGCAACATGTACAAGGCTCTCTACATAAAGGCTTTTCCAAAGATATGTTTACAAAACAACAATGTACTAAAAATGGAAAAGTTTTTCCTTTGCTCTTTTGCATACAGACGACAACATTGTCAAAACGATCCCCATGCACATGGATCTGCGAAAACAATTAAAAAAAAACTGCATTCTGCTGCCAGGCCAGTAGATGGCGATGTCACTTTGTAAAGAAACACTACAGGCCAATAGACTGAACACATAATACGCATGCGCATGATGACACAGTTTTCACAAATTCTTGTTTTTATAGTTTAAATGGAGACGATAACTATCGTTTTTAAAAACTTGCACTTTGAATAGTTTGCGTTTTCAGGCCCCCAAAACCTTATCAGCCAAAATGCATACAAGTTTTCTGTTTTTAGTTGAAAACGGTGTCATGTAAACGCCCCCTTAAAACTCTGTTTAGGTAGTCAGCACACTGTGTTTTGGAATGAAACTGTTGATTGCATACCAATCAGTATGTTTACATGCAGGTTTATTTTGAGAAAGCTGCTTGAGCGGTGGCGTTTGAGTTTATGTGCATTGTGTTAGAGATGTACACTTAACCCCATATAATATAACAAATGTTTTTTCAAAAACTCTATGATGAGGTGTTTTAAAATTATTACACAGCGCTCTATAATACTTGATTCTGATTGGTCAGTCGCGACATTCCGAGGTCAGTTATTCCCTTATAATGATCGTCATCAATAGCAATGCTGAATAATGAGTGCTCATGCGGGTATTTTAGGACGGCACTTCTTTTGCGTCTCTCACATCACACTCTCTCCTTTCATTCAAACGCAGCTGATACCATCTGTACTAACTGAAAAATGAAACTGGATGACTTCAGTATTAATATAAGGCCTACTGTAATATTGTTGAAATGTTCATCTCTTTGCTAGAACAATTGTTTTGTACGCTTGTAATGGATTATGAGATAATAAACAGGTACGATATCTTCTCAAATCAATATTTCATGTCCTTGTCATTATTTATGTGGTGAAAAGCTGTGTAATAAGTGATATGACTGTACATTATCCCTTAAAATATTTGTCTTGTTTAAACTTGTTCGTTCATCTAGGCTCAAAGCTGCTGCTAGGAACTGTTTTTCTTCACAGAAGCTTTGCGTTAATCGAGCTAATAAAATATTTCCACTCAAATCAATATTTTGTGTCTAAATATCTACTTATGTGGCAAGCAGCCATGTAATAAGCGGGATAATGTACATCGCAAAATAAATCCCTTCAGGGTGATACAAGACCCCTCCGCATTGTGTCCTCATATATTTTGCGAGGACAACGGCTGGATGTACATTATCCCTTGAGTAAATAGGGTTAGTGAGTCACAAGCCGGGTTTCCATTACAGATTTGGACAAAACTTTTGCGATATTTTCTAAATGTCAATAAAAAATGATTGCGAAATGACGGCAATAATCATATCTGCTTTGAGGTCTTGATAAATTGTGGCATTTCCTTGTTTAATAAAGAACTCTGTATCGTCTTCTGTACAAATATACCGTGCCGTCTTTAAACAGTGATTGACTTTTGCGTACACCAGGTGACCTGTAAATGTGAAAAAACTGTTTCCATTGCAGTTTTACAAAATATTCCTTTTTCGAATTGCCTGAAAAACCACCTGATGCAAGGGTAAAAACTTTTTTCTGATATGTGGGAGTTTTTGCGAAATTGCCGCATTTCCATTGGGCGTATTTTCAATTCGCAATTTCAATTTGCGGAAATTGAAGGGTACTGGTAACGCAGCTACAGCGCCAAGACACTTGATGCGTGAGATCAAGGAACCTGCGGGTGGCCATGTAGACTCACTAGCATTAACCTCCACACATCACTGGAGTTTGTTTGATCTCCCTGGTATTACGCCGCCTTCTAAATCAGAGCGCGGCGTTGAGAGATAATGATAAGGATCTCACCCTCCAAACCCACAGAGAGCGTGAGAGCATCCCAGATCATGGTGTCCTACGTCAACATGTTAACTGTAACACTGAGGTATGGTCCCGTTTATCACCTCTTTCACTGGTTGCACTGGGAGAAGCATGTTAATGGCGTTATAATGACTTTCAGATGGTGTAGAGGAAGAGTCTTCAGCTGCACTGGATGACAGGATCAGATGCCGCCCATCAGCTGTGCAGCATCTGTTAGTGAGGGTGTGTAGCCGTCGTGTTTAATGGAGTGAGCCGTCCCCAATCCCCAAATCTTGGAACATGGGAAAACAGGCCACAGGAGTTGGAAAAAATCCAGAGTTGAGAAGAATCGGCAGTTGCCAGATGTTCCCATCTGTCTTCAGCAATATCTTCTGTAGTCCAAGGTTCATGAGGGTGTCTCTTGTGAGAAGTATCACCCTCATCCACTTTGTGGTCTGAACAGGAGAATGACCAGATGAGAAGGTGACAGAACTCTAAGGTGTTTTACCAAAGAGTTCCCTCAGGAGCGGGACAGATCGCTTAAGCGACGGTTCAAAGAAAAACCAACCCAAGTGCAAAGACCTCATTTGTGGTGAGAGAAAAACAAGTACTAAAAGTGTTGGCCAGGCTAGGTTTACTTTGGCCCTCAATCTTTCCTCTGCAAACTGCAGGGGAGCAAATGGCACCTTTTCCCTAAGAGAGCTAAAGATCTACGCCAAGTATTAGGCAACACTATGAGGCTTAAAACATTCTGCACCAAATACGTGATCTGTTCTGAAGTAAAAACACAAGCATTCTTGTTTATACAGCACTACATTTGTACTGTTTTATGATCCACCATTGCTGTTCCTGAATGTTCAAATATTACATCACTGTTTCACTGCCTATGCTGTGTACAGAGTATGTGTTGAACAAATAAGCATCAGTCTTGTTTGGTCGGTCAAATTTTTTGTATCACATAAAATCACGGAAGTACTGAGCAAGTGTTCACAAAGTGAACTTGCAAGACAAACGGCCTTTACAAAAAAAGAGGTAAAACAACAATGTCAGACGATTTTGAAGTTGGAGGAGAAAATGAGATGGAGTTTTTTGCCCTACCGCAGTACTTCCGCCTACGTCATGCGTGACCTTTCCAACATGATTACGTAATGCGTGGCGCATCACAGAGCTAGTGCAAGACAAGCATTATGATGTTATAAAGTATATCATTTTTTATCTTTTTTTATAAAATGACCGATGGTTTCTCTAGATAAGACCCTTATTCATCATCTGGGATCATGTAGAGTCCTTTGAAGCTGCACTGAAACTACAATTTGAACCTTCAATCTGTTGAACCCCAGTGAAGTCCACTATATGGAACCACCATATAAAACCATAATTTCTTTTCGACTGAAGAAAGAAAGACATAAACATCTTGGATGACATGGTGAGTAAATTATCAGGACATTTTAATTCTGAAGTGAACTAATCCTTTAAATCTTGTTGTAACGTCAAGATACAGTCATACAGCACAACACGAGTTGACCACAAAAGGGTCGATTACAAGCAAGAGTGTCCACGATAAAGAAAAAGAAAATCTATTTAAAAACTAGTTTACAACACCTTTTTAGAAATGTATTTTTTGCATTCATTTTGGTTTCATATGGTTTTAAAAAACTAGGTGTATATGACTTTCTTCTTTCAGACGAACACAATCAGAGATACATTTAAAAATATTCTTGCTCCTCCAAGGTTTATAAAGATTGTGAATGGGGGGGGCCACATTCTGAAGCAAAAATAAAATGCATCTATCCATTATAAAAGTAATTCAAACGGCTCCAGTGGGTTAATAAAGGCCTTCTGAAGTGCTGTGAGTGTGTGTTAGAAATCAGGAATGGTGAGAGAACATTGTGATTGGTAAGTTTTTTTGTCTTTAAACCAAACATAGATCTTCAGCCAATAATGCATTAGGTCAGTTGGCGGAGAGTAGGTATTTAGTGGCTGTTCAAACACATTTGACCAAATGAGTGTTTCTGCTATGAAAGCAATACGGTTGAATGCGTTTTCGACTACCTCTTGAAGTGCTAGAAAGTGGACAAGCTCAAAACGCTTTACATCCCATTTACACCTGTATTTAGCGTCATCCACTAGTTATCTGATCAACCAAAATGCATCCTGGTGTAAACAAGGCCTATAATACGATTTCATGTTTTTTTCTGCAAACTGGTTGCACCACGTGACTTTTTTTGGTTGCACCACATGACTTTGATATGGCAGACAAGCTTTGTCAAATATTAATAAACATTAATATGGCAAACTATTTATGGTTTCTTTGAAAGAACATCACTTGCCTTAACCAACCTGGTACTTATAACCTGCGGTCACCCAGTAAGAAATTACAGAGCAGCGCTGAAGCCTCGACTCGTCACATCCTCTACCACTAATGGAGTCTGTCACAGCCTCATCTGCACGGTGAATAATCAAGCTGCTCCCGTATCGGCTACTGCCTTACATGGGAATCGCTTTTTAAGAGGATGTTGGGAAATGGTGTTTTTACTGGCTTGTTTTAACAACCATAGTCTGGGACTAAGTGAGATCAAACTAAAAACCAGGCATGCTTTCTACCACCGAAAACATTAACGTGTCATATCATATCTGATGGAGCCCCAACTTCGGTAGAAGCTTTCTAGCCACTTTAAACACAATATGCAATCTTATTTTCAATTGCTTGCTTTAGGTCTGCTGATGTGGAGCACCACAAACCAATAATTACACCTGATCATAAGTCATAAATGTACTTTCGACGCAATTTATGGTGCTTAACAATACGCATGGCAGATCAACATGCCGACAGAATGCATTGACGTCTAGGAGTTCTCAGGCCCACCCATGCAACATGTTCACCAGCCAGACGATTCAAACCCCTGCCAGAACGACTGTGGTTTGATTTCTCTCCAGAAACCTCAAATATCTCAGAGAGGGAGACTGAAACATCTAGAATAAAAAGCACCCTCTGCTTAAAGCAATCCAGTAGTGTACGGTCATTAACCGCAACTTTAAAATTACCATAGGACACATTATTTGTAAAAAGCGCCTCAACATTTCATAACAAAGCCAGCTGCAGTATGGTTTTGCCATATGGGTGGAGAATTCCTTGGCATCGCCACCAACAGATGATCAATTCTACAAAAATCCTTTCTCAGGTTAAGCTGTGCCAAACTTTCAGAAACAAGTTAACTTTTAGAACAGCCTGGCAACTTGCTTCTGGCTAGTAAAACGTATGCCTTCTCATAATCCTGTTCTGAATATGATTAAGAGACACAATAGATGACTAGTTGCAGATTAGTTAGGTCAACTAGTATAGATTTTTTTTGCATTTATAATTCTAGTGCTGATATTTTTTACCTACAATGTTTTAATTAGTATGCAAACAGCATGTTATGCTTTATCTGGTATATAGTTTACACAGCGAAACTCTCCCAATTTCAAATTCAATTCGGTTGGGCTCTTGAGTCCATCTAGTACCCAGAGATGTAGGCATTTGTTACACATGACAGAAAACAAACAAACAAAAAAACTATGAAAAATGTTTGATTTCTTCTTTGATTATATAACACAATAATACAAAAGTTAATAGTTGTAATAGACAAAATGATTTATGTAGAATTTCTAATCAGGCACTGAATAGAATACCCATTAAAAGATCTTCCACCCAATGGAATCACTTTGGGGACCTAGGTTGTCCCAGCAATTGTTGCATTTTTAAGATGATGTGGCAAGTAGGGCAGGGTCGAGAGCCGTAGGAAAAGAGCAGGTGCTAATGAATGACACCTGTGTCACATTCCTCAAGTCCCACAGAGGAGCTCCACCAGGACTAGGGTTGGATATCGAGAACCGATTCTTGGGAATTTGATTCGATTCTTAGGATTCGATAAGACGTGCATTTCGATTCCGCTTTATGATTCGTGTGTTTGCATTTGAATGTGATTTTTAACCATTTAAGTGGAAGAAGACGTGAAGAGAACTTGCGCATTGTTTTGTGTGCTGCACACATTTGCACAAATCTGAAGTGTGGCCACAGAGAGACACTGTTCTGGCGAGTGTTCCCGGCCTGTGTCCTTTCTCGAACTGTTCTGCACATTTTCAATGCAGAAAAGGCAGTTCCTGGCCAGTATTGACTTCTCTTTGTTTCTTTCCTTGTGCTTGAATGGTCTAATATGCACAAAATTACATCAATATATCCTCATAAACACAGTCAGTTTGGTCTTAAGTGAACGTAAACAGATGAGAAAGAAAACGCATGTGTAACAGTATTTTGGATCCATGCATTTGGTCTTAAAGTGACCGCAGCCTAATAAACATGCTCCCTGGCACTAATGTTAATCAAAGAACAAAAGAAAATCATTCACTGATCTTCATTGAATATTTTTGTGCATTTAATGAGGATTAATTTATATTTTATTTATGAAAAGAAAACTACGCAGTGTTATTTTAAATTAGATTTTTTTTTTCTGCACCTGGAATTTGTTCAGTTGTATTTATTTACAACTGAATTAGCAATTGCTAATTTATTTGTAGGGCTGGGACAATACATTGATTTTTGATTTGCGATACAATAAATCTGGATTGATTCTGATATTTATCGTGATTCTCTCTCGAAACAATTCTGAGCTTAGTTTTTAACAGCAGATGGCACTACGTGCTTTAGAATCAACCTTATTCAGCTTGCTTCCGGTTCCCTTACACACACCACTTGAACCTAAAATAATCATTCATAAAGTTTGAAAAGCCGAATGCATGAGCGCTCTTCAGTGCTCTTCTTCGTAAGCATTTGAGTGTGGTGTTAAAAAATAGCCTAGAGCACCATCTGCTGTTAAAACTAAGCTCAGAATCATTGTATCGCGAATTGAGAATCAATATATTGTCACAGCCCTATTTATTTGTTCGTTCTTATTTTATTCTGACTGTTTAGTTGCCTTTAACCATTTAATGTTTGTGTGTTAGTTGTTTTGGCTGTGCAAAATTTCCTCTTGCAGGCCTAAGTGTTCTGTAGACTGCTGATTTTTGGTCATGGTATTCAGCTGCAACAGAATGTTTTTCAAAAAGACAGAATAAATATATTTGAAATCTAAATGTTTTACATTTTTTACCTTATTAGAATCGAAACTAGGAATCGATAAGAATCAGAATTGATGAGCAGAATCGGAATTGGAATTGATAAAATTCAAACGATAATCAACGACAGAGGAGAGGAGGGAGGGAACCACTAATGTCTGGCCTATACGCTGTTGTTTCTTTTATGTTTGTCTGTGGCAGTCAGCTGAAAAGCGACTGCCACTCATTTTGTTTTCTGTTTGTGTGTGGAATTTGACTAAAAATTGGCCAAAAAGACAGCCGGATTTCCCTCCTTCTTCCCCACACAGCGAACTGTGCTATTAGGCCAATATGTAAGAATTTTACAGTAAAATATCCAAAAACCACTAGGCCAGTGTTATATATTTTGTTCACTTGAGTACTTACAATATCCCAAATGTTTCCAACTATTTGTAAATCCTAAGAAAATTGCAATTGCAAAGGCTCCGGGACGTGTGAGGAGCCTGTCAATTGCGTCATATCCGCGTTACCCTCAGTTTTATTTTGTAGAAACCATGAAAACACCAAAGACGCATCGATATATTACATGTTTTAATAGACAAGGGAACAACTGTTTTGATATATTTATAGACAGAAAATTATTGTCACATAGCTCAACACATATAGTCTTAATGTTACACATTATATACATAGCATAATCAGATGCAGCTTTATTTTTAGTAACAGTAATACAGAAAATTAATTGCATGCCATTTATCAACACAAGCCATCCAGAATTTATTAATATGATATTCTAAAATCTTACTGCAGTGTGCAACAAGTGTCTCACAGCAGCCGCCGAGCGAACGCACAGAGTACCGTTATAACATTATTTTCAACACACTCAAATGTATCTAATATGATAAACAGAGCTGCGTTACCTCATACTCATGACCGGAAAAGCGGAAGCAGCGCCGGCAACTGTGTCATAATGAAAGTTCAGCTGCTCATGAGGCGTGTGTTGCGCAATCGCTCCAGCTCCTCGTTCAGCTCCCACAACACTCGGTCCTGCTCTGCTTCATACTACAGTAACGTTAATAATCGCATCCACGAACATGATTTCTTTCCAAGTCCTATCCCGATTATTTTCCACCGGCTGTGAGGTGAAGACCACATGTCCCAAGATTCCGCGCTCAAACTTGGCGTCATCAAGCTACGCCTTTGTTTTGAATAGGCCTCTAGCGGCCTCTAGCAGACAGAAAATCCTACATATTGCACCTTTAACGCAGCACATTCCTGCGCCGCATTCAAGCAGCAGAGATGAGCACATTACCCAAGCCTTAAAGAATGCCTGAAAGAATGCACACATCAAGCGTTGGGTCTTAATCCTGAGAAACAGCGACTGAGCTGAGCTTTGGAAGACATATCCTGTCTAAAAATTGAGAAAAGAGCCTCAAGAACAATTCCTTCACAAATAAAACCAAACATCAGTTTCAGCCCATTGGCAATAGATGCAGCATTAGATGGCTCTCTGGGGATAGACAGACAACTCACAGGAAGTTCAGAGAGAAGGACTGGCCAGCGTGTAAATTTTCTGACTGGACAGTGCCAGAACTCTGAAGCGAGAGACTAATTCTCTTAGCGGGGTGTTGTGTTTGGCACAGGGACCTGGAGCAGACGGATAAGCCTTGACACGTTGCTCCTCGCAGGGAGAGCTGCCCTGAGAGGAAGCAATCTTTAGCACTGTCCAAAACACCCAAAGAGAGAAAGTGAGAGAAGTGATATAGATGGTTAACGACAAATATGGGTTTTTTAAATCCATCTAATAACCTGAAACGTTTCATAGACCTTCTCACTTGAAAAAAGCATTGCGAATGACAAACAAATCATTCTCTAACATATTGTATTTTATACTCAATCAGTAGTTTTATATTGTATTGCTGTCGATTAGATGGTAAATGTTCGTTCATAATTTTTTATTTCAAATGAAATGTTGGGTCGCACTTTATATTAGGTGTCTACTATGTACTTACATAAAACTACTATGACGAATGAGGTTTTTAAAAGTGTAAAAAAAAATTAATGGAAATAAATGATTTTGAAGTTTTATTAAGTGTTAACAATGAGATTATGTGGCTTTTATAATCAATTGACACTGCTTTTGTCATTTTTTTTACAAGATGGACAACATTTGTCACCAAAAAAAATCATTCAGTTTAACCAAAATTTCGGTTTTACCGAATGACACTTTTGATTGACGATATTTTCAAACAATGCTAACAGGCTGAAATCTAGCTAGCTAACAAAAGGACAATCAAACATTTTATATTTAGTACAAGTTTTTTAAATATTACAACATTTTTCATGTTTTATAGCGGTTGTACCGAATGACCTGATGTTTCGGGACATGCATATGAGCAAGTGAACACATGAATTTTCCAAATAGTTAAAAGAGAGTTAGTTACATTGCCACATGACCATGTGGTCCTTTGCAGGTGTCTGAATGATGTCACATCCTGTCACATGATACTGACCGCATAACTTGATCCAAAATGATCCCTTTGTATTGGTTACTCTGAATGACATCAATGAAATTAATTTTTCCGGACATTCTTTCTCATAACAAAGCAACGACTTCTACACATAATTAAAAAAAAAAAAAAAAAAAAA
>RJVU01060476.1:1156369-1174280 GCA_003731715.1 Anabarilius grahami
GGGGTACGGTGCCTTGCTCAAGGGTCTCACCTCAGTCGTGGTATTGAGGGTGGGGAGAGCGCTGGACATTCACTCCCCTCACCGACAATCCCTGCCGGACCTGAGACTCGAACCCATGACCTTTGGGTTACAAGTCCGACTCTCTATCCATTAGGCCACGACTGCCCCCAAAATGGTATTTTAATACCATTTTGCACTATGTTGACATATGATGTTATAAAATCATGCTAGAATAAAAAAATATTTACATTTATTACATTTTAATATATTTTAATCACAAATGAAATGGCTGTATTGGCCTTTGGATGGTTAAACCGAATGACCTTTTGACACTTCAAAATCTTTAAAATACCTTTATATGTAGCAAAATATAATTAAAACCTTTTGGATTCAATACAAGAGATCTAGGTGTACTACCTTACATACTTTGGATGTCATATCTTTGTTTTTTATTATTACTATTAAGGCCTTTGAACAAAAAAATGACCCGTCACGTCATTGACCCATATACTAACATAAAAAAAAATTGTTAGGTACAATGTAGCTACTTATTGTGTTGATGTTGTATTGCAACACACACTTGCTGCAATTGAGGTGGGATACAGGTAAGGTTAGATACAGGTTTAGTGGTATGGTAAGGTTTAAAGGCGAGTAAGATGTAAGGGAAGAGTCAACAGTGTAATTATAGATGTAATTACAGAAATTATTTAAAGCTGTAATTACATGCAGGTATTTTTTGTAAGCAGTAATTACATGCAGGTAAGTACAATGTAAAAACATGTTCAAAATAAGTGAAATAAAATGATTAACTTAAATGTTAGGGCATACAGTAGTAGTTCAAGTAGGACATGACAACAACACTCGATCATGAAAACCATGATTGCCGTGACTTAAAAAAAAAAAAATTCTTTTTTTCTGATTGGTTATTGCAGCATTTTGGAGCGACACCTGATGTCTGATTGGTTAGCGTTAGGACAGCATGCCGTCCAGACTGGCAAATTAAAGTGAAACTTTATTTATGGATTTGAAAGTGCGCAGTGATGGCTGAAATCACTTTGATCATGAAAATACAGTCAAGTGTGAAATGTGCAGTGCCAATCAATGAGAACACTACTGTAAATAAAATGTTGTAAACTCTTAGTGCTTTAGTTGCCTGTGTTTCAGCATGTTGTTATGGGAAGAGCGCATCCACGACTGGAGTTCTGAGAAGGGTTGGGAATCAAATAGCATTTCCAATTCTGGAATCGGATACTTGCTATTCAATTAAGATTTCAATTCCGCTTATCAATTCATGTGTGCTCATTTTATTGTGGCTTTAAACCATTCAAGTGGAAGAAAGTGCGAAAGAGAACTCAATTCAGCACCTGTGTGCTGTTTTCTGTCCTGGGCACATTTAAACCGCTAGCACAGAGAAAGCCTCTCATATAGTGCATGAATACTGAATTGAATTCTCTTTCGCATCTTCTTGCACTTGAACGGACATTATTAGTCACTTAATCGCAGGGGGAAAAAAATTCACAGGAAGTGGCGAAGTCACGCAGTCTGTGACAGACAGAGATCGTTAACAGCTGGTCTATGTGGTAGACAGAATGTTTTGCAAAAAGACAAAATAAATATGATTTCGAAATTTCTCACTTAATTTTTTTCACCATATTGGAATCAAAACTGGGAATCTGGTGTGATCCTCTTCACATTAAATGTGAACACCCAAAACACGCTGTATCGGTTCATTAAAATTAAGTTTTACAGTAGAGATTAAAATGCTATAAGGATGTTAGATAATTTGGGTTCTCATGGGCCAGAGATGAGGGAACACGTCACAGTGTGTTCGTCCTGTTTTCGTGAAGGTTTACATAAACTCCAAGGGTGGTCTGTCGTTTCTGAAAGAACACACAAACCTGATATGACAGGGAGTATGTGTGTGATTGTGACGCACGTGCTGCAGCAGGGACAGAACAACAGTGCGTAACTGTCTTTAGGAGCTATAGGGAAAATATGTGTCAAAATCTGTTTGCATATTGTAGCACACTTGGTTGTGTTCCAGTCCCAATAAACATCAGATGCTCTCAGATGGATGGAGTTCAAGGCATGCTCACCATTCATAAGGCTAGGAATGGTAAACTGTAGCAATTCTGTTTAAATTACTTTCAATAGCATGTCATTCAGGAAGATGTGTTTTCTCTGAGCTCAGCATATAATCTTCATGGTACTGGTGTCAGAACCATGAGAACAGTAAGATATGATAGTCGATGTTTACATTAACGTCTGTCAGTATTCAGCAACTTGGCCCATCCCTTGATGAACGATGTCACCATTATGTGGAGATTAGCGAAACATAAGAAGACATTTACATGTAGAAGTCTTAAAGGTACAGTAGCAAACCAACCTAAAAGTGTTTTAATATTATGTATTATTTATTTATTAACTTCATTATGTTTCGGGGGAGTTTTTAAATTTTACAGCCTAAACTAACCTTGCCTTGTCATGAAAAGGTCAAACGATCTGATATTTTAAGACAAGATTGTTTATTATCTTATTTTCATGTTGGTTGTAACATTACTTTTTTATGAAATAAATATAAAGATTATGCCACCTCATAGAATGCGTCAATTTATGTATGAATTGCATTTTTAATGCATTTTTTAATAAATTAATAGATCCAGGCAGAAAAAAAAAAGTGTAATGTCTCTGACCCAAAACTAAACTAAGACTGTTTTTGGTACAAAAAACCTTGACTACTATTAACTGGACTTCAGGGAAAACATAAAATGCTATAAAAGTGTTTTAAGTACTTCAGAAGCTTTACTGCAACATTCCAACTGCCAATTTTCACTTTAGTATCTCATTCCTTCCCTCAAGAAATACACTCACTTTTCTCTCTCTCTCTTCCTGCCAAGGTCAAGATATAATCAAGCTGTGTCGTCCTCTGTTACATACCGGGTCCAGTCCAGTCTCTCTAAGGACACGTGAGCTGGTTCTGAACTGAGGCTCCAGAGCGCCCAGAGCGTGCAGTATATTGAGCGTCTACTTCCTTCCCACCTGCGAGACCATCCATTAGCAGGACGACAATGTTTCAGCTGTTCTAATTTTCCACTGTTGGTCCGCCAGGACCTGCTCTTAAACCCTGTTGTTTAAAACTGACAGCCCTGGAAGCTCTGGAAAATGTGTGACTATTGAGCAGCTTTACATCCTTTTGGTCTTGTCAAATTCCCATAGTGGAGGTTCATACTGTGTTTAACTTTTTTCTTTTTTTCTTTTTTGCGAGGACTGGGTAAGTCATCTGTGGTGTATGGTCAAAAGCCATTATGATCTGTCTACTTACTATCTACTGTCTACTTACACCAAATACGCCTGAAATGTATCAATAATGTACTTTGACAAACTAAGTGTACAAACTATATAGGGTTGTCAGATGTACCAGTACTACCAAGTACCAGGTATATTAGGTACCTGATAGACGCTACTTTCAGATGCTCTTGTTCGTGTTTGTTTGAGCATTCTCTGATTGTCAAAGGTTTCTATATACAGTGTGATCACTGTAGCCAATCACAAACATATCTGTTCAGTGCATGAACACAATGGCCAATCAGACGTGCTAGTCAGAATTCACTTAACACCGCTGAAAACGCACAAGGTTTTGTTTAACGTGAGCCACACACTTGCGAATCCTTGCATTATAACCAACAAAAAATAAACATGATGTAAATAAGAGATTCATTGTACAATTAAGACAGCTTTTTTATTATAACTGATTTTTTTGTTATTTCAGTGCAGAATTCAGTGAGCTTGCGCTTTATAAAGTTTGATAGCTTTAGGAATTATAAAGTGAGGGCTCTATTACCCATTCACAATCTGAATACAAGTTTGGGCTGCATGATTTATCGCACGATACAAAAAATAACATTGAACTTAAACGCGATTATCGCTAAAACTTGATGCTTAGTGCGATTATGAAATTGCAAAGGCTGCGATTATTTTTTTATGCGCAGCTTGTCAATCAAATAAGGCTCCAAATGCTAATCCATCTGAAAGCACTGTGAGTTTGAGTCGCTTATAATGTACATTTGAAAAAGCAACATGCGTCAAGCATCTTTCCAGATATGAGAAGCATTTATTAACATATTGTCCAACATCCTTTTGTGAGATGATGAGGCTTCTTACACAGAATAAGGCAGTCGTGTGTTTATTAGTCATGTTTAATCAATTAAAGTGTTTCAATCTTCTGTTTATTCAGCTACAGCGATATGACGTGTGTTATCTACTTCTGCTGCAGGGTATATTTAGAGTTTCGGTGCAAGAGCGCCCTCTGCCTTTCAGACGGAGAAGCATTTACTACTGATCACAGAGCTGTACAGCTCTGACAAGCTGTGGATAAAATAATCGCAGCCTTTGCCAAATAGCGTGCAGTTTAAATCACGATAAATCGTGCAGCCCTAATACAAGTTTAGTTTTTCATGCTGATAAGTACACTTCAAAGTTTCTGGAATGTCAATTGAATTGGAAACTGTGATGATTGACAGTGATAACAAATGGAAGAGACAAAAACAGGACAAAATATTTTTAAATTCAACAGATTTTGCTCTGGAAATTGGTACCGAGAACCACCGAAATTATACTGGTATTGGTACTGTGACAACCCTAGTTCAATCCCCAAGGCCTTGTTCAAGAGCACAATGAGGATTGCTCATGACTTGCTTTTTGCTGGGATCAAATCAGCAACCTTACTATTAGTTTAAACCATAAATCATACATTTTTAAATCACATTTAGATGTTGTGAATTTTATAAGACCTTTGACCTAGCAGATGATCACACAAGAGTGTCTCCAACTCTATGCCATTATCCAGTTTTTAAAAATGTGAAAAATGATTAAAAAGACATACGGAGTGGAATGACCACAACTGATTTTCATCCTGAAATGTTCACAGAATTTACTGAATATAGACCTCATGTGCCAGAGAAGCAAGTGCGCAGCCATCTGTAGAATTTTGTCTTTGAACTTCTGTTTTAGCGATATAGCTCTGTATATTTCTATGGCATCGTGGTCGAAGAGTAATTGGCTGGTGAAGTGGATTTACTTATTGTAGAGTTAACGAAAGTTATCATGAGTATTGTCATGTTTGAAGCGGATGTCATAACAAATGTCAGTAGACCGAGAAGATTTCAAAACGAGCAGTTTATTCATAAATCCGTAATATCTTACCTTCATGTGGTGGAAATGCAAACCGCAAGACAAAACACAATGAGTGTGGTGCTGAAAAGGGGGCGGGGCTACATAAGATAGGCTAAATATTGCCGTTTATTACTATAAATGCTACATCCATTCATTTTAAAAAGTTATAAAGTGTGATTATAAACATGACTCAATTATTTTCTTAATTTTTTACTGTATTTTACAGTAACGCTGGAAACTTTGGCAAGCAAAAATGACTCTTTAAGATGTAGCATCACTGAAAAAAAACAAGACACTTAAATACATGTGTGGGCCAATAACCATAACAAACCGCCATCGCTTGTTGATATTATTAAATGTGGAGGAGTTGCTATTTGAAGATGATGAAACAGATCACTGGGGAAAACATTACAAACTTACATCATAGTCACGAAATCTCATAGTCCACTTTTCCACATTTCCTATATCAAAACATCTAAACACACTCAGGTTGTGAAATGACATCACCAATCCATTCATTTCTTAGCTCTTCTGCTGCTATTAAGCACAATATAAAATGTAACATTTATACAATAAATACATATATAACAGACTGAATGATTGCTCAGGACTACATCTGCTTGAGATATTGGCCTGCTCATAACCATGACCTCAAGACTTCAAATCTACAGATTTATAAAAAAAAAAAAGAAAAAAAAAAAAGAGTAATGATAGAAATTACATTAAGCTTAACTGAAATTTAATACTGCACTTTTTTTCCACTACAGTTGTGATTATTATTTGAAAGTGCTCAAACATATAGGGGGGAAACAGACTCAATATTGCATCAGACGTGTCTACAAGCCAAAGTCACTTTCTTCTCCAACATTTCGGTGATTCATTTGTGGCCAAAAACAATAATCAATAATGTACAAGCTGCATCTCTGAAAGCTTCAAAAGCAGCATCACGTTTTCATGTGTGACAGTTTCGAAGTACAAAAAATCTGCAGTGGGAACGAAGTGAAAAGCAAGTTGTTTTGGTTTGAAACCGTGAAACCCTGTATGGTCAGACTCATTTTCCATATGGCTTCTTTTCTGCATAAAAATAATAAAGATTTTGGTTTTACTTAAAACCTGACACCTTGCTGCACAGGCCAAGTCACTGACCTGCGACAGTGTTATTTTAGTATTATTTATATATACTGTTATAGTATTTCTTAATATTTTTAATATAACAAGCTTTTGTTTTTTTTGGTTTTCATTTTAATTTTGTGTTTTTGTTTCTTTCACATATTTCTAGTTAACATTAATTTATTTTTATTTCAGTTTTGGTAATTCATATTTATTTTTTATATTATTTAAATTAACAAAAACAACTTAATAGTTTTAGTTAACAATAACACTGACCTGACTGAACTCGTTAGATTTTGTTTCATTTAAATATTTCTTAGTTTTAAATTTTGTTTTAGTTTTTATAATTAACATATTATTTTATTTCAATTAACAAAAAAACATTTTAAAGGGTTCATATGATGCTATTTTAAAAGTTCATTATTTTGNTTTATTTCAATGAACAAAAAAAACATTTTAAAGGGTTCATATGATGCTATTTTAAAAGTTCATTATTTTGTTTATTGGGTGTAACAGAATGGTTTAACACACTTGCTTTAATGTAAAAAAAACAATATTTTTCACATACTGTACATTAATGCAGCTCCTCTATTCCAAGTCTGTCTGAAACACTCTGATTTCTACAAAGCCCCTCCTTCTGAAAAGCCCAGAGTGCCCTGATTGGCCAGCTGACCCAGTGCTTTGTGATTGGCCAGCTGACCCAGTGCTTTGTGATTGGCCAAACACCTTAAGCGCGTGTCGGAAATGTAACGCCCCTTACCATAATTGTGAGCTTGAGCTTCCAAGGATGGTAAACATTGGTAAAGTTAACTCATTCCCCGCCAATGATGGCATTTTCCGACAATTATGACAACGCTTCCCCGCCATTAACAGAATTTTCCAGCAATCCATGTTTTCATTGTTACACAGTAGGGGGCGCTATTACGCATCTTCTGAAATAGTGCAGAATCTCTGGATCAAAACATAGATGAAGAAAAAGCAGAAACAAGCGATAGAAATAATGCAATCATCAAACATTAAACAGCATACAATGACTAATGTTACCGAATGAAATATCAACCCAGGAAGAGGTATAAGACTGTGCAAGCTTTGTCTTTTGAGCGAATACTTTGAGATATTGGACATCCCTAAATGAAAAATCCGTATCGGTTGACCACTATTCTGAACAACGTGGTGTAGTACAAGTTAGTTTTACACTTATGTTTAGATATTAGTTCAAAAAATTAACCCAAAGTATGAGCAAAAGTAGTAATGATGCTTGTCTACGCTACAAGGTTTCAAATAAAGGATGCAGAAGGATGTGAAATGAAATTCTTCATCAGTATCTTTCACACAGTCTCAGTGATGTCTGGAGACACTGAGCCCCAGATGCAGGATGAACAGAGGGCTTGATCTGGGAAGTGATCAGAGGTTGTATGCACAAACATGTTTTCATAAACTGCTCAGGAGGGACACACAATCCAGTGACCCAGAAATTAATCTGTAACAAGCCTAAATGAAACAGAGCAGAAGCAACAATCAAGTAAGATACAACTGGCAATAGCTGCAAAAAAAAAAAGAAAAAAGAGAGGAAAACCCAGACACAGATGGCTGTTTATTATCACCAGAACAAAAAAAAAAAATGATACAAAGCAGGAATCCAAATTCCTCCTGTCCACAAATAGGACTAGTACATCCATGGTTCTCGTGGGACAGATGAGCAAGTTATGTGTACTTTTGTCATTGGTTTGTGGGAAATAATCAGCCATAATAGAGTTGCTTGGTGACCTGGACTGCTGAAACCTTGAATACTTATAGGCCTGGTTTCACAAACAGGGTTTAAGATTAAGCAAGGATTAGGCCTTGGCTAAATTAGGACATTTAAGTAGCTTTTTTAAATGTGCCTTAAAAAAAAAAAAAAACATTACTGGTGTGCATTTTGAAACAAAACAATGGCACCGACATATTTTAAAGTCCCCCTGTAGTCAATCATTTTATCCCTTAAAACTCACCAAAATGACATATTTAAACATTTTTCCAGTAAAAATAATTTCTTCATGCCTTAAAATAGCTTGAATGTAACTCTACACCCTTGCTTCATTTAGTGTATGTAAATTAGCCCCGCCTCCACTCAATCGCACAAGCTCAGAATACCTGATCCACTCGGTCAACTTTACTGTAGTAAACGCTGCACGATGGCAAGCGGAAATACTGGTTTAGTTCAGCCATATATGTTTGAACCAGAAACTGATTCAGAATAAGAAGTGGAAGAGTGAATTATATAGCCTCGTCTACAAGTCAGAATGGTCATGTGTTTTATCTATCGCTCTCTAAAACGTTGGACACATAACGGTAATTCATATGATTAGCCTTTTGCTTGACTACGTTATCAAACAGCTAATAATGTGTTACTAATGTTACACAAACCATGTTCCCGTTCGCCATCTCAGTCATGCCTTCTAAAAGTCAGCATCCTTAGAAAAGCTTTAAACAACTCAGAATGTCAGTGGAGAAAGGCATATAGTTCATCATAACATACAGTACAGTCCAAAAGTTTGGAACCACTAAGATTTTTAATGTTTTTAAAAGAAGTTTCGTCTGCTCACCAAGGCTACATTTATTTAAGTAAAAATACAGTAAAAAACAGTAATATTGTGAAATATTATTATAATTTAAAATAACTGTGTACTATTTGAATATATTTGACAAAGTAATTTATTCCTGTGATGCAAAGCTGAATTTTCAGCATCGCTACTCCAGTCTTCAGTGTCACGTGATCCTTCAGAAATCATTCTAATATGCTGATTTGCTGCTCAAGAAACATTTATGATTATTTTCAATGTTGAAAACAGTTGTGTCCTTTTTTTTTCAGGATTCCTTGATTAATAAAAAGTTCAAAAGAACAGCATTTATCTGAAATACAAAGCTTCTGTAGCATTATACACTACCGCTCAAAAGTTTGGGGTCAGTAAGAATTTTTATTTTTATTTTTTTGAAAAGAAATTAAAGAAATGAATACTTTTATTCAGCAAGGATGCATTAAATCAACCAAAAGTGACAGTAAAGACATTTATAATGTTACAAAAGATTAGATTTCAGATAAACACTGTTCTTTTGAACTTTCTATTCATTAAATAATCCTGAGAAAAAATATTGTACACAAATATTTTGTACAATTGTACACATTAAATGTTTCTTGAGCAGCAGATCAGCATATTAGAATGATTTCTGAAGGATCATGTGACACTGAAGACTGGAGTAATGATGCTGAAAATTCAGCTTTGGACACAGGAATAAATTACTTTGTGAAATATATTCAAATAGAAAACAGTTATTTTAAATTGTAATAATATTTCACAATATTACTGTTTTTACTGTATTTTTAATTAAATAAATGTAGCCTTGGTGAGCAGACGAAACTTCTTTTAAAAACATTAAAAATCTTAGTGGTTCCAAACTTTTGGACTGTACTGTACATCATATACATAATTCACCTGCTATATTGCTAAATGTACCCAATTTTTCATATCAACAGAAAAACATACTGGGATAACCTGCCTTCTCTTGAGAGGCTTCTCCTATTGGTCAGTTTTGCAGATGTGGTGGAACCCGTCGTGGACAAAAAAAATGAAATTAATAGTCTTTCTGTCAGGACGTCCAGGGATTAATGCAAGGGACTACCGTGCAAGTGCCCAGGGCACCAAACCAGAGGGTTGATATCATATAGTCTGACCCCAGCATTATTTTACTTCAGTAAGGTGACGTATTCCTGAGTGAAAGGGGATTTACAACACCAAAAACAAATGCAGGGCTAGTCAGGATCTTACAAACTCTAATTTTATAAATCACTCTAAGCAGCTAAACATGGCTTGTTGTCCAGACACTTCGAAATGAGATACAATGAGCCCTTTATAATAGAGATATGGGTAGACAACCAAGATTAACAGGGTTCTTTCAACAAACATGACTGTTATGAATCACTAGACTCATATGATGTGCACCAAAGGGAACATGCCTTTGGCATTGTGTAGGACCGGATAAGGAGTCTCCCGCTGAAACAGCGACAATGTACACCTTCATTGTGTCTATAGATTGAGAAGATACAAGAGATTACTTCACATGCTTCATCTTGATAATACAACGCAGGATCTGACCATTCTGGTTTCTGTTATTTCTTTGGTTGCTTGCCCTTAATCTTCTATGGAACACAGCAGATGATATATTGAAGAATGTTCAACTGTTTTTGTGCACATAATGAAAGTCAATGGGGTCCAAAACAACATTGGAATCCATTAACTTCCACTGTACGGACTGAGACATTTAGCAAAATATCTTCTGTGCTCCACAGAATAAAGAAATTCATACAGGTTTGGAATGACCTGAGGGTGAGTAAATTATGACCCAATTTATTTTTCTGTGAACTATCCCTTTAAGGACTAACTGACTCACTGAGCTTGAACTGAAGTCATCAACAGATCAACAGACAGGTATATCTCCAAAGAGATAACAACAGCCCAAACGTGGTGCAATGAACAAATCCATTCATCTGTCTGCATGTTTCAATAATCTCCGAAATGTGTTCTGCGAGACACAGCATGTAGACAGTTCAAGAAATGGGTAATCCAATGGAATGAAGTACAAATTGCCCAACATGTTTATTCTGGATGAGGCAGGTATGGACTATGTCAATGGACATTGGCTTTATTGTGGAGATCAATGACCACTGAACTTCATTTGGAGACATCAACACATAAATAGATGAAGAAAATGTGTTGGACAGTTTGTTCACCACAGTTCTGAAAAATATTTCATGAATTCTAGATAATAACACCAACCATTATTGCAAAGCCTGATAAAATTACAAAAAACACACATATTCCTTTCACTAACTCCCACTAAATATTTCACACAGCAGACCAGAGTGACATCTCAGTTTCTCATGCTGCTTTGAAGTTTTTCAGTGGCACTGGTATGATCTTGACATGAAAGAGGATGTCCTGGTACTCCCAGCATGTGCTTGAAGTGGAGTGGAACAGTATTCCCAAGAAAAACAGATCCTTGAGCTGTAACTTTATTACAAGTCTTTTTTCCTCGTGGGTGTGATTTATGGTGAACGCTTGGGTACTGACTGTGAAAACCTGAATGTTGGCTTGTCAAATAAAGGACATTATGAAACTAAAATATGGAGGGCCAATACGAGTCAAACACATGATGCATGATGTGTTTGCTCTATTAATTTATTAACAAAAAAAACTCATTAAAATATCATTCATACAGAAAATGCAGCTCTTCTATGACGAGCATGTTTATACTTTCTGAATTAAACTGTATTCTGATATTTTTGTCAGGATGGTACGACTGTCCTGATTACATAATGGAGAAAAGCCTCATAAAATGAATGAAATTATTGAAAAGAAAACCTACTTAAGCGTAGTTTGACACACTCTAGAAAATGCTGGGTTAAAAACCAACCCAATTTGGGTTAAAAATGGACAAACCCCGCGATTGGGTTGTTTTAACCCAGCGGTTGGGATAAATGTTTGCCCAACCTGCTGGGTAGTTTTATTTAACTCAACTATTGTTTAACAATTACTGTACTGTTGCTTAAAATCAACCCAAAGTATGTTGTAAATTAACATTTATTCATAGATTTAATTAATAATAATTAAACAGTAAACATTTATTTTTGATTATTACCATTGCCTCTAGTAATTGTGTCTCTAATTTTTTTTTAAATTCCAACCTATTTTGGGTTCATTTTAAGCCGGACATATAGTAATTTTCAATAGTTGGGTTAAATAAAACTGCCCAGCATGTTGGGCAAACATTTAACCCAACTGCTGGGTTTGTCCATTTTCAACCCAGCATTTTTTATTAAGAGTGTACGATCTTCAATCATTATTTTTTAGAAGAAAAAAAAAAAAAAGTTAAAAAAAAAACTAATTTAATAGTTTGAACAAAAAATGTCTGCCAAATCATAGTCATGTGGTATGATCAACATGCAGAAAACAAACAAAACAGCAAAGTGTGGTCAAAGATTTCAGCAGTTCAAGATTTTAGATCAGATGATTTGACATTTTTATAATAAGGTACACATTAGTTCAGGTTGTGAAAAATGTCATGTGGTGCAACTCTCCAAAAAGGCAGTAATATTTATGAATTATATTTATATATACATATATAATTAGATGTGCACACTCACATGTATTCAACAATATATTACTTTTTACTTGGTTACACCACATGACATTTGATTAATAAAACTTGTGTTGCAAATGGTAAAAAAAAACAAAAAACATAAAACAAACATGAATACAAAAAGTATATTTCTAAGAACTTGCCACATGTGTTTAAAACTAGTTTTATCATGGACACTCTGATGATTTCACTGACCAATATATGCAACTTTATGTACAAGTAGTACTAAGCATTGTGAAATCAGAAGAACAAGTGCAACTGAATTCCCCACAGTGTTTGTTTGTTTGTTTGCTTTCTATTACCATCAAATCTACATATTTTATTTCCTTTTAATGCTCTCTAAAGCTCTTTTGTTTGAGTAGAGAAGTAAGATTCAAGGTTTAATCCTGGTCAAACAATTGACCTAATGCAAACATACCTACTCTGAAAACCTGTTTTCATAGGATAATCCCAACGGATTTATCAGGTTTCCAACTAGATATAGAGCATTAAGGCCCAGAATGCAATCATAATTCAATTCACTGAGTACTTTTTTCAAACATTAGAGAATCAGATTTATGTTTCAGGTTAATAGCAATCCATTTTGACCTGCCCTTTCTAATGAAATAGTGTTATGGGATTTAATAAATCAAATCAAGAGCTCGATGTGTGCAAATCACTAAGGTCGCTGGGATATGTAGAGTGAATTTTCATTCATTTTATGTGGATTATGGCGGTTCATCGGCGTGTGATGTGGAATAGGTAAAGGCCACTCCTGCAGAAAAAGGCAGACATCCGCCTACATCCAAAAAGCCTGTTGCCATGGCGGCCAGTCACTGCCAATGATATCAGCTCGTACTGGCTTACACATAATGAAGCAGAGGAGGTACTCATTATTCTCAAAGGTGATGCTGGAGACAACGGATTACATCCTGTTGGCATTTGTGATAGAATGAGGTTATTTGATTAGCGTAGCAGGCGTAGTAATCATGGAGTCTGTAATGTAGATAATCATGTATCCATAGAAAGAGATAGATTTAGACTTGCTAACTGGAATAACAGAATATGATCAGTCAATAATACATGAATATATAATACTACATACATCTAATAATAAAGAATATTACATCTATAAATTGCATTATTAATAAATCTATTAATTAATCAAACTTTTTAAATAATCAACACTCAAATGGCTAAGACTGAGTTGTATAAACATTCAAACTGCACATATAAATCTTTTAATAACGGAATTGTTTCTACTCCAGTTTGTAGGTGAAATATAATCATTTAAACAACTGTAATAACTTGTTTTCATGACAGATTTATTAAATAATGAAGACATCACTAACAGGTTAAGTAAAAATATAATGAATAAGTAATACAGTGCATATATTTGTAAGGGTTATGTTTGGCTTTATTGTGTTTTAGTTTGGTTTTTGAGTTCTAGTTCCTTGTTTGTTCCCATGGTTTCTAATTCAGTTGCACACCTGTTCCCTGTTCTGTTGATTATCTCCCCTTTATTTAAGCTCTGAGTTTTCCTAAATTCCTTGTCAAGTGCTAAAGTTTAGTTGGAAGTGACCTTGTGTTTTCTGTTTAATAAAGACATTGTTTGTTCATCATTTTACTTGATGCCTTCCGTTGGATTTACTACAGCCAAACCAGACAACATTTAGAAAAATCATCTTTAGAGTTATTTTTTCAAGCTAACAAATGAGTTTATGGACATTGAATAGCCTTCTTGAGGTAAATGTAACGTTTAGTGACATCGTATAGCCTACAAGCTGTTTTATTGACCTCTTTCCCCTGGTTGAAACACTAACTGAGCAATTACATGAGACAGGATTCATTTCAGTAAGTTGTAATGTATCTTTCAACATACCTTCTGGTGTTCAACCATGTTTATTTCATGCTTTAGTAAAGAGGAGATGAGATGATCGGTACAGCGATCTGTCAAGACGTATTAAAGAGCACCAAAAGACATTTGTTTGAATTTCGTAATAAATCGACATAATTTTAAAGTTGAGACTTGAGACTTCATATTATAAGTAACAAAGCACAAAGCTTTTATTATTGGATGGCAGACGGACCACAAATGTTTAGTTTTGTTCATGCATCAACAGAAAACATCACAGACTAAAAGATTTTAGATTTCAATATCCAACCATATCATTACCGATTAAAATCGAGAAATTTATATTGTCAATCCAGAGCTAGTGTCCACACAGCTAACATGTGGTAGCTTAACTGATGTATCGGCCAACAACAGCAATTATTTTCAACTATCGGCCATCGGCCGATTGTTTACAAACAGCCAATGATCCTGTCAATCAAAAGGGGGCGTAAAAACTTGTCAGCTCTTATTGTGTGTGAAGAAAATCTCTCGTGTTTAGGGCAAGTTAATGCGACAATAACGCATTAACAACATAAGTGTAGGCTATATTTCACCCTTTGAATCACCCGTAGTTCAAGCCAGGGTTGTCAGGTCTGCGGTTTTTCCCTACACCAAGCATTATTTGTTGTGCCTCTCATTCAATTATCGCAAAGAGCTTTGTGCTTTGTTACGTCTGATAAACAGTCTCAGCTTTGAAATTGTCCATTTTATCACAAAATTCTAACAATAAATGGCCTTTTGACGCTCTTAAATATGTGACAGATCACTGTATCACCTCAGTTCAAGCAGTTTCTTCCACTTTAATACAAGTTACCACGCTCTAACCACTGAGCTACAGCCTGTAGCTCAGTGGTTAGAGCGTGGCACTAGCAATGCCAAGGTCATGGGTTCGATCCCAGGGATTGCACATACTCAGATACAAATGTATAGTATAATGCAATGTAAGTCGCTTTGGATAAAAGCGTCTGCCAAATGCATAAATGTAAATGTAAATGTAAGTTATAGAATGAAAAAACATGCATGAACATCAAAAGGTATGTTGAAAGTAGGGCTGCACGATTAATCGCATGCGATTGTCACGCGCATTTCGTCAGTAAAGCCGGTTCCCTGATTACCGCTAAATCACCATCACCTGCTTTCAAATGGAGCGGCATTTAATAGACAGAGCCGTAGATCACTGACAAGCCACGCAATATCGCGTTCATTATCGAAGGCGAAAACATCACAGACTAAAAGATTAATCGTGCAGCCCTAGTTGAAAGATACATAACTTACCGAAATGTATAATGTCCGTTCACAAGATGTTTTATTGACCAAGGAAAGATGTCAATAAAACATCTTGTGAACAATCACTTAATGTTGCATTTACCTCAGGAAAGTTATCCAATGTTCACAGTTTGTTAGTTAGCTATAAAAACACTACAGAGAGGAGCTTATTTAGTGTGGGTTTCCTGTATAGATTACAGCATCAGTTATATATAAAATAAAAATTCATGAATATTGGGTTTTTGGTGAGTCACACACCACATGACATTTTAAAACCTGAAGTAACTCTGCGTTGTCATAATGTCAAATCATACATGCACACGCAAAAGTTGCAGAAACGATATGCAATAGACCCATATATATAATATATGGGTCTATTGCATATCGTTTCTGCAATTTTTTTAGAAACATTTTTGTTGAGCCTTCATGGTATCTCAGGGCTTTTCCCCCACTTTTTACTATACACATACAATGAAAGTGTTGCCATTATTCAAATACAGCAATTTTTCTTTTTCCATCTATACGTGCACTACAGACAGACGTATGCTAAAGGATGGGTTGAGCATTATGGCAAAGCTCATATAATGTTCTCTGGTTCCGTTTCTTGTCATCTTAAACCATACATTCTTCTCACGCATTCCAGTCAGCCGATTTAGGAAACCCATCCATTACAAACACATGCTGAGTTCCAGGGTCATGACCCCATATCTGTCTGTTTCCTTCACTGTAGAATCCAGGAGAAAAGTGGTAGTTTCCTGTAACTATAGCGACCAAATAGAAAATACACCGTTGTGCTGCTTAGTGAAAGCATTTGAGAGACTGTATAAAAGGCCATCGCTTGTTCCGCATCTCTGGAACTTGTTTTGACACAGTGCTGAATGTACCGCCGAATGTAACAACAGCGTGAATTAAGTTTGTCAGAACTGTTTACTCAGTTCACCCTCTTTGACTTCTTGAGACAAAACTGATTTAGTTGTTTGACGGCTCTGTCTTAATCCACAGAGGAAGTAATGAGGCTTAATGTAAACCGACCACACACATCAGAGTGAAACCATGATCTTTGTGGGCCAATGTAAACATGCACATTTCTGTGAAATGGAGGTGTGACAGTTGTCAGATGCCGGTTCTACTGCATTGTCAAAGAAGAGGCCGCTGGCACTCAAGGGTTAAGAATAAAGGGTATTGTGACAGGTGTGTGAATTACTTTACCTTTGAGTTTGTGAAAAGGCTGCGGTGCAAGACTGTTTGCCACATGCTGTCACACTGACATTCACTGACAATGCTTTCTTGAAAACACACACACAAAAGCAGACCTTACAATAGAGGGCCAGTCACTCTTAAACGGTCAAATTTGTATCGCAAGTTGTACTGTATAGCTGTGCTCTAGCGGTATCATACATCCTTACTCAAGGGGGCGATGTGCTTATGATCTAACTTACTCAGCAAAATTATTTTCAAACTGTTGCTCCAGTAATTGACCGGGAAGAAAAACCTAACCATAAAGAAAGACAACTTAGATTAATACCTGAGGCAACACTAATAGGGCCCTATGATTTCCGGGATGCAGAAAACACGGACGAAATCACGGAATCCAGTCATTAAAAACAGAATTTACTGTATAATGCAGAATGTCATGGAATTTGTAAAATTTTCGATCAATAAATAAAAAGTATGTCAGTACACCTAAATTAAATCATGATATAGACTAGTGTCTGTGAATTTTAAACCTCAAAAAGACTATTTGTATATGAATTCATGAACTTCATCTCCAGAGTCACTTCATTGGCATTTAAAGGTTTAATTTGAGAAAAACTATCGTCATATCATAAACACACACAAACAAAAAGGTCTTCACGGCAACCCGTCAAAATAAAAACTTAAAGAAACTGTAACAGAAATATATTACTGTTGTACACTAGAATTTAGCTATGTCTCAATGGAATAATAAATACTAACACTAATAATAATAATAATAATATAATAATAAATTATTATTAAAACTTTATTTTTTTTAAGGAATAATCACAATTTTTCTTCCATTTTTTTATTTTAACAGTAAAGCTCTGTTGTGCAGCACTTTGTTAGACAAAAAAAGTTTGTTTAATGTCACATGATTAAAAAATAAGTTAAATTAATGTTTTATGCTTCCATTTGATTGCCAGAAAAATGAAATACACAAAACAGAATTTCTGAAAAAAATAAATAAATAATAACATTGAAAAAAATCCATTTTGTTGTTTTTATGAATTCAATTAATTAGACAAGCTTTTTGATTATTAAACCATTAAAATGGAATCCAGAACACAGACACAT
>RJVU01060476.1:1176853-1239812 GCA_003731715.1 Anabarilius grahami
ATAATGTTTTAAGTAAGGTGAAGACGTTTTTTTGCCACAATAAAAACACATTTCTAAGTAACATGAACTGAATAATTGTCAACATGAATGCAACTATTTAAGTTGATCCAACATAATGTTTTAAGTAAGGTGAAGACATTTTTTTGCCACAATAAAAACACATTTCTAAGTAACATGAACTTAATAATTGTCAACATAAATGCAACTATTTAAGTCCAACTTATTATGTTGGACTATTTAAGTCCAAAATAATAAAGTCCAACACAATAAAAGCACATTTCTAAGTAACATGAACTTAATAATTGTCAACATAAATGCAACTATTTAAGTTGATCCAACATAATGTTTTAAGTAAGGTGAAGACGCTTTTTGGACACAATAAAACGCATTTCTAAGTAACATGAACTTACCAAGCACCGCTTGTCACCATGATGGTAAATCTCCAAAAACCCACATTAACAGAAACTCTTCTAAATTAGCATAACAAAACACTAATTACTGCTAAATCTCCCTTACCATTAATCTTGTGCAAAAAACATTATATAACACTTAATTTTAGCATTTACTCTCCCTTTCAAGTGCCATGGGCAAAGCATGATGGGAAATATAAATCCCAGCCCAGTTTCACTTAACTTAAGTTCGTCTAAATTAAAAGAAGTGTTCATACAACTCAAAACAATGAAACACGCTTACACGTCATCAGATTGTATTTTACATTAACAGAACTTAAAATTAAATACATTTTTGATTAACTGAAAATGTTAAACTATGACAAGTCATGATAGTATATCGAATCAATAGGCATAATTTGTGTGTCATCCAAGCTTAATAAAATAACAATTACAATTAAAAAGTCTAACAGCATTTCAGAATTTGATTTTTTATTTCACAACAATATATATATTTAAGTAATGACTAAAGGTCCCCTGAATACGTTTTTAGAGTGCACCTTGTATTAAAAACGTGTGTGTCATCCTGGAATGGCCTATTCTGCAATGGATATAAACAATCTGGTCCCATCAGTTTGAGAATTGAGAACTTTTTCCAACATTGGTGCTGATTTCATGGAATTTCCAGACAGATGAATAACTTTACTGTAAGAGTAAGATGACCAGATTTGTCACGGTGGAATACGGGATGGGATTCATTTACAAAGTGACATCGCTAACTACTGGCCTTGCAGCAGAATACAGTGATTTTAATCATTTGCGCAGATCCGTGTGAACAGGGATCTTTTTGATAACGTCGTCATCTGAACAAAGAAAAAAACTTTCCCATTTTTAGTACATTGTAGTTGTTGTGTAAACATACCCTAAATCCCGAGTTATTGCAGTCATAAGTATAAACATTGTCTTTAAAGGCTGCGACACACCAGGCCGACGGTTGGCCATCTTTGAGCATCTGCCAGCTCAGTTTTTGCGAAGTGTTCACTAGTCAGATAATGTCGGCGGCTTTTTGGCCGACTGAGAATGTTGGTCTCAGTCAGTGAAACATAACTCTGATTAGCTTTTCAGCTTAGTAACCAGTGTGGTGATCAGTGAACAATGTTAACAGCATTCAAACTTGGTAAACGGAAGCTCAAGCATGCTTGTTTGACGTTCGAGAACCAATGAGGTTCGTTTCTGCGTGTCACACAGCACATTTGAGCCTTTGCTGGAACTCACGCATCACTGTTTATGTTTGCTGATCAATGTTTATATGTGAATAAAAGCCTAAATTAAATAGGTTCATCATATAAAGTGATCGAGTCTCTTCAGAAGACTTGGATTAAACCGCTTAGATCATTTGGATTTATTTTATATTCTCTTTATGAACATTTTGAACTGTCAAGAGTTTTGGGTGAATTGACTTTCAATGGAGGGGACAGTCACAGAAATATTTCAGGTTTCATTAAAAATATCTTCATTTGTGTTCTGGAGATGAACAAAATCTTACTGGTTTCGAACAATATTAAGGTGAGTAAATAATGACAATGAAATTTCATTTTTGGGTGAACTAACCCTTTAACACTTGGGCCAAACACTGCAAATACATCATGGAAGTAGACTAGTGGTCAAGTGCAAAAACCGCAAGCATAGGTATTCAGACAGGCCCATATACTCTGGATAAATGATGTATGGGACACCCTACTGTCTAGTGGACTTAATGGACAGGCACACGCAGCGGCCATTGTAAGTCCACAAGCCTGAAAGTGCACATGAAGAGTGCAATTTGGGAAAGGGCCTTTGTCTGAAATTCGTGTTGGTCATGTGACCTTGTCCTCAAAATGGCAGCCAACATGACGGTGGACGACTCTTACGTAGAATACTGCAACTTTACAAGGCCTCTAAAAGTACTAATCATTTCTTTAAAAAAAATATTTAAAAAAGTACTTTCACAGGATCTCTGAAAATGTCAGAAGGTGACATTCTAAAACAAGCTAAAAAAAAAACAAAAAAACAAGCATGTCTGAATGTAAAGACACTTTGCTAAAAGATAAATCCATCCATCCATTCTCCAAACTGCTTGTCCTAGAGGATCATGGGGATAACCAGTCATTTTTCACCCAAATCTGCTGTCTGGCTCTTCATGTATGGTCCCAAGAGAGTGTTAGTGAGTGAAGCTGGGAATATTGGATGTGTGCCCGGAACATCAACCCCCTCCTTGCCGAGACTCCACATCTCCATGACCCTGCTGCCTGCCTTTCAAAAGTCCTTGACGCCTCAGAGGCACAGAGAGGGCAGAGCTCGGAGCATCACTGACAGTTTGCTGGATAAACGTCGTCTATGTGCATGATGGACTTCTTAACATCACTGCTTTAGAATGACATTCATGATGCCTCAATGTCTGACGCAGAAGATAACAGATGATCTGAACTGAACAGATGGAGAATAAGTTCAGCATCTCCTGTGTCCTTCTGAACAATCATGTATGATGACAGATCACCACATGACTAGCAAAAGCTGTGACTCACCTCATTAGAAATCATCTGAAGTGAATCTGCTCATGCTGAAAGCTGCTCATGTGCTGACTAAATGACTGAAACCAAGACTTTCACTGTGCTGAGAACAATAGCACTAAAGATTAGATTAGTTCATATTGCCATAATTCCTGCAATTTTAGACACCAGGCTAGAAAATGTAAGGAATAGTTAATCAAAAAGCAAAAATTCTGTCTTCGTTAAAAGTATAAAACACATGAGACTTTCTTTGTTCTACAGAACACAAAAAGAGACATTTAAAAAAAATGTCCTGGTAAAAAGTATCACAAAAAGAG
This sequence comes from Anabarilius grahami, assembly GCA_003731715.1. Classification (NCBI taxonomy): domain Eukaryota; kingdom Metazoa; phylum Chordata; class Actinopteri; order Cypriniformes; family Xenocyprididae; genus Anabarilius; species Anabarilius grahami. The sequence goes on from RJVU01060476.1 coordinate 1,180,109, forward strand.
TCCAAGCAACTATATTCCAGCCTTCTGAAGTTATAAAATGAACAGACTAAAATTCTATATTCATTACGATTTAGTCAATGAGCTGAAATATAAGAAACATATCAGTCGGATTTATGAACAAGTCAGATCAGTTTTTTGAATTGGGTCAACAGTCCCGTGGAAAACACCGTAAACAAACATTTCTCATGAATGCTCCAGAGAAGATTTGAATAACAAATTATTAAATTTCAGACACACAAAGCTACTGCATACTCCTGAGGACTTCTGAACCAACGTATGAACCATTTTTATGAAACTTTTATGGTTTTATGTGACTTTAAGCACTTTAGATCCTATTCATTGTAATTAAATGGGAAAGAGCAATCAGGACATTCTTCAGAATTTCTCATTTCTCAGGTTTGAAACAATGTCTGTTTGTATGTTCACTTACAGTTTTTAAATCTAGACTCAAAGCGCATCTTTATTCTTTGGCATTTTTGACATTTTTTTTTTATACATTTATATGGAAGCTTGTTTCTGGCACGGAATAAAACAATTTAAAAGATAATTGCGACTAAACAAGCAATATAAAGAGATATGAGATATAAACTAGCAATTGCGGGTAATAAAGTCAGAATTGCGAGATATAAACTAGTAATTGTGAGAAAAAAAGTCAGAATTGCGAGATATAAACTAGTAATTGCGAGAAAAAAAGTCAGAATCGCGAGATATAAACTAGTAATTGCGAGAAAAAAAGTCAGAATTGCGAGATATAAACTAGTAATTGTGAGAAATAAAGTCAGAATTGTAAGATATAAACTAGTAATTGTGAGAAATAAAGTCAGAATTGTAAGATATAAACTAGTAATTGCGAGAAATAAAGTCAGAATTACGAGATATAAACTAGTAATTGTGAGAAAAAAAGTCCGAATTGTAAGATATAAACTAGTAATTGTGAGAAATAAAGTCAGAATTACGAGATATAAACTAGTAATTGCGAGAAATAAAGTCAGAATTACGAGATATAAACTAGTAATTGTGAGAAAAAAAGTCCGAATTGTAAGATATAAACTAGTAATTGCGAGAAAAAAAGTCAGAATTGTAAGATGTAAACTAGCAATTGCGAGAAAAAAAGTCAGAATTGCAAGATATAAACTAATAATTGCGAGAAATAAAGCCAGAATTGCAAGATATATACTAGTAATTGTGAGACAAAGTCAGAATTGCGAGATATAAACGCGTATTTACGAGAAATATTCAATATCGCAATTGCGAGACATAAAGTCTTTTTTTCTCACAATTGCGATTTTATATCTTACAATTCTTACTTCTTATCTCAGAATTGCGAGTTTATATCTCAATTTTAACTTTATAACTCGCAATTGCGAGTTTATATCACGCAAATCTGAGAAAAACAGTCAGAATTGCAAGACCTAAACTCGCAATTGCGAAAAAAGGTAAGAATTTGTGAGATAAAAAGTTGCAATTACCTAAACATATATTTTTTTATATAATGCTCATGATTATATTTATATGTATGCCATTGTCATGCATTTTATATTAAATTGTAGGGCTGTCAAACGATTAATCGAATACAAAATAAAAGTTTGAGTTTGCCTAATATATGTGGGTGTACTCTGTGTAATTATCGTGTATATATAAATACAAACACAGTCATGTATATATTTGAGAAATATTTACAAGTATATTATTTATATTTTTATATAATTTATATTATATATATATAAACAAAAATATTNAAATATTTTGTACATAAATAACATATTTCTCTTAAATATATACATTAATTTGTGTGTATTTATATATACATATTAATTACACAGTACTCACACATATATGCAAACTCAAACATTTATTTAGTATGCGATTAATCGCGATTAATCGTTTGACAGCCATATTCAATTGTGTTGTAATTCACTTTGGTCAGCATCGCTGTTTAAATGTGCTATAATAATACATTTTACCTACTTAGTAAATAATGTCAATTTTCATTTTTGTGTGAACTATCCCTTTAAGTCAGTGGTTCTCAACCTTTCCGACTCTGACTTCATCTGCAAACAATATTCAGCTAGTTAATTTATTGTAGTGAGGTTAATTTTTTAAAGTACATTGATGACTATTATGATTAATTGCAATGACTACTAAATGACTGTCTCTGGTAAAGAGTTAAAAGCCTCAGTTTCAATGACTAATTAATTTTTCTGTAGCATATTAACATCCATATGCATCATCCATGCCAGTCTTATTACAATTACTGTGATAATTAAAGCTACTGTAACAAATGAGTGTATATTCAAGAAACATGCAATTGCATGTAAATGGCCAGTGTCTCTGCATTAGTAATCATGATATTTGGCGTGTACAGCACAGCAACGCCCCCCTTCATGAATTCATCTGAACATCATCACTGCATTGGGTTCATGTGATGCTGTTGCATTAGGCTGAACAGATTAATCTCATATATTTCAGTAAATGATTCAGCACAGCATCCACCAACATCTGTAACACAATTATACAACAAGCCAGCGAAATTGAGCTATTGCAGCAAGTATCCGTGTCCTTAAAAAGCCCTCATTCATTCAACTGGTCCCTCAAGAACACGGTGAATGTTCTCATAACCTAGTAAGATGCCGACCGAGACAGCATTTCTGGGCGCCTGTGATGCCCTAAAAAGCTGCATATGTATGTTTTGAGGCACAATAGGTGTACGTGTATAAAACCACATTGTTATAAGCAAAACCTCGTCGTGTTTTAAAATAAACCCACATCCTTAAACAAAAAAAATCCCATTGGATATTTTGTATTTTACAATTAACCCTCAACTGACCATAAACACACAGAGAAAACACGTCCGAGGAGAATTGCCAACGATGTTATGAACTGTGTGTGTGTTTAAAGACAATCTGAACGGTCACATCCAAACAGGCGTCAGCTGTGGAACATGAGTGTGTTCTTACCTGAAACGGGGTGAATCTTTAATACATTCCTCAAAATCCACCGTCATATTTGCAGTTATTCCGTCTTTTAGTTAAAAATGTAACACAGCATTGCCGGTGACTGTAACACGCCTAAATGTGAAATGCAAGTATATCCCTTTCCCCGGTAAAACAGTGACACTGTGACACACTGTTACAGATCTTATGTGGATCAGTTTCAGCACTGTGCGAGCTAAGGGACCGTCGTCAAAGATGCGGCAAAAGATTTTAAGGGAGCGTCTTTCAAATATCCCACATTTTTAATGTGTGTACACATTTGGAATATTCGGTTTGACTGTGTTTTTAAAGGGATAGTTTACCCTAAAATGAAAATTAAGGCCACATCCAAACAAAGCCAGAGCTTTCCCTATCCAATCATTTTTTCCCTTGTTCTAAAAAAAATGTCGTCTCAAGAAATACACATGAAACCGACTCAAAACGATGTCGTTTATACATGCCAGATCATTATGTATGCTGTAATTCTGCCACAGAGATACACTAAAAATGGAGAATAGGACTTGAAAACCTTGCGCGCTGTATACAAGCTTAGAAATAAATCTTTACTTTAGTAAAGCTAATAGGCTCAGTAGCTTCTGCGGCACAAACGCAATGTAGTCCGCCGTTGTTGTTGTTGTTACGTGATGTAGCGACGTCTGACTAGGGTTGAGACGTGGGGTGATGATATCATCGTTTCACAAAATATACCGATTGGCTGTACACATGAAAACGCAAGGGTGTCGTTTTCAGATTTATCCACTCTGGGACCCGGTTTCGAAAAACAGCCGGATCCGTCTGGACGAAACGCTGATACGATTCAAAATTTTTACGTATACAGCTAAACGCGTCTCCGTGTGGACTGGCTCTAAGTCATCATTTAGGCTACTCACCCTGGTGTTGTTCTAATGTAGTACGCCCTTCTTTCTTTTATGGACCACAAAATGAGAATAATCAAAAAAATGTCCCGCTCGCGCTTGTCCATATAATGGCAGTGAACAGCACCCAGCATCAAGCTTTTTAAAAAAAAGATGCTAAAGTATCACAAAATGATCCCATGCGACACATGTCATATATTCCAAGTGTTCTGGGGGTTTAGTGAAAAACAAACTGAAATTGAATGTATTATTTAACAAAATTCTTGACCTTGGCCATTGATCTTCTGTGCACGATGTGCGCATTCATTTACGAGATTCTATTAACGCCGCAGATCACTCTGTCTCGCCCAGAAAAAGCACACAAGTTGTGAGAAATCAAGATTAATAAAAATGCGGCATGAAATACAACTCCTAGAAATCACAAAAAAAGTATACGTATACTTTCTTCACTGAGTTAAATATCTCCAGACTCTCTGATGACAGTCAGAATGACTTCTTGTTACGATGAACACAATGGATATATTCACCTCAGAGAAGAAGGTACATGGGTTGTATTTCATGGTGCAATCTTGATTTCTCACAATTTGTGTGCTTTTTTCTGAGTGACACAGAGTGAACTGCGGTGCTAAATCCAGCGTTAGCGTCAGTTCTGGCAGGTCACGTGACACGTCAGTCAAGCTCGCATCAGCTGACTCCCAGGTGACTTACGCCTACCTATAGGAATACGACACCTATCACGGCATCCATATATATGCTCCTTCAGTATTTTCTCAGGAGCAAATTACCCTCCTCCATCCCCAGCTCCTCCTCTCTTCAGTCAGGATTGGCCTTATTATTCCTCTGAATCAGACTATTCTTAAAATATGTGTACATGTTAAATTATGACATTTAATGATATCTATCTATTTTATGACTACATTTTCATATTAGGGTGAACTATCCCTTTATTTTTCCTTATAACGTCATCCTTATAAGGTCATATCTTCTAAGGTCATCCAATATTTTTTTCCATCAATAAAATATTTGTATTATTTTTATTTCGGCAACACTTTACAGAAAGGTCCCATTAGTTAACATTAGTTAATTAGCTACATGAACTAACAATAAGCAATATCTACATTTTTACAGCATTTATTAAAGGTACACTATGTAACTTTTGATGCTCTAGCGGTTAATAAATAAAACTGCATGCATCTTTCAGAAGAACACTGTAGCCGGAGCTACTTCTCTATGTTTATGTCTATGACGCGTCACGCAGCAGGTACTACTCCGCAGTGGTTGCCGGCCCGCCCGGTCTAAAATAGTCCGATTATAAACACTTATTATAGGCGTACCGTAGTAATTCAGGATTCTTGGATTCATTATATAAATTTTGTAAATTTTGAAAAAAAAAAAGTTACATAGTGTAGGCTACCTATAATCTTAAAAAAAAATACAATTGTTCATTTAGTTCACAGTGCATTAATTAATGCTTACAAAAACAACCTTTCACATAAAAGAAATGTTCATTGTTAGTTCATGTCAACTAATGTTGTTAAAGGGTTAGTTCACCCAAAAATGAAAATTATGTCATTAATGACTCACCCTCATGTCGTTCCAAACCAGTAAGACCTCCGTTCATCTTCGGAACACAAATTAAGATATTTTAGATTTAGTCCGAGAGCTTTCTGTCCCTCCATTGAAAATGTATGTACGGTGCACTGTCCATGTCCAGAAAGGTAATAAAAACATCATCAAAGTAGTCCATGTGACATCAGTGGGTTAGTTAGAATTTTTTGAAGCATCGAAAATACATTTTTGTCCAAAAATAACAAAAACTACGACTTTATTCAGCATTGTCTTCTCTTCCGGGTCTGTTGTCAAGCCGCGTTCACGACTCCGCAGTGATGCTGCTGACGTAAGATGCTGCTGACGTGTTATCTGGTGCGCCCGAGCTTCGTTTACAGTCTGAAGGCGACGCACGCTGTATTCAAGCTATTCTACATAGCAGCCATAGCTTTAGTCGCTCTGGATCGTTTACCAGGAAAGAGTAAAAGTGAATCCTTTCATCTGTCGGCGTTGGTAATGCACTTTTACGTCGTTGTTTTTGGCGATTAGGACATCCGCGACATGCACACTTACGCACCATTTTAAAAAATATAGCAATACCAAAATACAAACAATGTAGAATAGCTTGAATACAGCGTGCGTCTCCTTCAGACTGTAAACGAAGCTCGGGCGCACCAGATAACACGTCAGCAGCCTCTTACGTCATCAGCGTCACTGTGGAGTCGTGAACGTGGATTGACAACAGACCCGGAAGAGAATACAATGCTGAATAAAGTCGTAGTTTTTGTTATTTTTGGACCAAAATGTATTTTCGATGCTTCAAAAACTTCTAACTAACCCACTGATGTCACATGGACTACTTTGATGATGTTTTTATTATCTTTCTGGACATGGACTTTCTACCGTACATACATTTTCAATGGAGGGACAGAAAGCTCTCGGACTAAATCGAAAATATCTTAAACTGTGTTCCGAAGATGAACGGAGATCTTACGGGTTTGGAACGACATGAAGGTGAGTCATTAATGACATAATTTTCATTTTTGGGTGAACTAACCCTTTAAGGTTGTTAACTAATGTTAACACATGAAACCTACTGAAATGTGTTACCATTATTTCAAATATGACAACCTGACAATCAAACAGTTGTTGTATGTGACTGTCTCAGAGTTTTTCCATGTGACTGGTAAGAAAATGTGTTTAAAATGTTGCCACTGAAATCAAACCATTATTTCAAGAGGTTATATCTTGATGGGTTTATTGTACAAAAAATATTAAATAGCATGTGTGTGGGTGTGATCAAATAAAATCAAAGATCGAATAAACATATCAGGAGCTTAACAAAATGCATGCTTTGCTTTACAATAATAATACAAATATTCTTTTATTAATGTTATCCATAATTAAGAAAGGTTAATTCCTACTAAAATCTTCCATATCATTCCAAAATATTGTACTAGAAATACATAAACGATCAAAGGTCTGTTCAACATTCCGCAAAACTCATATTTAGTATTCATATCGGTGTAAAATCTTTTAAAACAGTGTACCCCTCTGCCAATCATCATTACGTCAATGCAACGTCAGGTTTGTCCCTGCTCCCGCGGATTTTTTTTGAAAGGTTTTTTTGTCGTCGTCCGATACCGCCTATAAATTTACAACACCTGCAAAATAAATATTTTCAAACTAATCCGAACATTGTATAAACATAAATACTCGTTGTAAGGTAAACAGGTCTAAAGACTGAAAATATCTGTGTTTTGAGTGATTTGGCAGTTCAACGCCTTTTTTTAAACAGGCATCGCTTCGGCTTCTAAACGTCAGACAGCAGCTGAGTTTTCCTTTGAGGCGCTCACACACATGGCTCTAGTTTTTAACATGACTAGTTTCGTGTGTGCATTATTTTGGATATACGACATCTAATTAATATTTATCTATTGACTTAAACGAATATAACGTTACCTGGAAACATGCAACACTCAACCGCCCGTTATTTAATATTTTTCCAATACGCAGGGACCAAATACAGGTCTGTCTCCATGACAAGCACAGTCACTCTTCTTCCTCACTGAACTGTTATAACAACACATGCATTATTACATGTCTGCTTGTTATTCTGTCCTCAGTGGCGTGATGAAAACACCAGCCGATCAAGCTGTAGAGGGGGTTGAGAATCATTTAGAGGTCAGTCTCTGCCTGACAATCAAAAACAGTTGACTGTCTCAAATGTTTTTTTTTTTTTTGTTATATTTTTATTCTTGTTTCGGTAAGAACATGTGTTTAAAATGTCAATTGAAATTGGCACAATACATTTGTCACTGAAATCAAACCATTTTATTAATCTGCATTCTGATGCTTGTCTCAAAACATCCGCCATCCTCTTCAAAACAATATGTCTGCTCATTAAATTGCATTTCTTTTGGAAATATTTAGAGGTAAAATCCCTGTGCGATGCAGTTCATTTGGAAAGAGAGATAGCTCTTTAATTTACACACATTTACAGTGTTATACTTACGCAAATTGGAATCAACACAGTTTTTAATCTGCATTCACAGAAACACAATCATATTTTATGTGTGTAAAGGACATTCAGATTAGCATGCCTTGAATTATAATGTTACTAATGAAAGATTTTTAGGAGAGATTAGAAACATCTGACAAAGTTTAAAGGATTAGTTCACTTTCAAATTAAAATTTTCCTGATAATTTACTCACCCCCATGTCATCCAAGATGTTCATGTCTTTCTTTCTTCAGTCGAAAAGAAATTAAAGTTTTTGATGAAAACATTCCTGTATTTTTCTCCATATAGTGGACTTCAATGGCCTCCAAACGGTTAAAGGTCAAAATTATAGTTTCATTGCAGCTTCAAAGCATTCTACGCGATCCCATACGAGAAATAAGAGTCTTATCTAGAGAAACCATCACTCATTTTCTAAAAAATAAATAAAAATAATGTATATGTTTTAACCATAAATGCTCATCTTGAACTAGCTCTCTTCTTCTTCTTCTCTATTAGAATTCCAGCAGTGTAGACACTGCTAAGTGTATTACTGCCCTCCACAGGTCAAGGTGTGAACTAAACTTCATATACAATATGCTAGTGCAAGTATATAACAATTAGTTCAAACTTTGACCTGTGGAGGGCAGTAATACATTGCCTGGAAAATCCAGCCTCACCGCTGTACCAGCGGATGAGTCTGGTCGGCATTGAATCAATTCGATTTCTAGGGCGGAGCAAATCCGAGCAAACAGGAAGCGGAGTAAACCAATCAGAGAAGGGCGGATATGACTTTAGCAAAGCGACGAGAGGAAATAAATGGCCCCGGGCAAGCACAATAGTTTTTTGGCAAGCACTGAGAGTAGTTTAACATGGCTAGCGCTAGAGAGAGCGACGTTAATGTCTTGTGTCGTTGTTGCGGTAAGAATTTGAGAATACGTGGTGTTATTGCCAACTCCGCTATGATTTTTGAAGAGGGTTTTTTTCCTTCGCCGCACTAGAGTGACGCTGTTTGCGTCACTGAAATAAACAAATCTGATTGCACGGTACGGTTTGGAGTTGACTCGAGGTGCGACGGAGGGCGGACTGACCAGACTGATATATCTTGTAGAAGATATATCTTTCTGGACTTGCCAGGCAAAGTAATACACTTAGCAGTGTCTACATTGCCGGAATTCTAATAGAGAAGAAGAGAGCTAGTTCAAGATGAGCATTAAAGGTTAAAACGTATATAATTAAAAAACATTTTTTAGAAAATGAGCGATGGTTTCTCTAGATAAGACCATTATTCCTCATCTGGGATCGTGTAGAACGCTTTGAAGCTGCACTGAAACTGTAATTTTGACCTTCAACCGTTTGGAGGCCATTGAAGTCCACTATAAGGAGAATAATACAGGAATGTTTTCATCAAAAACCTTAATTTCTTTTCGACTGAAGAGAGAAGGACATGAACATCTTGAATGACATGGGGGTGAGTAAATTATCAGGAAATTTTAATTTGAAAGTGAACTAATCCTTTAAGTTATGTTATATCTGTAGCTTGATCAATTCTCTGTATAATTGTTTAATGGCTGAAAACATTGAGAATATGGAAATTAGAATATTATATAAACCAGGAAGTAAAACTTTTTTGAAGAAATTTGAAAAAATAAAACATTGCAATATTAAAGGTGCAGTAGGTGATCTAGGAAATGCTAACTTTAGCCTGCTAGCAGAGCCGGCCCAAGGCATAAGCGAACTAAGTGGCTGCTTAGGGCCCCCAAGAGCTCATGAAATAACAGCTTGATTTTTACTGCACACATTCTATCAGTTGCAGTTCTGGCGCCTCCGTCCCAATACTGTACTCGACGTACATTGGCATCATATATTATATGCAGCGGAAGAGTTACACTCACGGGACACTGCACTTATTCGCAATCACAAAAGTTCATTATTTGCATGTGCTTTAGAGCCTTGCCGGTTAAACCTTTAATTCACGTGCTGTTCTGACATGCGCTTTTTCTGAGCGGGTACACCCGAAGCCTGCACACACTAAAGGCCTGTCAAACAGCGCCTGATTACTAGACTTTATCTTTCACGTCTGATTGCGCTGAATACACGCAAGGTTTACATAAACACAGTTGGTTATGTCTAAAGTGAAAGTAATCAGTTGAGAGAAAAATCAGACGTGTGTTTGTATGTTAGATGCGGGGAGGTCTTAAAGTGACAGCAGCCTGATAGTAAACATGCTGCCGCTTGCCCTCAAAGTTGGACTTGTAACCCAAAGGTCATGGGTTCGAGTCTCTGGTCCGGCAGGGATTGTTGGTGAGGGGAGTGAATGTCCAGCGCTCTCCCCACCCTCAATACCACGACTGAGGTGAGACCCTTGAGCAAGGCACCGTACCCCCAACTGCTCCCCGGGCGCCGCAGCAATGGCTGCCCACTGCTCCGGGTGTGTGTTCACGGTGTGTGTGTGTTCACTGCTGTGTGTGTGCACTTGGATGGGTTAAATGCAGAGCACAAATTCCGAGTATGGGTCACCATACTTGGCCACATGTCACTTCACTTCACTTAAAGGGATAGTTCACCCAAAAATGAAGTTTCTCTCATTATTTACTCACTCTCATGTTGTTCCAAACCTGTATTAATTTCTTTCTTGTGCTGAACACAAAAGAAGATATTTTGAAGAATGTGAGTAACCAAACAGTCGATGGGCCCCACTGACTTCCAGTAGGAAAAATATAGTACGGAAGTCATTGGGGACACCAACATGGTTACCCACATTCTTCAAAATAACTTTTATGTTTAACAGAAGAAAGAAACTCATTCAGGTTTAAAACAGCTTGATAATGAGTAAATGATGACAGAATTGTCATTTTTGAGTGAACTATCCCTTTAATGCTAATACATCTATTATTATTATCTTGTTACAGGTCCATCTGATTTGTTCATTTTATGTCATTATTTAAGTATTTAATTTAATATTGTCCATTTTGTACATTTACATTTATCTTTTATATAAGAAGATACTGTTTATGTAACCACACTTCAGAACGTTTAGCCATTGCCCTGTGCGTTGTGATTGAACAAGTTGCAGGGGTAACGTTGCATGGTCTCTCTCTCTCTCTCTCTTTCTCTAACAAACCTTACTCTTGCCCCCAGATGCGTTCTCAGGTACCGAAATTTGGCACCAATTGATTTAATGTGCATCGGTACTCTGTAGTACTGACATAATTTGGTTGGTGCCCTTAAAAGTACAGAGTTCGGCACCCAACCCTAATTTATAAATCTGTAAGATCTTACCTTCATACTGTGGAAATACAAACCGGAAGACAAACACAATGAGCGCAGCACTGAAAAGAACATAAGAAAAGATCTATACAATATTGTTTCAAAGCAGCTTTACAAATAGGAATAAACGGCAATATAATGATCAGTGATTCAAACTTCATCATATATAAGGCAAATCAAATCCTGCTGTAAAGCAGCTCTAATAAGACAACAGTGTCATTGGCTCTGTCCCAAATGGCAGCCTAAACACTCACGGTCTTCCTACAAGTCTGCACTTTTGTGAAGTAATGCCACTTTGACTGTTGGGAAGAAGTCTGCTGCGGGGCTCGCTTTAGTGCAGGCAAAAGTGTGCATCGAGGGCTCACGAGCACCCTTCTGAAATGACAAATGGGACACCCTACGGCCCTGTCCCAAATGGCACACTTCATGTGCACTTTCTGTCTTGTGGACTTACAATGGCCGCTGCATGCGCTCGTCCGTTAAGTCCACAAGACCGTAGGGTGTCCCATTCATCATTTAAGCTTAAAGAAGGGTGCTCGTGCGGCTGCAATGCGCCCTCGATGCGCACTTCTGCTGAGCCCGCAAGACTGTGAGCTACGCAGAAGTGCGGACTCAGAGGAAGACCGTGAGGGTTTAGGGTTCCATTTGGGACAGGGCTTACAGTCTCGTGGACCTAACTGACACACGCACGCAGCGGCCATTGTAAGTCCACAAGACTGCAAGTGCACATGAAGTGTGCCATTTGGGACGAGGCCATTATTCAGCTCAAGTCAGTTCAGTGTTGATTCAGTTCAGTTCAATAACTGTAAAGTTCATCAATCATGAAATGAGTTCAGTGCAGCTATAAGCAGCTCTACAGAAGAGGATAGTTTCGTTATTCAGCTCAATTCAGTTCATTAACGAAATTCGTCAGTTATGAAACAAAGTCAAACCAGCTGTGCAGAAAACTGGGTGTCATCATTGTTCAAGTTTTGTTCTCATCCAATAGTGTCAGTGCAGTCACATCAAAAATATTACTGAATATTAAATGTCTGAATACCATGAATTTCATTGCTGCTGTTTTTTTTTCTGTGTAGAGTGCGGTGCGAAAGCTAAAGCCGGTCAATGAGGTGTCAGTGTTCATCTCCAGTAGAACAGACACTGGTGTGCATGCCTTGTGTAACTCTGCACATGTGGATATCCAGCGGAGAGCAGACAAACCACCACTGCTGGAGCAAACCCTGGTGGATGCCTTAAACTTCCACTTGAAAGCAGAACCTATAAGGTGGGAGTCTTTTAAGGGATTTAAAAAGCTGTATGTTTTATGTTTGTATAAAAAATTGTATCACAGTTTCCACTAAAATATTAAGCAGCTCAACTGTTTTCAACATTGATAATAATAAGAATGTTCTTGAGCACCAAATCGGCATATTAGAATGATTCTGACCTGAACACTACATATTGTCATATGTTAAAATAGAAAACATTGCAAAACTACAGAATGTTTTAAACAGGTTTTCTAAATTGCTCAGACAAACAGATGTAGGGTGTGTTCACACTTCTCTTGGTTCGTTTGGCCCGTACCGAAAAAGAAAATGATACATTTAGATGCAAAATTAAAGGAATATAAGGATAAGATTACAACCTGATTAGACAGATTTCATGATGTACATTTTGCGACTGAACTTACCAAACATCCAAAACATCTAAATACGCTCGTTGGATGTGCGTACATATGATGGTATTTTTACTAGCTGAGAAGTCATGAAGAGCTTATGAAATGTGTAAAGGAGTCAAAACAGAGGCAATAATTCCTCTTTAAACGCACACAAACAAAGATCTGCTGCAAGAAGACGGTGTTGATGATGAGAAAAACCAGGTATGCTTAAGCATTCGGTCCTTTTATCGTCACATCTTGTGACATCACGTCCTGTTTTTGTTTTGTTTAGATGTTTTAATTCGGTGTTGCGTTCATATTTCTGTCAAAGTCCCTCTAAGGGAGCAATAAAGCATTTACTTCTCAAAGTGTTTCTTTTAAAAGGCTTTTAAACAATGTCACACTCTGTGTAGAGTCAGACAGGTCAAAACATGGCTAATTCAGATCTGCTGTAGTCTTTGGAGGTTGCTTAGTTGTGAAAGATCAGGGCCAGTTATCTGGAGATTCAAACCCCTGAAGGGGGAATTCATGGGAATTACTAGGATCCCCAGTCGCTGTTGTGAAAGGGATTTAATCTCATGTTGCTCTAGGCAGACCATCCTTGTATAAAATGTTCTGTAAATTGCTTTTACAAAGTCACCTTGACTTCTTTAGTGTGCTGATATGTTGTTTTGCAGTTAGTGAACAAGTGAATCCCTTAAAGGGGTGGTTGATCATGATTTAACTTTTATGTTCAGTTAGTGTGTTGTGTGTTGCTGCAAAAACAACATCTGCAAAGTTACAAAGCTCAAATTTCAATGCAAAGGGAGATATTTTCTTTTAAAGAATTCTCTGCTTAAGGACTACAACAAACGGTTGGTAGGAACTACAATGAGCTTCTTCTCGGGTTAATGACATCACTAACCCTAAAATTTACTTAAACACTGCCCCCAAGAACACGCAACAAAGGTTGCCATGCCGTAATTTTACGCCGGACTGCTTCACAACACTGGATTTGCACAAAATATTAACATGACGGCACATGCTAGTCGATGAGTTGAATCAACTCCACAGAAACGACATAAATTTATCCACTAACCATTCAGAAACGTCCAGTTTCATTCGAAAAGTTGTAACTTCTTCCTGAGTCTCTCCATCAGTGTCGACTCCGGTTTGAACAATGTAAGGCTGAACACCATTACTGACAATCCTCATTTTGGCTGCGTGAGATTCTCCAGCTTTGTTGTTGTTGAGCAACCAAAGCGCAAGCTGATAAAGCTCCGCCCCCTTCTGGAATTGCAATTCAAAAATATTATGTTATTATTCATTGTCAACACTGAGATCTTTCTGTGTAAATTAGAGCATTCTGGGAAATTAAGTGTTATTCCGTCATGGTTTATGACATACAAGGTATTCAGCAAGGGCCCATTAAATCGATCAAATGTGACAGTAAAGACATTTACGTTGTTAAAGAATTCATTGTTAAAAAATATATATGTTATGTATATATGTACAGTATATGTATATATCACAGTTTCCACAAAAACACGAAGTAGCACAACTGTTTTCAACATTGATAATAAGAAATGTTTCTTGAGCAGCAAATCAGCTTATTAGAATATTTCGGAAGGATCTTGTGACACTGAAGACTGGAGTAATGATGCTTAAAATTCAGCTTTGCATCACAGGAATAAATTACATTTTATTTAGCTATTTTAAATTTGTAATAATATTTCACAATATTACTGTTCTTACTGTATTTTATCAAATAAATGCAGGCTTGATAAGCTTAAAAGACTTTATTCATTAAAAAATCTTACAGCCTCCAAACTTTTGATCAGTAGTGTATGATAACAGTAGTGTATGATGTTGATGTGTAATTCATACTGAAACATTCAATGTATTGTTATTAAAAAAAAAATCACATTAGTTGAATTAATTTCTTTGAATTCTCTACTTTTTTAAAGGGTTAGTTTACCCAAAAATGAGAATTCTGTCATTAATTACTCACCCTCATGTTGTTCCACACCCGCAAGACTTCTGTTCATCTTTGAAACACAAATTAAGATATTTTATCTAAGAGATTTCTGTCCCTCCTTCAAAAAGTTCATTAAGATATCGTAAAACTAATCCATATGAATTGAGCTGTTTAGTCCAATTTTTCTAAAGAGATTTTTTTTGATGCGTCAAAGTGGTAGTTGAGTAGACTGTCAAAGGAGGGACAAAAATCTCTCAAATTTCATTAAAAGATCTTAATTTGTATTAAGAATTAAATGGAAGTCTTATGGGTTTGAATTTGAAACGACGTGAGGGTGAGTAAATAATAACAGAATTTTCATTTTTGGGTGAATTAACCCTTTAAATTTGTATTTTTTTATTTGCTATTTCAGTCCAAATTGTATAAGTTTGTGTAGTTGGCAGGTGGGACGAGCAGTGATGAATATTTTAGTGGTTGTGAGTTGGGGAAGCTCAGGAACAGTTCACATCAAGCTCTGTCTCTGCTGTATGTCACTAATGCTCATCATGCACTGATGCCTGGGATTGTCTTGGAATGCAAAAGGAATTTATTAATTTAGTAACTGCTTCAGTGCTATTTTAATTTTACATTTGCCTTATGTCACAAAAACTATTTAAAACTGAGGGCACACAGTGCTCATGTCAGGTCGGTTTGTGTTTTATTCCATGTTCCTGTTAGCAGCGATTAGCGACCGCTGGTAAATCATTAATACCTACTGACAGACTCCTCTGGGAGCCTGAGCATGTCATCTTCTTTATTTGGTGTTGTAAGTGGAGGAGCAAACTGGTGGAAATTGCCCCTAAAATGCCCCAGCAACCCTGCAGAGATGTGGTCAGAGTGTAATGGTGCTTTTAGCCGGAGATGCTGCTGGCAGCTGTGCTCTTTTCTGTGTTTACAACTCACTGGTCACTGAAACTGAATCCACATAGACACTTAATGATCGCTAATGAAAATAGTATAACTTTAAATTATAATTTTTAATTTTAATTTTTTTGAAGAAGTCTCTTATGCTCAGCAAGGCATTTTTTAAAAATAAAATACAGTTTAAAAAGTAAAATTTAATATAATTAGTTGTATTGTTTTCTATGTGAATATATAGTAAAATGTAATTTATTACTGTGATCAAAGCTGAATTTTCAGCATCATCATCAGCATCGAGGTTATAGGTTTCTGGAGTTTTGGTGTTGAAATTCCCATACTTGCCTGATATAGGTTTCCAGCTGCTGAAGAGTTTGTGACGTATTTTTCATTTAATGTTACTCTAAAACCTTTATATATATCTTTCAGCATTCATAGTGCCTTCCAAAACATGCAAGCTGCCCATACCGTATACACTTATGCACCCCCATGCCATCAGAGATGCTGGCTTTTGAACTGAGTGCTTATAACACGCTGGAAGGTCTCCCTCCTCTCCCCCCACAGGACACGACGGCGCTTCTGGACAATGTTCACATATGGCTTCCTTTTTGCATGATAGAGATTTAGTTGGCATCTGCAGATGGCACGGTGAATTGGTAATGCCATTTAGTAATGCCATTGACACAATCATGCCGATGAGTGATGCAGTGTCGTCTGAGGGCCCTTACGCACAGAGATTTTATTTAAAGCACCTTATTTTATTTAAAGCACGTGATGTCACAAAATTGCCACAAAACGAGACCAAATTGTCCCGGATATTTAAAATGCGGGGGTAAAAAAAAAAACTTACATTTTTCTTTTAGGTCTTTGTACACTATATGAACAAATTTTCTATTAAATTCCTACAATTTAATTATGTATAATTATATATAATTATAGGTTTGACACTTTACTGATCATTTCAATTAATTAAATTATTTCTTTATAAAAATATGTTCTCACAAAAGTAAAATATGCATCTGAAAATCAGTTCCGGTATGTGAAATATCACCTTCATTAATATCACATGTTTTGATACTGATGTAATTTCTTTCATTTTTTATAAATGCAGATACAAATATGTATTTGTATTTTTATTTACAGAAAGGTCACCTTTAGTATAGTTTTGCTATATATTTGTGATGTGGTTATTAGAACAGTAGCAGTTTATCCCACATCTATTAACAGTTCTGTGTAAAAGTCAAATTTCTGTTAACATAACATAACATAAACCCTCTTCATTCGACTCATATGATCTCATCACAGTAAGTGTGTTGAATGTCAACAGGTTCCGTGACTTTTGAACTTGATCGTTTTGTCGATTTGTCACATTACCATTAAACTCACGAGTATACTCACAGAATATCCATACTGTCCTCTCATGAATAGTAATGAAGCCCTCTGTCACGTGCTTTAGGGAGGTCTGATGGTGAGACTGGTCCTCTCAAAAGGCCTCATGGGACTTTATTGCATGAATGTTTAATGAAGAGTTGAAGCTTTTTGTGAGTCAACACAGAACTCATGGGGATTCAAGACCACCAGTTTAATCCATAAGAGCACTTAGTCAGATGAAGACCACCATCACAGCAGGTGACAGTGTTTGGAGCAGTATCTAGCATCGTAAAAACTTTACAGATGTTGTAAATAGTGTTGTATGTTTCATTAATTACTATAAGTAACTAATTATGTATAGTATAGTATAATGCAATGTAAGTTGCTTTGGATAAAAGCGTCTGCCAAATGCATAAATGTAAATGTAAATCACTATAAATATATATATTTAAATGACATTGAATATGTAAACTAGATTTTAATGTGTTCTGAAGAAAATGTGAGGTGTTTGCCTGTGCAAAACTTGCTGTCCTGCTACTAGGGTGTTGATATGGGTGGTTCTCAAGGCTGTGCGGTTTCTAAGGTGTTCTGAGAGATTTTTAGTGCGTTGCTAAGTGGTTGTTGTGATAATCAGGTTTCTAGAAATGGTTTGGTTCTTTCGTCAAAGTATATCTATGGCAGTGGTTCTCAGTAAAGGGGGCCGGAACCAACTAGAGGGCCTCAGCACACTTCCAAGGGGGCCGCAGAATGGCTTAAAATCTTATTTATTATTTTAATTTGTCCTTTTAACAACTTACATTTTTATTCAAGAACCAGGGTTCGCATGATCTCCGACAGTCATACTGTATGAGTGAATTTTAAGTGTGATTTCTAGACCTGGAAAAGTCATGGAAATGAATAAAATCTTAAATACATTTACATTTTTTATGAATATGTATGAGCAATATCACACTCGTAGCCGTGCGATATGGCCGTATATCAGCACGGCTGTGATTCGGCTGTAGTCACGAGGCTTGTAGCATGGCTAATAGTGTGATATTGCATTTATACAACAGTTTGACGGTACAAGTGTATAAATAAATAGGAACAACAACAGAGTGTCTTTAAAATCCCTCTTCTGTGCAGAACTACTTCCTTTTGCCATGGATTAAAATCTAAAGTTGACAGTTTAACAGTTAAGCCCAAGCCTCCGCTACTAATTATAAACGTCACTTTATAACTAGTAACAAAGGAACGTTGAGTCGCTTCATTGAAGCTTATTATATTATGTAGAGTAGAGTATTATGGTATTACGAGAGAGATAGACTAAACAAGTGTATTACCTGCATCTGATATAGCATTCATTCTTCAGGTTGATGTCCATAATATCATAAAAAAAATCAGTTTGAATGTCCGCTGAGGAAAGCGTCTTTGTCCTTTTAAAAGTTAAGGGGATTTCCCACAGCGCTAAAACAACTTCCTTTTTCTGACTCACTCATAAAGAGAGTGTTTGCCGGCAACTTTCACTGATACTATTGACAGAACTTTCCCAATACCAAATATGGCATATTATATAAAATGATATTTATTGAACAACAATATTTAAATTAACAATAATAATAGCCATTATAAAAGACATAAACTTAAGCAAACAATCAAATAAATAAAAAACACAAACAAACAATTTAGTCAAACGAACGAAAGTAGCGCTCTAGTACAGGATTTAAGTTAAATATAGCCTTAATATAAAGTTATGAAATTAAATTTTCCCCTTAACCCAGATCGTTTTGCACTGGAACAAGTAATAGATTAATAAGACCAGAGATTGCCCGTTTGATATACACTAAATTGATTATATTTTTAACCACTCTACGTAAGAATCAGCGGCTATTATCCTGAAGGACTGGCCAAGATGAAGCTGTTCTCTGTGGTTACATGAGTGCTGACGGCCTGGAGCTTGCATCTGCGAAAGAGTCAAAACAAATAATAAAATATATATATATATATATATATATTTTTGTGTAAATCAATTAAAACAATTTTTTTAATTTAATGGGTTTACAAAATTGTATTATTTAAATGACAAATAAATATTTTATTAACTATTTTAACATTTTTTACACTCCTAGCTTAATAAAAATGTGAAAATAGCCAGTTTTGACATTGTAGCAGAAGTGTCATAAATATCTTGAGGGTCCTTCAAATGTTGTCTTTGATGCTTGGAGTCAAAAAAGTTGAGAACTCTGTGTCTATGGGAAATTTTTGGCAAAGACCATTAAATTATTTCAGCAGTACATCAAATTTTGCTTTACTTGAATATGTTCCGTGTTGAGTAGATAAAGAAACATATTTCCGTGTTGCTCTTGTGTTCTGTCCTCAACCACGAGTATAAACCAGATTTGTTTGTTATTACATCAAGATGCATTTGAATTTCGAGAGACTATTGTTTTTCTCAGTGTTATGATATTTCCTCCAGTGTCTTGATTACTCTGGACTAACTTGAATCTTTTTCAGTGGAAATTGGCAGGTGAGTTTGCAAAACAAACACATGAGCTTTTGCATTACCAGATTTTGAATCAGTGTCTGCTTTTCTGTCTTTTTTTCCCAGAATCACCAGGGCTTATCGTGTCCACAGCGACTTCCACGCACGCTATCAGGCCATATCGCGGACATATGTGTACCGCTTTGCTTTGGGTCTCAGACATCACACAGAAGTGCCAGTAACGGAGAGGGATCTTTGCTGGGCATTACGAGACACGTGAGTGCCACCCCCGCTCTTCTGCACGTGCTCAGAGGGCTTCTGTCTTAAACCGCATCACTACGCCCGTGTCACAGAAGCTAAATCTTCTGAAAGAGGAATAGGAACAAGCAGTGGAAAAAACTGCACATGAATTATACACACTCACAAACAAGACCCATCGTAAGGGCAAGCGAATGATTACCGGTTATCTAGGCCAACACTGAAACCAAAGAACGCAGATGAGGAAAGTATGCATTGTTTCAGCCGTGCATGCCTCAGATGTCTTTTTGAAGCCCACGTCGGCGCGAGAGGCTCGTCTCCAAGGGTGATGCGTGAACATTAATGCTATTTTTTCCACTGTCTTCTTTTTTAGGGAGAAAGTAGGCCAAGATAAGCTTCAGGCTCGTAGTGACGCAGAACAACACCCACTGTCGTCTAAACACACACATCCCATCTGGCTTTCCATCTCATTCATAAGAACTGCCATTCCTTACATGTAAACTTGATTAAGTCCTTTAAAATGGATGTCTGTCGAGGTTGTGCTCATCTGAACGTTCTTTGACCTGTGTGTCTTTTAATTTATGTCTTGAGAATTTGAGATTTGAAAAACTGAGAATATTTACCCCTCTCAGCTAGGGCTGGGTTATATATATCGAATAATAATGATATATTTAAGCTGCTTTTGCTGGAAATACAAGCATTAGCAGTTTGATGATTTTTATGTTTTTTTTGTTTATTGACAATGAAGTTTCTTAAAGACTTTGCCTTGAGACTTTTTTGTGATCTTGTTATTCGTAAACACAAGAACATTAAGACCGAGATGTTTTAATAGCATCTCTGCTACNATAATAATGATATATTTAAGCTGCTTTTGCTGGAAATACAAGCATTAGCAGTTTGATGATTTTTATGTTTTTTTTGTTTATTGACAATGAAGTTTCCTAAAGACTTTGCCTTGAGACTTTTTTGTGATCTTGTTATTCGTAAACACAAGAACATTAAGACCGAGATGTTTTAGTAGCATCTCTGCTACAAAGGCCAATGTTTTTTTTTTTTGCTTTTCCAGAAGCTGTATATGAATTGATATTTAGATAGATTTATAAACCAAAACAGTTTGGTTTCCAACATTCTTTAAAATGTCTTCTTTTATGTTCCACAAAAGAAAGTCATGAGGGCGAGTAAATGTAAATAAAGAGAGATGTAAATTTTCATTTTTGAAACTATCCCCAGAATAAGATTTTTTTTTAATGAAATGATACTCTAAATAAGAAATTAAATCTGCCAGTAGGTGGCGGTAAATGTGTAATTGAGTCATTGGGCAATATTTTAACGATCTAAGAACATGGTCTGAAGCACATGGGACAGGTGCATTTAGGGCATGTCCAAATCCACTTTTGCTAGTTTAATGACGGAAAAAATGGTGCATGGCGACGGAAAAAAATTGCACCAGGCGCATGGTCCAAAAGGGTTGTACTTAGTTGTACTTAGTCTCTTAAAGGGATAGTTTACCCAAAAATGAAAATTATCCCATGATTTACTCACCCTCAAGCCATCCTAGGGTTGAGGGTGAGTAATTCCAGAGGGTTAATAAAGGCCTTTTAAAGTGAAGGGATGTGTTTTTGTATGAAAAATTTCGATATTTAAAACTTTATAAATTCAAATAACTAGCTTCCGGTGGACGACCGCACGCAGAATGCACAAGTTGAAAATCAAGTTGATTTTGATTTTCTTGCGCCAAATGAGTAACCCCTGATGCGATGTATGACGCAGGATGTAGGAGTATCGTAAGCTTAGATGCCTTATGGTTCAAACAAATAGGGCTGGGCAACAAACTCAAGCTCCTCTTCTCTTATATCGAAATCCTCCGACATTTCTCTTTAAAATTTCTCATTTTAGACTTCTAATTCATGACCGGTGTTTTTTTCTCTCCTCTGCACCTACGTGTTCGTCATTGCATCATTGCGTGGGGTCAAAGGTTGCTCTTCCGCCCAAATCGATGTGTGCAGTATGCGTATGGTCGTCCGCTGAAGCTAGTTATTTGAATTTATAAAGTTTTAAATATGATATTTTTCTTACAAAAACACATCCCTTCACTTCAAAAGGCCTTTATTAAACCTCTGGAGTTGTATGGATTAATTTTTTTTAATGGATGGATGGATGCGTTTTTTAAAAAAAAAAAATTTAATTTAGGTTCCCATTCACAACCATTATAAACCTTGGAGGACTAAGGATATTTTTAAATATATCTCCGATTGTGTTTGTCTGAAAGAAGATTGTCATATAAACCTAGGATGGCTTGAGAGTGAGTAAATCATGGGATAATTTTCATTTTTGGGTGAACTATCCCTTTAATGTGTTATGGGTGTGTTTTAAGCATAACGTGCAATAAACCAGAGTGTAATCTCCCATTCCCTTTAAAAGCTAGTTGCACTTGCACCATGGTGGATTCACTATTTACATGGTGGAAATTGCAAGTGAAAAGACTGAATGCTTCTCTAGAGAGGAATCCTTTTATTTTTAATATTTGGCATGTTTGTGTGCTGCTGCGTGTGTGTAACAAGCAGAGTGTACGCGCATTTTGCACCCGCCTATAGGCGCATATTACTAACGCGCCATTTAAATAACAAAAAAAAATTGGACCATTGACTTTAGATCAGGTTTTTGTTGGTCAATGGCGAAATTGTTTTCAGTTGCCTCAAAATAGCAACACGCTAACAATGCACCTGAACACACCCATGGCCGAACAGATGGGTGCAAGTGCATTTGCTGTTTAAACAACGTGGGTGCTGGACATGAAAATGATAACTGCGTCAGGCTGAAAAACACTCGAGTTGTGCCTGGTGTCGCAATGAGCCGGGTGTATGATAGGGCCCACTGAGTTATTCATTCATTCGATTTGTTCAAACAGCTGATTCATTTTGGCTTTATTTATGAATGGATCATTGAATCATTGGTAGAAATTAAACAGTTCTGTTCTGGCTTTACAGGTAATATTTTCATCAGTAAAACTGAGCAAAAACAGACAATATTGTGTCTAAAATATAACACAATATTAACTTCTTATTTATTGAACTGTTGTATAAAATCAATATCACATTTGCACTTATTCAGGACAAAAACAACACTCGTGTGATACTGCACTTATTACTCATGTGATATTGCTTAACTATATCATATGATATATGAGACAAAAACTCATACAGGGGCATTTTTGCCCCAATATCTTGAATTTAAAATATTACTGCATTCTCTATGCTCCATTACGCAGTTGTTGCCTTGCTTCATGTTTGTCTCCAATCAACTGTATTAATTGTAAGATGAGCTAAGTAGGTCTGGGGCAGGGCGGCTGCGTCATTAAATTATTTTAACACGTTATTTTTCCATATCTAATTAAATAAATTTAAAATCAAAATTAAATCAACATCCCTAATGTTGTGTTTGTGCAGAAATATGAAATTAGTTAAATATTAATGTGTTAATTTAGTGAAAAACAATGGAGAAAACATTGCTTATGCCTTGATTATTTTTAAAATGTTGAAGTTTTAAATCTATGTGGCTATAATAGAAGAAAAAGCATTTTAAGACATTTTTAAGACATTTCAAAGCAAAAACATGAATATGAAGATATATATATTATATTTCAGCTATTCACAACACGGTTCAAAAGTTTGGGGCCAGTAAGACTTTTTAAAGAAGTTAACATTTATTCAGCAAGGATGCATTAAATTGATCAAGATAATGTTACAAAAGATTTATTTTTCAAATAAATGCTGTTCTTTTGAACTTTCTGTTCATTAAATAATCCTGAAAAAAATGTATCAATTTTCACAAAAATATGAAGCAGCACAACTGTTTTTAATATTGACAAAAATAAATGTTTTTTGAGCAGCAAATCAGCCTATTAGAATGATTTCTGAAGGATCATGTGACACTGAAGACTGGAGTAATGATGCTGAAAATTCAGCTTTACCATCACAGGAATAAATTACATTTTAAAATATATTCAAATAGAAAGCTATTTAATTTTTCAGCAATATTTCACATTATTACTCTTTTACTGTATTTTGGATCGAGTAAATGTAGCTTTGCTGAGTTTTAGAGACATTAACTTTATCTTTCACATACATTAAAAAGTCTTACTGAACCCAAACCTTTGAACTGAAGTCTAATATATAGTGATATATAATCAGTATCTATAATGCCCAGTCCTGAGAAACTAATTTTCTGAAGTAATTAAATGCAGTAATAAAATACTGTTGATCGCACTCACCACACAGTCTGTAATAAAACAGAATTTGATGCTGTCCATCACATCATTCTCCCACAGGAGGCTAAATATCGATGCAATGCAAGAGGCTTCTGCACTGCTGATAGGAACCCATGACTTCAGCACCTTCCGTGCCTTGAACTCAGAGACCCCCTTTAAGAACCCAGTGAAGACCCTAGAGTCGGCCCGGCTGGAGCCTGGGGTCTCGTTCTGTCAGAGACACTTTCACAGGTAGGACTCTCTTCTGCCCAGGTAAAAAGCTGCAAAGCCAGAGATTGGAGGAAGCTTGGTTTGGTTGTGCTGTGATGATAACAATACTGGTCGACTGATTTTCAATAACAATAAATAAAGCAACAAGTCTTTCCAAACCCGAAGACTTTGTTCCGTGGAACACAAAATGAGTTTAGCAGAATGTTCACACTGCTATTTTCCATACACTCTAAAAAATGCTGGGTTAAAAACAACCCAAGTTGGGTTGAAAATGGACAAACCCAGCGGCTGGGTTAAATGTTTGCCCAACCTGCTGGGTAGTTTTATTTAACCCAAATATTGTTTAAAAATTACTGTATTTCTTGCTTAAAATGAACCCAAAATATGTTGGAAATTAACATTTATTAATATGTTTAATAAACAAACATTTATTAATACTTTTTTGGAATAATATTTAAACAATAAACATTTATTAAATTGCTTATTAATAAATGCTCATCTTTTTGATTATTATTGTTGCCTCTAGTAATTATGAGTCTGATTTTTAATTTCCAACCTATTTTGGGTTCATTTTAAGCCAGACATATAGTAATTTGTAAACAATTGTTGGGTTAAATAAAACTACCCAGCAGGTTGGGCAAACATTTAACCCAACTGCTGGGTTTGTCCATTTTCAACCCAACTTGGGTTGTTTTTAACCCAGCATTTTTTAGAGTGTACAGTGCTGCTGAAAAAAAAAGCACCATGATAAAATGCCCAAATATCTTGTTGTGCACAATATCCCCTATTGTCGTCTGAAAACATGATACTAGATTGAATTTTTAATTCATTATTCACTGACAATCTTGCCTTTCATCATATTTATTTTACTTAATATATACCAATATATATATTATCAGCTGGCAAGGCTGTCGGTAGATTTTAGAACTGATATATAATGGTCTGCTACAAACCAATAATATATGTTATAAGTAATAATATGTTTCCAAAATGCAATTAAGTGCAGCTTTTCTCACAATTTGCTAGATTTAATTCTGTCATTTGGGTAATGCAGTTGAAATCTTGGTGTTTTATTTTAACAGCCACTTTTCAACAGCATGTGTAGAGGGATTAATTGTGCAGATGTGGAAATGTCATTTGGCACTGAAGCACATGAATAGCTTCTGATTTCCTAGAAAGATAATATAGCTGAACATTAAGGCTAAAGGTCATCTAATCCACGGTTAGTGGTTTGGAAATTACTACATGCTGCCAATAGTCGCTAATGCAAATTTATTCTTCAGCCATAAACCCTCCTAGACCTAATTAATTTGTGCATTAATAACCCCAATTATGATTTTATATAATCAGTAACATGTTCTTCAACCACTGGTCATTATCAGCTCCAAGCTAAAGCAATGTTTACATTGTTAAATATTGTGTGTTAGAAATGCTCAACACAGTATGAAAGGCAAAGCCGCTTTATACAACAGAGGATGGCCAGTCTTTGAAGCTGGTCTTTCATCAGTCGGCTCTTGAGTTAGGCATGTGAGATGAGACTGTTGCTAGGCAACAGATGTTGGACTAAAGCACGATGCTGAGAAAAGCAGGCTGGTTGCTCACTCTTGCTGTAATGAGCTGAGGGACAGACACAGACTGTAGCCTGTCAGATACAGTGAAGAACATTTTCATAATATGCTTACTGTACTCCTTCAGCTCAGATCAGTGTACTAAAGAAACATTTTAGTTACAAAACTATTTTGGGCAAATACAAAAAGAGGCATTCAGTATTTGATTATTTGCGATAATTGACTGCATTATTTATATATATATTTATATATACAGTCAAACCAAAAATTATTCAGACACTAGATATAATCTTTTATATTTTTTTACCAGTGGATACAGGACACTATAGTTCATTTATGTAAGTGAGGATAGCAAAATAAAGTAAACTGTGACATATTATACCCAAAAATTCTTCATACAGTGGACTACCAGTAAAATTGATAAAAATGTGGAATCAAAAATTATTCAGACACTTTGACCTGACCATGTTTTGCTTAAGTGTTATCTGACATACTTTTTTCTGACACAGTTTAACTCTGAGATCTTGTCATATTTTATTACCTTTTTTTTAGACTATAGTGAATAAACTGTATTAATGAATGAAATGTTCAAGGTGTCTGAATACATTTTGGTTTGACTGTATATATACACTACCAGTCAAAAGTTTGGAAACATGTTTTTGAACGAAGTCTCTTGTGTTCATTAAGGCTGCATTTATTTCATAATAAATACAGAAAAAACAATTATATTGTGAAATATTATTACAATTTAAAATTATGGTTTTCTATTTTAATATACTTTAAAATATAATTTATTCCTGTGATGCAAAACTGAATTTTCAGCATCATTACTCCAGTCTTCAGTGTCACATGATCCTTCAGAAATCATTCTAATATGCTGATTTATTATCAATGTTGGAAACAGTTGTGCTGCTTAATATTATTTTATAACCTGTGATCCTTTTTCAGGATTCTTTGATGAAGAAAAAGTTAAAAATATCAGCATTTATTTAAAATAGAAATCTTTTGTAACAATATACACTACCATTCAAAAGTTTGGGGTCAGTAATTTTTTTCCCTTTCTTTTTTTGAAAGAAATTCATACTTTTATTTATAAGATTTATATTGTTAGAAAAGATTTATATTTTGAATAAATGCTGTTCTTTTGAACCTTTTATTCATCAATGAATCCTGAAAAAAAGTATCACAGGTTCCAAAAAAATATTAAGCAACAAAGCTGTTTTCAACATTGATAATAACTGAGTATCAAATCAGCCTGTTAGAATGATTTCTGAAGGATCATGTGACACTGAAGACTGGAGTAATGATGCGGAAAATTCAGCTTTGCATCACAGAAATAAATTATATTTTAAAGTATATTAAAATAGAAAACTTTAATTTTAAATTGTAATAATATTTCACATTATTATTGTTTTTTCTGTATTTATTATGAAATAAATGCAGCCTTAATGAGCATAAGAGACTTCGTTAAAAAACATTTAAAATAGTAATGTTTTTGACTGGTAGTGTGTGTATATATATATATATATATATAAATTTGTTTTTCAGCAATGATGCATTATATTGATCAAAAGTGACAGTATAGACATTTACAATAGTACAAAAAATGTCTATTTTAAATAAATGCTGTTCTTTTGACATACTCCGATACAAATGTATAGTATAATGCAATGTAAGTCGCTTTGGATAAAAGCATCTGCCAAATGCATAAATGTAAATGTGAATGTAATGTAAATGTTTTGAACTTTCTATTCATCAAAGAATCCTGAACAAAATCCTGTTTTAAAAAAAAATAAATGAAAAAAAAAAAAAATAGGCAGCACAACTGTTTTCAGCATTGATAATAGAAAGAAAGCAGTAAATCAGCATATTAGAGTGATTTCTGAAGGATCATATGACTGAAGACTGGAGTAATAATGCTGAAAATTCAGCTTTGATCACAGGAATAAATTACATTTTACAATATATTCACATAGGAAACAGCTATTTTAAATTGAAATAATATTTCACAGTATTACTGTTTTTAATGTATTTTGGATCAAATAAATGCAGCCTCTGTAAGCAAAACAGACTACTTTTAAAAACATTAAATAACCTCACCGAATTTTTGAACCTTAGTTTGCCACAATTTAAAGGAATATTCTGATTTGTGTTGATTAATATCTGTGGGCAACATCTGTGGCATGTTGTCATTTACTACAGAAAATAAGCAAGAAGTACATTGAAAAAACTAGGGCTGAGAAAATACACTGATTCGTGATACAATGATTCTGGATCGATTCTGATATTTTGTCTCTTGAATCAATTCTGAGCTAAGTTTTAACAGTAAATGGCGCTCAAGGCTAGTTTTTAACAGCACACTCAAATGCTCACAAAGAAGAGTGCTGGAAAGCGATCATGCATTCGGCTGAGTCATGTAAGTGGTTTAATATACTTGCAACTCGGCTCAGAATGTGAGAATAATGTAAACACAGCCCACTGCGAACTCCCTTGTAATTTGCTTCAACCTTTTCGGACATAATGAATGATTATTTTAGGTTTAAGTGGTGTGTGTAAAGTAATTGGAAGAGAGCAGAGAACATCTGTTTCTAATTCACGTAGTGCCATCTGCTGTTAAAAACTAAGCTCAGAATCGATTTGAGAGAGAATAGCGATACATCGGAAAATATTAGAACCGCTCCAGATTCTTTGTATTGCAAATCGAGAATCGATGTATTTTCCCAGCCCTAGAATAAATATCAGCAGTTGGATTTGAGGTGGTGCAAATAGCCCTGCCCAAACTCACACCACTGATAGATTTTTCCTTCAAGTTTTTAAGACAATCACAATCTGTTTTATCTATATAAATACTTGTGCATACAGAACCAAAAAGATTATCGCTGTACCCCTCAGAAGCCATTTGTTCACATGTTTAAAACTAGCTCACACTGGAATCCCTTCGGCGATCATTTTGGGTTCCTCACGTGCAGCTCTCAGCTGGGAGAAAGCAGTCAGGACACACACACCATCTGCTCTGTTTCACACCAATGTCAAGATCTGCAGAGGATCAACTGCTTTTATTATCTACACACACACTCACACACTCATATGTCACTTACATATGTAACTGAATGACTGCATCAAATCCAGATCAAGGCATTTTGCTGCACAGCCCAAGAAATGCACACAGAAGTGTTTTTTCTCTCAAAAGATAGACTTTAGCTGCTTTTAATGGGACAGTTCTTCAAAAAAAGGACAATTTTGTCATTGTATGCCATGTCATTAACAACATTGTGAACACTTTAAAGAGACCATGATGTTTTTTGTGCATGTATAAGATCTGCAAAGTTACAAAGTCTCTCACAAAAGGGATTTATTCTATCTAAGAGAGTACTGATCCAGACCTGCCTAAAACCCCTTGATTGAAGTCTATATATTACTTCCGCAAACATCACAATGTGAAATTTTAGAATAATACCGAGCCAAAGGCATACGCAAAGAGAGAAGACCAGACTTTAGTGAATTGTAGTGTTGTCGACATGTCATGGCGTTCCGATGTGGGTTTCCGACCGATTTGCTTGATCATCCTTATTTTTGGAATCTGACTTGGGCTCAAACTGATCTAGTAAAAGCAAAGACATCATTAACAGTTTGTGTTTACAATTGCTTTAGAAGCCTTGGAAGCTGAAGCTCATGATTATTGTAAGGGGCATTACATTTCCGACACATTCTTGAGGTGCTTGGCCAATCACAACGCACTTGGTCAGCTGGCCAATCAGAGCATTCTGGGCTTTTCGGATGGAGGGGCTTTGTACAACCCGAATTCCGGAAATGTTGGGACGTTTTTTAAATTTGAATAAAATTAAAACTAAAAGACTTTCAAATCGCATGAGCCAATATTTTATTCACAATAAAACATAGATAACATAACAAATGTTTAAACTGAGAAACTTTACACTACAATTTATCCACTAAATGAGCTCATTTCAAATTTGATGCCTGCCTACAGGTCTCAAAAAAGTTGGCACGGGGGCAACAAATGTCTGAAAAAGCAAGACATTTTGAAAAGATTTAGCTGGGAGAACATCTAGCAACTAATTAAGTGAATTGATATCAGGTCTGTAACATGATTAGCTATAAAAGGGATGCCTCTCAGAAGTAAAGATGGGCAGAGGCTCTCCAATCTGTGAAAGTGTGTGCAAAAAGATTGTGGTAAACAATGTTCTTCAATGTCAAATTGCAAAGGCATCATCTACAGTGCATAACATCATCAAAAGATTCAGAGACACTGGAGAAATCTCTGTGCGTAGGGGACAAGGCCGAAGACCTTTATTGGATGCCTGTGGCCTCAGACAACACTGCACCACTCATCGGCATGATTGTGTCAATGACATTACTAAATGGGCCCAGGAACACTTCCAGAAACCACTGTCGGTAAACACAATCCGCCGTGCCATCTGCAGATGCCAACTAAAGCTCTATCATGCAAAAAGGAAACCATATGTGAACAAACTCCAGAAGCGCAGTCGTGTCCTGTGGGCCAAGGCTCATTTAAAATGGTCGGTTTCAAAGTGGAAAAGTGTTCTATGGTCAGACGAGTCCAAATTTGACATTCTTGTTGGAAATCAAGGACGCCGTGTCCTCCAGGCTATAGAGGAGGGAGACCTTCCAGCGTGTCATCAGCGTTCAGTTTAAAAGCCAGCATCTCTGATGGTATGGGGATGCATAAGTGCATACGGTATGGGCAGCTTGCATGTTTTGGAAGGCACTATGAATGCTGGAAGTTATATATAGGTTTCCAGACGATCTCTATTTCAGGGAAGGCCTTGTGTATTTCAGCAGGACAATGCAAAACCACATACTGCAGCTATTACAACAGCATGGCTTCATCATAGAAGAAGCCATGCTGCCTGCAGTCCAGATCTTTTACCTACAGAGAACATTTGGCGCATCATTAAATGAAAAATACGTCAAAGATGGCCACAAACTCTTCAGCAGCTGGAAACCTATATCAGGCAAGAATGGGACCAAATTCCAACACCAAAACTCCAGAAACTCATTACCTCGATGCCCAGACGTCTTCAAACTGTTTTGAAAAGAAGAGGAGATGCTACACAATGGTAAACATGCCCCCATCCCAACTATTTTGAGACCTGTAGCAGGCATCAAATTTGAAATGAATTTTGCGCATAAAATTGTAAAATTTCTCCGTTTAAACATTTGTTATCTATGTTCTATTGTGAATAAAATAATGGCTCATGTGATTTGAAAGTCTTTTAGTTTTCTTTTTATTCAAATTTAAAAAACGTCACACAGTCTTTGAAGCCGGTCTTTCATCAGTCGGCTCTTGAGTTAGGCATGTGAGATGAGACTGTTGCTAGGCAACAGATGTTGGACTAAAGCACGATGCTGACAAAAGCAGGCTGGTTGCTCACTCTTGCTGTAATGAGCTGAGGGACAGACACAGACTGTAGCCTGTCAGATACAGTGAAGAACATTTTCATAATATGCTTACTGTACTCCTTCAGCTCAGATCAGTGTACTAAAGAAACATTTTAGTTACAAAACTATTTTGGGCAAATACAAAAAGAGGCATTCAGTATTTGATTATTTGCGATAATTGACTGCATTATTTATATATATATTTATATATACAGTCAAACCAAAAATTATTCAGACACTAGATATAATCTTTTATATTTTTTTACCAGTGGATACAGGACACTATAGTTCATTTATGTAAGTGAGGATAGCAAAATAAAGTAAACTGTGACATATTATACCCAAAAATTCTTCATACAGTGGACTACCAGTAAAATTGATAAAAATGTGGAATCAAAAATTATTCAGACACTTTGACCTGACCATGTTTTGCTTAAGTGTTATCTGACATACTTTTTTCTGACACAGTTTAACTCTGAGATCTTGTCATATTTTATTACCTTTTTTTTAGACTATAGTGAATAAACTGTATTAATGAATGAAATGTTCAAGGTGTCTGAATACATTTTGGTTTGACTGTATATATACACTACCAGTCAAAAGTTTGGAAACATGTTTTTGAACGAAGTCTCTTGTGTTCATTAAGGCTGCATTTATTTCATAATAAATACAGAAAAAACAATTATATTGTGAANTTTGTTATCTATGTTCTATTGTGAATAAAATAATGGCTCATGTGATTTGAAAGTCTTTTAGTTTTCATTTTATTCAAATTTAAAAAACGTCACAACTTTTCTGGAATTCGGGTTGTAGAAACTGGAACCTAATCAGAGTGTTTCAGACAGACTGGGAGGAGAGGTACCCCAATAATGTACAGTATGTGAGAAACATAATGTGTTTCGAACATGAAATCTTGTTAACATGTTCTATTACACCCAGTAAACAAAATAATAACCATTTAAAATGGCATCATGTGGTGTCTTTAAAATATCTCCTTTTTGGTACTCTGAAGAAAGTTTTTCAATTAACTTTACCTTTTAAAAGTTTTAAGCGCTTATGAAAGCCTCTTCATTTATAGCTCTCTGTGTGTGTGTGTGTGTTTATCTATGTGTGTGTGTGTGTGAGAGAGTGAGAGATAGAGAGAGAAAATGTCTATTAATATTTCAGTTTGATCAGCTACAAGAAAAGTCAGAATTCGGTAGTTCTCCTGACAGCTAGATCCTAAATTAAACCAGTAAATGAAGACACAGTAACTTAAAAGTGATGCAGTTAAACTATACATTTATAAATCTATAAATTTAGATTGAGATCAAGGACTTCACACAGATGAGCATCATGAATATAGAAACATCATGAATATGACCACATGTGGTCGTCAGATACATCTGTGATGTCATATGAAGATTAATGAATTACTAAATGGATAGTAAATAAGCTTAGATGTCCAGGTGCGCCTTTTTAGAAAATCATTGGAAATGAAATGTTTGTACAGTCACTAAGTTAATGAAATCAGAAGTTATTCCTCTACAATAGGGTCATATTGAATGGCATTAAAAGAATCACATAGCCATTGAAAGTCGATTCATTGTGCAGATTGATTATAAGGCAAAGAAGATAAGCTAATAAGGTAACATAAAAAGGTTTATTGTGTGTGAAACAAGATATGTTTATATGTTTAATTAAAATCAAGTGGTCAAGGTCTGGCTTGTTCACACGGGCCATTTAGCCTCCTATAATAGGTTTACATGCATCCAAGGTAAAAAAAAAACACTTTAATTTTCTCATAATATCCATTGCAGCATCAGCATTTCTCACAGTGTTTGAAACTGTTTGATAAAGGATTCGGTCTCTCTAAACCCCTCCTTTCCGAGAGCTTCCTCTGCTCTGATTGGTCAGACTAGGCTGTTGTGATTGGTCAACTGCATCAGCTTGTGTCGGAAACCAAACACTCATTATCATATCTGAATTTCAGCTTCCTCTGCACTTGTATACGGCAATGGCGTCGGTTATGCTGTATCAATTCGAGCCAGTCCTCATCCTTTAGAAGTGCAGCAAAGTGGATTCACAGGTCAGAAAAGCTGAAAAGCTGTCGACAACACAAACTAAACTCTTCCAGGTAGTGATGGGCGCTTTCAAAACACTGCTTCATGAAGCTTCGAAACCTTTACGAATCTTTTGTTTCGAAGCAGTGGTTTGAAGCGTGTTTCAAACCGTTAAAGTCACTTGATTTCAGTAAACGAGGCTTCATTACGTCATAGCTGTTTCGAAACGTTTCAAAATTTCAATGGTTCACCGCTGGAGGCGATCTCTGTGAACCCATGAATCATGCGGATTCACTGAGATCGCCCTCCAGTGGTGAATCATTGAACAAGCGTCTATGTCTATCACATGAGTATTAAGTGTTTTAAGTGTCTATTACCTGATCTCTGATGAGTTTTATTCATTTGTAGATGTTTTTATAAGGTATTTGTAGAATTAAAAGGAATAATAGTAGTTAATAGTCTGTTTAGCTGAACCATCCATAAAACAACCCCTGAAAATTGATAAAATACATATTATACAGACACTTAATAATTAATGGTATTAGATGATTAGTTAATTGCATCAGATAGATTATACTTTAAATAAAACATTTGTAATGGTTTTGTAAAAGCTTTTCTACGCATGTTTTTGTTGCATTTACACTGTTTTGACCAGCAGGCGTCACCAGCGTGTGGTGTTTCCAACGCTTCGAAACAGTGGACCCTTTTTTAACGATCTAAGCGCATGGCATGGCGCAAGTGCACTTAGGGCGTGTCCAAATCCATTTTTGCTAGTTTAACGACGAGAAAAATGATCGGCGTGCTCGGTGCATGGTCTAAAAGGGTTGTACCTAGTCTCTTAATGAGTCATGGGTGTGTTTTGGGCATAACGGACAATAAACCAATCAGAGTGTCATCTCCCATTCCCTTTAAAAGCCAGTTGCGTTCGCGCCATGGCGGATTCGCTATTTACATGGCGGAACTTGCAAGCAGAAAAACTGAACGCTTCTCTAGCGAGGAAACGGATCTGCGATCACGAGGTTAAACCGTGCGAGCAGACCATCTACGGGACAAGCCAGATTCCACCAAAGCATTTTTATCTTTATGCGCACAATAATAATCTTTTACATTGTAATCCTTTTATTTTTAATATTTGACATGTTTGTGTGTGCTGCACGTCCCTGTACGCGCGTTGTGCACCCGCCTATAGGTGCATATTACTAACTCACCCTTTAAATAACAAAAATAAATAAATAAATACTGTGCCACTGACTTTAGACCAGGTTTTTGTTGGGGAATGGCGCAGTCGTTTTCAGTTGTCTCAAAATAGCAACACGCCAACAATGCACCTGAACACACCTCGTTTTCAGACCAGCACGCCTATGGCCACACAAATTGGTGCAAATGCATTTGCTATTTAAACAGTGTGGCGCAGAACGTGAAAATGATAACTGCGTCAGGCTGAAACTAGCAAAAAACACTTGCGTCGCGCCTGGCGCCGCATTGCGCCAGGTGTATAATAGGGCCCAGTAAATCATTTTGCGAAGCAATTGGTTCAATTGATTCAAAGCTTTGAAAAGCTTCTTTTCTCCCATCCCTACTTCCCTACTCCTCAGCTACAACTACAGTGTTAAAGAAGACGTTGTTCACTTTCAGCCAGTGCAGATTATAGGTGGGCATTATTCAGTTAATTTCGGTTCTGAACTCATTTTTTATGAGTGTCATTTCTAAAGTAATTTTTTTAAATCGTTCAGTCGTCACACAACTGGAAAAGTCTTTGGAAATTCTTTAAAAATGTGATGAAATGTTTATCATTGCATACTGTTTCACATACATCATTTTAAAATGTAGTGCAGTACAGTAATCAGTTAGCTTTTATTCTATTGAGCACAGTCCTTGTTCTAGAAATGCAAGCTTATATATTAGACTCACATGTGCTTCCTTTGAGGTTTGCGTTGGTGTCGTACGCTTATCTCTGTTCATGGAACGCACGCTGCCTGTTTGTTCATTCAAAGCCGTGATTAAATGAGAGCCAGACGATCTCATTCAGCATTTCTATGAAGTCATTCCAAACAAATCTCATCGTGAATTTTCCACCATCATTTTTTTTTCCTGTTAAAAAAGGCAGTATGTAACATTTAACCTCTCCAGCAGTAAATATTGGCTGCTCTGCTTGAGATGTTATCTAGCCTGACCGCTCCAGTGCTCCTGCTGCATCTCCAGTTGTTTACTTGATGCAGGCAGCTTGGCAAAATAGCAGTCACATTTAATGGGAGAAATACTGTACCAACTAGACAGAAATAATTCCTTGAGTGAGGGAGACAGCCCAAAAGAGGTCACGTCTTCAGTCTTCACCCATGAATCTGTTGTTCATTGACTGCACACATGGAAATTTGTTCATGTTGTGGAGGCATCTTGTGGAGCCATATGTATATGAATGACTTTGTGCTTTGTAATATCACAGAGCTTTTTCATGCTGAAACAGCAACATTACACACTAAAGAAAGTCGAAAATGCAAAACGTAATAGGTTCTTTTTTATTTTTGTCTGTTTTCTTTCAGAGATATTCAGTTCTGGGAGCTCACTTTTAAAAGTAGGTCTTTTTTATACAGACAAGTAAGTACAGGCTTTGCTTTGGTTATGTTGCTTTATGGGATGTCTGCCTCCTAGTGTTAAATGTGTGACTCTGCACTATTTTATTTAACCAGTTTGAAAGAATGTGTCTGATGATGAAAAATGTGACGTTTCCCCTCACAGGTGCGGAGGATGACTGGGGCGCTGGTTGCTGTTGGTCAGGGTAGACTGTCTGTTAGTCAGATTCAGGAGCTTCTAAAGGCACGTGATTCATTGGCATTCCCAAATAACCTGACCGCCCCAGCCCACGGCCTGTTTCTGACCAATGTACAGTACAGAGAAACAGGTAAGAACTGGCATTATACATATATAATGTTTGGACAACCACACTACTCATTCTTTATGTAGTATGTATATATGTAAATTGAGCATAGTATGCAAATTTTAGACCACCCGGAACTATTCAACCAGTACACACTGCACAGTTTGCTCTCGAATTGACCTGAATAGAGTGCAACAGTCAGGTTCTGGAAAGCTCCATTAATTTTTTCCATAGAAAGGATGACGTTTGCGTTGTGTCTCCATTTTTTTTTTATTTTTTTTTTACTTGTAACTTGATGTTATTCAATGGTATTTACTTCTGTTGAAGCCACCATCCAGCAATATTTCAACTTATTTTTTAAATAATCATGTTTAACATTGGAATTTGCGGTCAAAAACTACATTACTTATGATGCTGTAGAGAAAATTCCACCAATCAGAGAGTAAATTAGCACAAAGTAAATTGTGCCAAAAGAGCTTTTTAGCTCCGCCCACTCCCATGAAGCACTGCAAATTAGATAAATGAGTCGAAACGCTCTCAAAATATTTAAGTATTTGTACATATATTCACATTTTGCAATAAACTTAAAATATATTGTTTATCTAGATATAATCAACAAATTTAAATGAATAGTTTTGTTTTTCTGTATCTTTTTTGTCAGATTTTCAAATACTTTGTAATGTTATGATTCACCTAGTAGATGATTGGCTTGTTTCACTGCTTATTAACAAAGTTTTTTTTAAATCCCTATGGGAAAAATACTTCTGGAACCAAGGGTGTTGAAAAGGTCGGCGCGCACTAATGCACTCTATTAATCTCATTTTTTTATTTTCAATATCTTTTGTGACTCATGATTTGACATTTTTACACGAAATTGAATTAAAAATGCGAAATAATGTTTTTATTTTATTCTGTGAAGATATGTGGACTGCACTCTCTAAATTAAACATGCAACATGATGTCATGTGACCAGTGTGGCATACTGCTGTTTGAAATGTATATTGTTGCATGCTTTTTTCTATACTGTATATAAATAGTAGTATAATATACTATATTTAGTACTATTTTTAAACAGTATACAGTGTATAGTGTGCAGTATGCACCACACACACATTCTGACAGTATTCATTTCCTCCACAAGATCCTGTATTGTACAGTGGGGAATATGTTGTCCTGCTAAGGGACAGTAAAGTACACCAGTATTAAATGTGTGTATACTTTTTTTCTTACAGATCTTGGCTGTCTGAACAGTAATATCATTATTTAAATTATTAAAAAATTAATAAAAGTATTAAAGTATTGTTTTTATTACTTTTCTCCAACACTTGCCTGTTTAAAACCTGTTAAAGTTATACATACATACATAGTTATATATTCCTGGATGAAGGGATTGAAGTGAAAAATATATGATGTGAATGATGGAAAGATGTGAAACACACAAACACACACACACATATACAGTATCTCACAGAAGTGAGTACACCCCTCACATTTTAGTAAATATTTTATAATATCTTTTCATGCGACAACACTGAAGAAATGACACTTTGCTACAATGTATATATATATACAGCTCTGGAAAAAATTAAGAGACCACTCCAAGTTCAGAAATCAATGTTAAGTGGTCCCTTAATTTTTTCCAGAGCTGTATATATATATAATTACATCAAATTTGGCTGGGAAAATACCCCCTAAAGACAATTTACAGTCATTATTGTCAAATAAGAAAAGCTAAATTACAAAAAGCATAAAGTAGCTTTAGAAACTTTTTATTTGATGATTCAACAGAGAATTTGATTTCACAAAATTTAAGGCTACAATAGCCATGTTTTTTTTTTTTCATAAGTTGCATCTGAATTGGTATTTGTATTGATATTTTTACAGACTGTTTATTGCAGCTCAGAGGCATCAATGCATTTACACTGCAATTACAATTGTAATTGCAGTGGGCAGTCGTGGCCCAATGGATAGAGAGTCGGACTTGTAACCCAAAGGTCGTGGGTTCGAGTCTCAGGTCCGGCAGGGATTGTCGGTGAGGCGAGTGAATGTCCAGCGCTCTCCCCACCTTCAATACCACGACTGAGGTGAGACCCTTGAGCAAGGCACCGTACCCCCAACTGCTCCCCGGGCGCCGCAGCAATGGCTGCCCACTGCTCCGGGTGTGTGTTCACTGTGTGTGTGTTCACTGCTGTGTGTGTGCACTTGGATGGGTTAAATGCAGAGCACAAATTCCGAGTATGGGTCACCATACTTGGCCACATGTCACTTCACTTTCACTTTCACAATTAAATAATGCCATGAGATTAATGAGTTTTAAATGGGTATTAAATGGTACAAAAAGGAAAATTGTCATCATTTATTCTCCCTCATGTTGCGTCAAACCCATATGACTGGCTTTCTTCTGTGGAACATCAAAGAAGATAATTTGAGAAATGTCTCAGTATTTTTTGTTCATACAAATTTGATGGCAACCAAAACAGTTTTTCTTCTTCAATATATCTTATGGCTCTATGTTATAAATATATAACAAATGTTATCCTTATATATATAT
This sequence comes from Anabarilius grahami, assembly GCA_003731715.1. Lineage (NCBI taxonomy): Eukaryota > Metazoa > Chordata > Actinopteri > Cypriniformes > Xenocyprididae > Anabarilius > Anabarilius grahami. The sequence goes on from RJVU01060476.1 coordinate 1,218,786, forward strand.
ACAGTACAGTCCAAAAGTTTGGAACCACTAAGATTTTAATGTTTTTAAAAGAAGTTTCGTCTGCTCACCAAGGCTACATTTATTTAATTAAAAATACAGTAAAAAACAGTAATATTGTGAAATATTATTACAATTTAAAATAACTGTGTACTATTTAAATATATTTGACAAAGTAATTTATTCCTGTGATGCAAAGCTGAATTTTCAGCATCATTACTCCAGTCTTCAGTGTCACATGATCCTTCAGAAATCATTCTAATATGCTGATTTGCTGCTCAATAAACATTTATGATTATTTTCAATGTTGAAAACAGTTGTGTACTTTTTTTTTCAGGATTCCTTGATGAATAGAAAGTTCAAAAGAACAGCATTTATCTGAAATACAAAGCTTCTGTAGCATTATACACTACCGTTCAAAAGTTTGGGGTCAGTAAGAATTTTTATTTTTTTGAAAAGAAATTAAAGAAATGAATACTTTTATTCAGCAAGGATGCATTAAATCAACCAAAAGTGGCAGTAAAGACATTTATAATGTTACAAAAGATAAGATTTCAGATAAACACTGTTCTTTTGAACTTTCTATTCATCAAATAATCCTGAGAAAAAATATTGCACACAAATATTTTGTACAATTGTACACATTAAATGTTTCTTGAGCAGCAAATCAGCATATTAGAATGATTTCTGAAGGATCATGTGACACTGAAGACTGGAGTAATGATGCTGAAAATTCAGCTTTGCATCACAGGAATAAATTACTTTGTCAAATATATTCAAATAGAAAACAGTTATTTTAAATTGTAATAATATTTCACAATATTACTGTTTTTACTGTATTTTTAATTAAATAAATGTAGCCTTGGTGAGCAGACGAAACTTCTTTTAAAAACATTAAAAATCTTAGTGGTTCCAAACTTTTGGACTGTACTGTATATATAAAATAAAACAAATTACAAAAAGTCAAAGATGCTTAGATTGATATTTTTATTCTACCACACATCATTCAGACATCAGTATCAGCACAAATGCAGCAAACCTGAGTGTTGCTGGATTTGTTAAACAGTTTTATCAAGATCCGCAGCAAGTATTCTTCATCCTGTAACATCCAGACAGTCACTGATCTGCTCCAAACACAGAGTTCCTAAACTTTCAAAGCGATACATACTTTTTTGTCATCAACATTCAGTTAAGGTGAAATACGGAAATTAATAATTTCAAATGGCTGATTTGTCAGCTGTAAGTGCATGTTTGTTGAAAACCAAAAATATCTTTAGACATTTTTCATGTAATAACAGACAGAATGACAAATGATGCTAAATTAATGTTACAAAAACATCTTCACTGAGGTGAACGACACAAATCACTATGACCAGCCTCGTGGTAATGAGGTTGGAAACATCAATGAATTGCCCTTAAGCATTATGGGTATTTCAGTTACTAAAAAAAAAAGAAAAAGTGTAGCAATGATTATGCCGGAATGTGTTTGATAATAGACAAGTCCATTTATTATCTGATGCAACACCAGATCAATAATGGTTTTCTACACAGTCCTTTCATTTAATCATAGACTTCACATCAATGTTGTTTACAAGAACAAATGCCAAAAAAATAAAGTCCTCTATTTAGCATCATTGTAACGTCAAGTATGATTGACAGCTTGAACCAAACTGAGACAAATGAACAAGGCATCAGAAGATGTATTGATTGATCCAGTATTTCATCATCTAAATGTCTTCCCTTCAAAGACAGGGTTCGACTGACCCACTTTATCCCAACCTCATGCCAATGAATAAAATATACGTATATAATGCATATATAATGGAGCTGAGTGCAGTGTCGGTTGAGTTTAGAGTGGTTAAATTAAAACCTTCCATAATATAAAATAATCATTTGCTATGGATACCCTGAAGAATACAGTGAGATTGTAGATGCGTTCACATCTGCCTTTTACATTTTTAAGGCGGCTGCAAATGGGAATGTGGCACAGCCTTCTGCGGTTACAAATTCAGTTGCATTTGTGTACTTAAACCTGATCGTTTTTACAATTCAGTACAGTCTGTTACTGGGAATAAAACAAATAACGCTTCTGCCATGACATATCTGCTTTCATTACACTGCTGAATATACTATTTCACTCTTTGTACTTATTAAACATACATGGCATTATTTCAGTACAATGAATAGACCAGTTTGCATTATTCCACATTAAATCGAGTACTGACGAATCCAATGGAGGCACAAATCTTTGGCTTTTACATGATTTTATACTAATAAAAGGACTTTGGCAACTATTTCTTTTTAATTCAAAGCCAATAACAGCCAGCATCCTTTCAGTAGAAATGTTTTACTTCGTGAGGTATTGAGTATTTATGAACAACACAATAACAGCAATCTCTCATATTATTAAATAAACCCTGCATTTTGACTCCAAATTTGGAGTGTCACAAAATCAAATGTAGCTGCACCCAGTTTCATAAAACACAAATATACTTGACCGAAAATGCTCATTTTTCATGACATATAGAACCATGCATACTTTAATTTTAAAGCAAAAAAACAAAAAAAAACAATCCATCAGCAAATGAGAACGGTTTGGAATCCCATATTAAAAATCAATATAACAGTCAATGTAATTTCTTGCACACTTGGTGTGAAGGCAAGCTGTTTAAAAGTCAATTTAAAAGGTGCATGATGAAATTATTAATATTGAAAGGCATATTCCTTGTGTCAATCCCAGATCGCTGCTGTAGCGTTCTCCTACACGTGACGTTAAGACTACACATTCAAACTTTATTAAGAAGTACAAAGAGTGAAACAATTAAAAACACCATCTGAGATAAAACTGCTGCACATGTAAACATCCTCTCTGGCACAGCTCTGATTCCAGCCTCTGAATTAAAATGTAGCGTGAGCACAGTCCTATTAGAAGAACAAAAACGGCCGCTCAGTTTGCGATTTTCTCAATTTCATCCAAATCATCCGTGTCCAGCTTCTCAATTTTCTTATCTGTAATAAAAAAAAAATATATATAATTGAAATCAACCATGAGAACATGGCAATATATAAAAGCACAGATATAAATTCATGAATGGAAAGGTCCTGGGCCAAAAGTTAAGTTTTATCAGCATACAAATTAATATGAATGCAAACTTTTCTATTTTAATATATTGTAAAAAATGTATTTTATTCATGTGATGGCAAAGCTGAATTTTCAAGCATCACGTGATCCTTCAGAAATCATTCTAAAATGCTGATTCGGTGCTCAATAAACTTTTATCATTATCAATGTTGGAAAAAAAAAAGTAGTGATTTTTGGTTCAAAAGAACAGCATTTATTTCAAATAGAAACTGTCACTTCTGATCAATGTAATGTGTCCTTGCTTAAAGGTGGTACAGAGGATGTTTTGATTTATACATTTTTGCAATATTACTTGAAACTGTCTTTACTAACTGATAAAAGACTATTTATTAGGTGCACTGAAAGGAATATTATTAATATACATCATCTGTGCACGAGGTAGGGCCTTAAAAACATCAGCCAATCGTTTACGCGATCATCGCGTAAACGATTGGCCCTCTGGCTTGTCAATCACTGCCATGACGTTCCTTGTGAGAGACGCGCGGCTGCGCGCTCCAGTAACTTTCCACACTCCACAGGCGCCGCATGCAATGTTTTTGTCAGGAGACAGGAGTAACAACTGCAGATTATGAGTTACCTGCGGTGAGTCCGACATAATGAATCCACTAAGTGTGTGCGCGGCTTTAAGTCGAATGTAAGTTGATACTTATGACTGATCGCGCTCAAACGCGTCCAGTCAGAGCCAGTTGCGTTCAGTCTGCGATTACAGTCGGTGTTCAAATTCCATGTGAAAGTATATAAATCTGCTTCAGGAGCAGGAAACAATCGCTGTATGTTGAGCACAGTCTTAGAATGTTTTAGCTAGTCGTTAAATGTGTGCCCGGCTTAATAACACAGCGAATGCCGGTGGTAAACACTCGTGTTCCAATACTCGTGCACGAGTTTTGGGAGGCGTTCACTCGAAAGGGAGGGGGGTTGTTCTTACGCATGCGCTCATTTAAAAAAAAATCAGTTGACGAAAAGATCCTCCGTACCACCTTTAACAGCTTCTTAAAAAACAGCTTAATTGATACTGTTATATTAATAATATTAAAGCACGTATTTGTTTCATAAAGAAAATATTTACAAAAAAATTGGATACGACGTCAGGTTAGTAAAGGACTATATGATATCGGGCTTGTGTTAATGTGTATAATGTCTATTGGCTATACTTTCAAAAACAAGTATGTTTTTAATTTATTCCATTGGCTTGCCCCATACACAGTTGGACTAACCCATTATGAATTAAAAACATGATTTTTGTATTTTACAAAGTGAGACATCAACCGAATGTCCCAGAATCTGCCGATAACACTTAGTCCTGGACATTTCTTGGATTTGTTACTCATGGGAAATGAAGGTTCGACTTACTGAAGTGCTCCTGGATGCGGTTGAGGATGTTCATGCTAAACCTGCTGTCCACCATGTTGATCGCCAACCCCCTCTTGCCGAATCTCCCAGTACGCCCGATTCTGTGCAAATATGTTTCATTGTCAGGGTTGCCATCCTTGTCCACTGGCAGATCGAAGTTGATGACAACTGAAACTTGCTCCACGTCGATACCTAGTAGAAAAAATGTTGGGAAAAGAAGCAATTAGGCAAAATCTGCTAAACTTGATCTAAAGATGAGCTGGGCATTGTATAATGGGTAAAACGACATTCACCTCTAGCGCAGACATTAGTGGTAACAAGGACTTTCTCCTTGCCGTCACGGAAACGTTCGATGACCGCTGCCCTCTGTTCCACCTGCATCTCTCCGCTGAGCAGCGCCACCTGGTGGCCTTCTCTGGACAGTTCTCCTGCCAGCCATCCGGCTGTTTTCCTGGTCTGTGATGTCACATGGTTAAACTCGGAAATACTATGTAGTACTTTAGTTAGGCCTGCTTTCTGTGTTTAAAAATAAATTAAATAAAGCCTCAATATCTGCAAATGATATTGTACTTACGTGGCAGAAGATCATGGCCTGTGCGATAGTAATAGCTCCGTAGATGTTGCACAAAGCCTGGAATTTCTCCTCCTTGCTGTTGCAGATGACATAGTACTGCTTGATGGTGTCCAGAGTCTCCTCTTCACGCTTAAGTTTAATGATGTTGGGGTCGGGAACAATCCTCTTCGCAAAATTCCACACAGTTTCTTCAAATGTGGCAGAGAACAGGAGCATCTGGCAAGTTTTAGGAAGCATCCTGTAAAAATAAAACAGGTTGTAACACTTAATGCAGTTTAAAAGACAAATTTCTTATCTAATGCTCTGAACAATTGGAAGATAAAGTGTAGAAAATGAAAAATATATAGGAAAAGCAACATCCTTAGTTGACATTCAATCTTTTAAATAATATTTACAGCGGAGACCAAAAGTCAGGCACCTTATGAATTAAAAAGGTGACATTTGTAAAAAATAAAATGTAAAAATACATTATTTTTACCCAGTTTATTGACTGTTAGTATGCCAATCATGGGTTTATCTCCCCCAAAAGTATAAACATTGAGCCTCCCAGGCACCATATAAACATTGAAAGCAGCCAACTCCAATCCGTCAATCTCTTTCAGCTCAACCAATCCACCTTATTCCTACGCCCCATGACCAGTGCTGCCAATTGCTTTCAGCTGAAAGTAGCTAAAACTGGTCGCTAAATGTTGCTAGATGAAGTCATACTGGCGAGTCCACTGATCTATATTAAATATAGATCAGTGGGCGAGTTGTGGAATCTAGATAAGGTTTGTCCAAGAAGTTGCTTGATTTGTCACTAGGCTTTTGAAAAAAAAAAGAAAAAAAAAAAAAAAAAAAAANNGGGCGGGGATATCGCTAAATCTAGCGACAAAAATCGCTAAATTGCCAGCACTACCCAGGACGCTTTGGGCAAATTATGGGTGTAACTTCTGTTACAATTAGTGAAAGGCTCACTCTATGAATGCAATGGGGGTTTTTTAAACTGGGTACAATGAGATGACAATATTCTGCTCACCCTTCAACAATCAAACATTAAAAGGACATTTCAAAGTGTAAAAGCATCAACAAGGTACTTTCAACAGACCATGAATAACCACAAAAGCACGATTCTTTCCACAGCAATAACGGACGGGTTAAATATCACTGTATGTGTGTGTGTGTATTATNCTGTGTGTGTGTGTGTATTATTTATATTTATATATATATATATTTTTATGTAACATACGTTGCCTTAGTCAAAAATGTTCATTAACTTCAGCATTGCGTGATACTATTTCAAAGTGTTTTCCATCATTTTGACAAGATAATATTTTATTTACCTGTGAAAAACCTAGAAAGAGGCATGAGGATTTGAGAAAAATTAGAGATTCTTCGTGGATTCCAGTTAATTATTAATGGGATAATCGTAAATTAAATTGGGAGAACAGACCACAAATGTGCAGTATGTTGTCCTTTTCATACTATTATAGCAGAGTGCCAAGGGAAAAAAGAAAATCATGAGGAAAAGAATGCAGCCACTGAAGAGCTCTCGCCATAGATATTCTTGTTATAACGTCACGTTAAAACACCAAGCGTTACGTTATTCTCATGATGTCTGAAAATAAAACAAGAAAGACAATTGACATAAGCTTTATTTGTAGGGCAACCTTATGATTTGAAATGATTCATTTAATTCGTTTTGAATGGAAGTTTCCCCAAACCGGAAATACTCGTCAGGAATAAGGTGGATAGCAAGTTACTGAAGTGCAAGCCAAAATTCACTGCATTTAGACCTTCAAAGATAAAACAAGTCAAACACGTCAAAGCAAACGGGCATTGTGATGCAACGCACTGGACGCTTCAACACCATCGTCATCATGCACCCATTCAGATAAAACAAATGTATCCGTTTATAGTGTTTACTTTGATGTGTCCAGTGTAGACAGACTCAAACAGTCGTGGCACGTCATGTCAAAAAATGCATCCGGTGCAGATACGTTGGATGGTCGTGTTCACTCTATACAGCATTAGTTACTCAGTTGCTTACTCATGACACGTAGCAACACAGCTAAAAGTATTACTGATATTTGGACCTTTTATTGAAAGTAACCTGTTGAGACATGCTGATATTTGTGTTGGAAGAGGCGTGATGCGTGAAAGATCATGATAAGTTTAAGGGGCGTTTGAAAAGAGTTGTTTTTGTGATTCTGTTAGATGCCACTAGTATCGCAAAAGCAGCATACATCACCTTTAAAAATTACAAATTGGCTGAAAAGTTGAAAATAACATTTATTGTGAGTAAATCACCTGCATTTACGACTAAATGTCATTAGCCATTGGCTAATAAATTGTTAGATTTCACTCACCAGTGACTAAAGTAGAAGCTAAAAATGTTTCTAATACTTTAATTGCGTGTTATGAACAACCACCGCTTTACACTAGAACACGACCATTTGACTGGACAGAATACATGGGCTTAATGCACAATGCGTTAGCATAATGATGTTCTTTAGGAATTATTCATCATTTTAGACACTTGCGTTTTGATTTCAGTACATCAGTTCAATCTTACCAGCCAATGGTGATTATATTGCCAATGTGTGCGTAGAGGGTTGAAGAAAGTCTGTGTGGTCTCACGCCGTGAACTGCAGCTGCAGAGACGCGCGAGTATTTGAACACTTGAAGCGTTTGTACAGCATCACAGCAGCGGCTCCAAGCAACAAAGTGAGCATTTCTTTACAAAGACGGCTATAAATTCGTTTTATAAGTTGGTCATTTATAAACTTGATAGTCTTGGGGAGGTGTACAACATTCTCATGTAAACGTAAATAACAAATAAACAATCAAGATGCCTCCTGTCATATTGCTGCACATGAATGAGGTAAGCTTTGGGTTTATATCAGGGACGATTTCTTTAAGACTGCAAGGGAAGCTCGGCTTCCCTTATAATGTCACAAAATTAATGGTCAAATATGTACTACTGTATTAACATTTTATTGACTAAAAATGCGTTAGAAAACGTTCATCTCAAAGACGAGTTCGTTCAGAATCAGTTACATATAGCAGGTCGGCTGACTCGATTTCCTTCTCATACATTCCCGCAGCGTCACAGTGCATTTCCCTATTGAAGCCCAGCGTCCATTGACTTCAATGGGGCTGCTTTGAACGGTTTTTTTCAGCGCTTCGAAACTAGACGGTCATTGGATAAACGCTGCGATTATGTCCCGCCCACGGACGCTCAGCGTCTCTGGGGGTGAATGGGGAGTGGGCTGGCCCGGACTCCGAGCTTCTGCGTGATGATTGGAGGGTCTGTCGAAAGACTGCTGCATCTTTTGACTGACAGCGATTCTGTACTATAAGGAATCACTGAAGCTATTCGCGCTCAGTCCCATCGCGGATTTCTCAAGTTCAGTCGAAATAAAAACTGCTGCAACCTATTTCTTTGATATTTGCTTGGCGAAATTGCTTGATTTTCATCATACATTTCACACAATTATACACCACATTCCTTGTTTCAGTTTTACAGAGTTTAATATTTTTTTACTTGAAAAGACTCCTAGTTGGTACGACAGGGTCACAGACCATTTTCTTGAAAAGGAACGTAGGGCAGAATTTACTTTTAAATAAATAGACAATTTTATGATGTAGGCCGAAAATGAGCTTCCCCTCTCTGACAGACCAGTAGCCGCCACTGGTTACATCATCTGCCGCGTGTACATGTTTACAAGACGGCAAACTTGGTGAAAAAAAGACCAAAAACTTGGGTTTGATTTGGGTATCGCTACCTATATATGTCCTGTCTCTGTAACTAAAAAATGTTTTTTTTTTTGTATAAATTTTTTTTCTGGCTAGTTTACTTTAGTTTTTTATAATACACCATACTTTCACCCAAACTGAATAATTAAAAACCAGTTAAATGGGTAAATCTTCTATAAATATTTTTGTTTCTTAATTTTCTTTTCTGACATACTCAAATTCTTGTTAAAACACACTAGACATGCTTATTCTGTGCATTTTGAGCACTTTGTGTGAAATCATATTTATTTCGTTCATCTAAAGTGTACTTTCACTTTAATTGTGCGTTAGCAGCGCAGCAAAAATAGACCCAGCGCCGAAACAATGCGGCACTGCTTCATCTGCTCTGCAACGCGCTGCCACGCAGCCTCTGCGTGCGGTGTGAACGCTCTCATCTGTTAACATGGGCACTGGACACGTGCGGTGTGAAACCGGCCTTAGACTTTGCTAAATGTCTACAATGGGGTCTCAGTCTATGAGGGAAATCACATACCTCTGGATACGAATGCTCTGGTCTTGATGGCCCTGTGTAGCAATCATGACATCAGCCTCATCCAGGACAAAAACCTTGATCTTCTTGGGGTCGATGAATTTAAGCTTTTGGCACCAATCCAAAACAGTACCAGGCGTGCCAATCACGATCTGTTCCTGTAGTTTTGTTCCCCGCTCCACTGGACCAAACAAACACACGGCTTAACAACATGCACAATTACACAGTCACACCTGCCAATATCAAGCATTACATGCTAATCCAAAGTAATAAATATGTAGTTATCCTTTGACAGTGACATCATGGAGTAGGGCTGCATGATATTGAGAAAAAATGACTTCAATAACTGTATTTGGAAAGAATGAATCATTCTGGAGTGAATGGGATGTTTTTTGGGGGGAAACATTTGCATAAAAATTTATTATTATTATTTTTTTAAATAATATTACTTTTACATTGAGGACTGTGAGCGCAAAATCCTTGTAGGACTGAATGATTTGGGGAAAATGTGAGTGTTCATATTTGTGTTTGCTTTTTCCAAGAACCAACTGGAACCTCTTTCAGTAACCATTATGTGAACTTTTTTTTTTTTAAATCTTTCCACTTTAGTTTTGATAGGCCACATTCATGTAGTCTGAAACGGGTAGCGCATCTTTTTAATAAATTAAATCGCAGTCTGCACGATTTGACAATCGCAATAAAACATATCACAATATCAACTTTATTTTGATATATATTGCGCAGCCCTAAAATGGGGTCAACAATTACTATTCTGAAAGTCAAGAAAATATGTAGTAGTGTACATAATCCAGATAATGTGTTATTAAAGAGTCAAGAAGAAAACCTTGATTCCTAAAATAAAAGCACTTACATTTGTTTCCTCTGATGGCATACACTAGTTGGACTTCAGGGTAAAATTTCCCCATCTGCTCAATGACCTTGCCGGTCTGCAGGGCCAGCTCATATGTGGGGGACACACACAGACACTGGGCAAAGAGAAACACAGTGACATTAACACTAAAACAGCGCAATTATTTGCATGCATTTCATCCACGGATTCTGATGCATTTCATACCTGAGGCCATTTGTTTTCAGGATCAACGTGACTTAACATGGCCAGCACAAAAGCAGCCGTTTTACCCGTGCCTGACTGAGATTGAGCGATGAGATTCTGTGGACTGGAGGTGAAGAATGAGTTGTGTTCAATCTCTGCTCTCATTAGGATGGATTTACATGGAAGGAAGAGAGATTAAATAAAGAACTTACGGTTCTGCAAGCATCATGGGCAATGCAGTCTCCTGGATTTTGGAGGGCCTGTTGAAACCCATTGCATACACTCCTTGCAACAGCTGAGGTTTCCTGGGAAACAAAAATACAATAATAAATTGAATGGGCAGGCCAAACAAGACAAACGCACCACCCATAGATGTTAGGGTGTGTTCACACTTGGAAGGTTTGGTTTGATTAAAACAAACTCTGATGCAATTGCTCTTTTAGTGCGATTCATTTGAACCAGTGTGAACACTGTCATCCGAACCCTGCTGTGCACCAACAAGCGGACTGAGAACCCTAAAAAAGTGGGTCTCTGTCCTCTTTCAAGCAAACTCTGGTGAGGTTTGACAGAAATATGAACAACACGTACCAAAGACATCAAAACAAACTAAAAACAGGACGTGATGTCACAAGATGCAACCCTTAAAAGGACAGAATGCCCGAGTATACCTGGTTCTTATCATAGGAGTTACATTGCCCATTACAGTTCAGTACAGGCATTGGAAACACTATCATCTTGCAGCCGATCGGCCAATCTTTGTTTGTAACACAGGAATTCCTGCCGCTGTTTTGACTCCATCCTTTCCACATTATCTAAGCTCTTCATGAATTCTCAAAAATACGATCATATGTACGCAAATTTAGCCGAGCACACAGCATTGTTTTGGATGTTAAAGGCAGGAACACACCAAGCCGACACCAACAAACTAGTGGCGATTAAAGCAGACTGTGGGGTTGGCTCACGTCGGCAGCGTCTGGGTCCAAAGATGCCCTGACACACCAAACCGACGCTCGACAGCCGACGGCCAAGTAGCACGTCCGTTCTGCGCCTGCGTAAGATGAAATGCCTTTCCGTACCAGCAGGTGGCAGTAGCTGAACAGCCAATCAGCCTGACTAGCTCCGACGCCGATTCAACGTGTCGAATCGGCCGAAAAAAAGCCGACAAGGACCAACTTCAGATGACGGTGTGGAACACACCGAGAAAACTTATTCGGCCGACGAACAAAAACTGCCCGACGGCCGACCGTCGGATTGGTGTGTTCCTGCCTTTAAATCGCAAAATATACATCATAAGTCTTTTTTTTTTTGCATCTTTAGGCTTGGTGTTAAAAATTACAGTGTGAACGCTAAGCGAATCAGGACTAAATGTATTAGGGATTTCAATTTACGATCATTCCCATGAACGATCGTTGTTTTAATTAACGATAAATTTATCGATTAGATTCAAGATTCAAGATTCAAGAATTTTATTTGTCACATGCACAATTATATAGAGCATATATAACCAGCAGTGAAATGAGAGTCAGGTCCGCTCCATGGACAGTGCAATTATTAAAGAATACAACACAGATGAGAATATACATAACTATAGCTATGAAGGAATTAAATAAAAGTAAACAATAAAAATATANTGACTGTTAATCATTAATCATCTCGCCAATTAATCATTAACCTTAATATTGCAAGATGCATATACTGCAATGACAGTCACCAGTATGACAGTATGTGCAAACGCTCAAAACACCAGCTTCCTCATCCGAATGAAAAGGTTTTTTTAGTCTACATGTAAATAAAAGGCTAGTAGGATTATAAAATGAATCAATGTGATTATGATCATTTGACAAAATGATGCGACAGCGCCATAGTTATGTTTGAGATAATTTCACTTTAAATGGAGGTTAAATGGTGCTTTTTGTCGTATTGTATTTTAAAACATTCGCAAAGCTTGCAATTAACATTATCGTCATCTAAACTAAAATGTTCAAAAATGTAACTACGGTGCGTAGGGCTGTACTGGTCAGCGTGACTAACTGCTACCACCAGCTGTGGTACTGTGTCCTGTGTGTCCCAAAGCCCTCTCAAAGCACAGAGCCCGATATATGATGAAATACTTATCTTTGTGGGAAAGTATAATTAAACTTGACTGTTAGTAAATTTCTATTGCTTTCCATGTCCAAGGACTTTATTGATTCTATTTTAACACACTTTTGAAGTTTGGATCACATAATTTGTATATTGTGAATTATTTAAGCAAAAGATCCAGCCCCGTCACCGTCACAGCCCAGTGTTTTGCACCACAAATATATGCACCTTGCTTAATCGATGATCGATAATATATGTTAAACAAAGGGTTAGTTCACCCAAAAATGAAAATTGTCATTACTCACACTCATGTCATTCCACACCTGTAAGACCTTCATTCATCTTCAGAACACAAATTACGATATTTTTGATGAAATCCAAGAGCTCTCTGACTCCTCTGTAGACAGCAATTCAACCACCACTGTCAAGGTCCAGAAAGGTACTAAAGACATCGTTAAAATAGTCCACATGACTGCAGTGGTTCAACCTTAAATTTTACGAAGGGACAAAAATGCGTTTTGTGCGCAAAAACAAAAATAACGAGTTTATTCTACAATTTCTTCTCTACCCTGTCAGTCTCCTACGCAGTTAAGCTTTCCTGTAGCTCAGTGGTTAGAGCGTGGCACTAGCAATGCCAAGGTCATGGGTTCGATCCCAGGGATTGCACATACTCGGAGACAAATGTATAGTATAATGCAATGTAAGTCGCTTTGGATAAAAGCGTCTGCCAAATGCATAAATGTAAATGTAAATGTTAACATAGTGAACGCAGTTTTCTTCAACCAAAACATTTATTGCGAAAAAAAAAAAAGAAAAAGAAGTGCTGTCTACACAAGACATTCATTTATAATAAAGTAACAAAAAGACTAACAAAAAGACTTAAAAAAAAAAAAAGGTGTCTTTTCCTTATTTATTTATTATTTACTTCGGCTGGTAAATAATAAATAATGTATGCGTGGCTGAGGCTCCTTTGTCTTTCATGGCTAACTCGTACTGTATTTTGTGGTGACGTTTGAAGTGGTTGTAGAGATTGGTGGCGTTACCTTACACCGTGTCCTAATGAGACGCAACACGTGATGATTTTATTTTAGAAACGGTTTCTATTTTTCTGCGACGTCGCGGCTGGAACACCACCACAAAGACAGACAAAGATAATCTCAGGTACTGTTTATGTGCTTTATTCAATGTTAAATGCATCTAATGTGAGTTTGAATATAATTTTGTATGCCTTTTATAGCCATACTGAAAACAACAATGGATAATTTACCTCAGCTTTTCAAAACAAAAGGAAACAAGGATGTGAGTGACAGCGGAACACCGTAAATGAGGAAGAGAGAGGAGAGAAGTGATCGGGATTTATGACTGAATCATTCGCTAATCTCTGGCCTGATTGGTGAATTAATAAGCGTTTTGTTTTAAACGCTTATTACTCTACCCTGTCAGTCTCCTACGCAGTTAAGCTTTTATTGTTGTGACCAATAAATTTGACATTTACTTTACAACAATCCAAGATGCTATAAGTCAACACGTGAATGCAGCGTGATCTGAATATAGGGAAATACATGCAAGGGAATCGCCATCATTTAGAAAGAAGATCGCATGTGTGCATGAATCGATAGTGTGATCTTTTTTCCGATTAAAGGTGCCGTAGAACGTGTTTTCAAAAGATGTAATATAAGTCTAAGGTGTCCCCTGAATGTGTCTGGGAAGTTTCAGCTCAAAATACCCCATAGATTTTTTTTTATTCATTTTTTTAACTGCCTATTTTGGGACATCATTAAATATGCGCCGATTCAGGCTGCGGCCCCTTTAAATTCTCGTGCTCTCCGCCCACGGAGCTCGCACTTGCCTTAAACAGCATAAACAAAATTCACACAGCTAATATAACCCTCAAAATGGATCTTTACAAAGTGTTCGTCATGCAGCATGTCTAATGTCCTAAGTATGGTATTTATTTGGATGTTTACATCCGATTCTGAATGAGTTTGATAGTGCTCCGTGGCTAAAGCTAACATTACACACTGTTGGAGAGATTTATAAAGAATGAAGTTGTGTTTATGCATTATACAGACTGCAAGTCTTTAAAAAATTAAAATAACGACAGTCTTGTCTCTGTGAATACAGTAAGAAACGATGGTAACTTTAACCACATTTAACAGTACATTAGCAACATGCTAACAAAACATTTAGAAAGAGTTTACAAATATCACTAAAAATATCATGATATCATGGATCATGTCAGTTATTATTGCTCCATCTGCCATTTTTCGCTATTGTCTTTGCTTGCTTACCTAGTCTGATGATTCAGCTGTGCACAGATCCAGACGTTAATACTGGCTGCCCTTGTCTAATGCCTTGAACATGGGCTGGCATATGCAAATATTGGGGGCGTACATATTAATGATCCCGACTGTTACGTAACAGTCGGTGTTATGTTGAGATTCGCCTGTTCTTCGGAGGTCTTTTAAACAAATGAGATTTACATAAGAAGGAGGAAACAATGGTGTTTGAGACTCACGGTATGTCATTTCCATGTACTGAACTCTTGTTATTCAACTATGCCAAGGTAAATTAAATTTTTAATTCTAGGGCACCTTTAATCATGCAGCCCTAGTCTTTTCTACCTTTCTGGACATTGAATGTGGTAATTACATTGCTTTCTATGGGGATAAATAAAAAAAAACTCGAATTTGATCAAAAATATCTTCTTAGAACGAAGGTCTTACGGGTGTGGAATGACATGAGGGTGAATAATTAATGACAGAATTTCATTTTTGGGTGAACTAACCCTTTAAATGGCTGTCTATGGAGGAGACAGAGATCTCGGATTTCATCAAAAATATCTTTTTTGGGTGAACTAACCTTTTAAATCGATCGTCAATTAACCTAAAATGTATCATTTTCTTTTTTTGGACCGGACCAATAGAACCAAGAGAAGCGAACTACAAGTGTGTACACACCCTAAGAGTAGATTCGCGTTTTTCCAAATATATCTTAGTTGTTCAATAAATATTATATATAGTTATTGGCGGGGCAGTCGTGGCCTAATGGATAGAGAGTCGGACTTGTAACCCAAAGGTCATGGGTTCGAGTCTCAGGTCCGGCAGGGATTGTCGGTGAGGGGAGTGAATGTCCAGCGCTCTCCCCACCCTCAATACCATGACTGAGGTGAGACCCTTGAGCAAGGCACCGTACCCCCAACTGCTCCCCGGGCGCCGCAGCAATGGCTGCCCACTGCTCCGGGTGTGTGTTCACGGTGTGTGTGTTCACTGCTGTGTGTGTGCACTTGGATGGGTTAAATGCAGACCATACTTGGCCACGTCACTTCACTATATTACCTTAGTCTGACACACATTAAAACTATATTACAATCAGGAAGGTGTAAAAACTGTGAAACTCACAATCGTAGCTCTTCAAATGACTTGACGGAGTATAGCGGAGAGCTCGGATCCCTCTGAAGGACTTCAACTTGATTGGTCGTGTTGACTAGATTACTGCGGATCAGTTTATTCAGCAGAGACTGTGCTGCCTTGTCCTCTGCAATTCAGATCAGTTTTAGTCAACTCAAGCAGAGAACATATACATACTCAAACCAGACTGAACTCAGATGAGAGAAGAAAACACACTGTGGCTATGTGATGATGTGTCTATGTCGTAAATCCTCACCTTTATCATCCTCCTCTGTCTTATTGCCATTTCCTTCTGTCTTTGCCCCTAATTAATAAAGGAAAGGGAGGAAAAAACAACATTCATCATAGGAATCAGCAACCGCAATACACACAAAAAAATTAATACAAATCTTACTTAATGTATATAAGTATTCTCACCATTTGCTTCAGCTTTCGGCTTTTCATCTTTTTCATTTATTTGCAAGTTGCTTATCTATAAATGAAAGTGATATGACTTTTTAGAATAGCAAGCTTTGAACTGTTACTGCGACACGACAGATTTAAAGTTGAATGATCAAAAAAATAACGTCAAGGTTAAACAACCGAGTGAATTATTATGCTTCGTAAAATCTTTGATTGAAGCATTCAGTTTCTTATCATTAGTCTTTCAGTTTGAGGTTTAAACCCACCGATTCCGCTGCGGCTTCTTGTTCATCGACAGCCTGGGCCCACGAATCTGTTGCCATGTCCTTACTTGTAAATAAAATGTTTTTTCTTAAAAGCGGGAGCTAATGATTTAACAGTGGACTGTTAAATCTAACTATATAAATCCTTTATAAAATTAAACGAAAAGAATTGAACGCAACAAATTCATACAATGGCGTGTGACGGTACTTGCTTCTTATGGGGTGCGACACTCACACCTCCGGGCGGAAAATGGCTCGTGTGTACTTGGTTCCTATTAAACGTTCCGCTGTACGGTTAAAGTCACCATGAAATCAAAATGGACAATATATATATTTTTTTTACTCATAAAAAAATGCGGTATTTATTATTAATGATTAATGATTTATTGTAAATGATTTTTATTCATTTTTATTTCCTGTCGCTGTGTAGGATCTTTTATTGTAGCTATATGACAGAAACAGCTCAATAACCCTTTTATTTAAAGGCTTAATCTATGTCCCGTAGACCGGCTTGTTGCATTACGATTGCAAGCAATGTCAAAAATGTGATAAAAGTCAAATGTTTGAACAACATACACACCGTATGTTGTTCAAACTAATGTTCTCATCGATACGCTTGTTGTACTTTGTGGAGTTTTGACATGTTTTAGGGTCCGTCAAAGACTATTCACCTTATTCCAACGCCCCATGACGCTTTGCGCGAATTATGGGAGTAACTTCCGTTAAGCTGTAAACAGTCAGTGATAGACTCGCTCTATGAACGCAGTAATGCGTTTATTTTTAAACTGGGTACAATCTACTCACCCTTCAACCAACGAACATTAAAAGAACATTTAAAAGTGTAAAAGCATCAAGGTACTTTCAACAGACCATGAAAAAGCGCAATTCTTTCCACAGCAATAACGGATGGGTTGAACATAACTATAGCGATATATATCTGCATTATGTAATATACGTTGCCTTAATAAAAATGTTCATGAACTTCAGCATTGATTGATACTATTTCAAAGTGATTTCCATTTTAATAAATTGTATGTACCTGTGAAAACAAACCTGGAAAGAGACGTGAGGCTTTGAGGAGGAGATTCTTCGTGCATTCCAGTGAATTATTAATGGGATATATCGTAAATTATATCGGGAGAACAGACCACAAATGTGCAGCATATGTTGTCCTTTTTCATATTATTACAGCGGTATGCAAAGAGACAAAATAAAATAATCACGAGGATAGAAAGCAGCGGCTGAAAAGAGCTCTTGCCATAGATATTCTTGTTATAACATGTTACGTTAAAATACCAAGTGTTACGTTATTCTCATGATGTCTGAAAATAAAACATGAAAGAAAAATCGACAGCTCATTCAGTCAAGCTGGCAGATAAGCTTTATTTGTAGGGCAACCTTATGATTTGAAACGATTAGTTTCAGTCTTTTTGAATGGAAGTTCCCCAAACTGGAAGTGGAACCCATAATTCGAAACGCAGTAGGCTAGTCAGGAATAAGGTCAATAGAATAACACAAGACGTGTCACTCGTATTGTTTTGAATGGGAGAAAGTGCAACACGCAATATGGCGGAATAAGTCCCGCCTTCTAAATAAGAGCCAATCGCCGATAGGTAAAGTCATTGAGCCACTCCAGCNTCTGCATTATGTAATATACGTTGCCTTAATAAAAATGTTCATGAACTTCAGCATTGATTGATACTATTTCAAAGTGATTTCCATTTTAATAAATTGTATGTACCTGTGAAAACAAACCTGGAAAGAGACGTGAGGCTTTGAGGAGGAGATTCTTCGTGCATTCCAGTGAATTATTAATGGGATATATCGTAAATTATATCGGGAGAACAGACCACAAATGTGCAGCATATGTTGTCCTTTTTCATATTATTACAGCGGTATGCAAAGAGACAAAATAAAATAATCACGAGGATAGAAAGCAGCGGCTGAAAAGAGCTCTTGCCATAGATATTCTTGTTATAACATGTTACGTTAAAATACCAAGTGTTACGTTATTCTCATGATGTCTGAAAATAAAACATGAAAGAAAAATCGACAGCTCATTCAGTCAAGCTGGCAGATAAGCTTTATTTGTAGGGCAACCTTATGATTTGAAACGATTAGTTTCAGTCTTTTTGAATGGAAGTTCCCCAAACTGGAAGTGGAACCCATAATTCGAAACGCAGTAGGCTAGTCAGGAATAAGGTCAATAGAATAACACAAGACGTGTCACTCGTATTGTTTTGAATGGGAGAAAGTGCAACGAGCAATATGGCGGAATAAGTCCCGCCTTCTAAATAAGAGCCAATCGCCGATAGGTAAAGTCATTGAGCCACTCCAGCAGCCGTTAGAAGCTCCGGTTCCTACACCGCAAAATCCCCAGAGTTAAATCAACTCTGCTCAGAGTACATATGGTCCCTCTCTAAATAGTGTTAAAATAACATTGAAGCAGAGTTAAATTTAATGAGATAATTAAGCAATTAATTAAGTAATGATTGTGCATTAGTGATGAACACATGCTGTTAACAAGCAGAATCACTGAAGAAATAAGAAAAAACACAATAACTACAAGTGACTTCAGTCACAGCCTTATTAAAGGATTAGTTCACTTTTAAATACACTTTTCCTGATAAATTTACTCACCCCCATGTCATCCAAGATGTTCATGTCTTTCTTTCGTCAGTGGAAAAGAAATGAAGGTTTTTGAGGAAAACATTCCAGGATTTTTCTCCTTTTAGTGCATTTCAATGGCTACCAACAGATTAAAGGTCCAAACTGCAGTTTCAGTGCAGCTTCAAAGGGCTTTAAACGATACCAGATGAGAAATAAGGGTCTTATCTAGCGAATCGATCGGTAATTTTCGAAAAAAATACAACCGTTTATGATTTATAAACAAAATATCGCCTTGAAAGTACTTTCCGCTTCCGCATTCTTCATAACGCCTACGCTGAATGTCCTACGCCTTCCCTATTCTACTTACGTAAGGAACGCGGCGCCAGTTTAGTTTTTTTCCGTAAGTAGAATAGGGAAGGTGTAGGACATTCAGCGTAAGCGTTATGAAGAATGCTGAAACTGCAGTTTGGACCTTCAATCTGTTGGTAGCCATTGAAATGCACTATAAGGAGAAAAATCCTGGAATGTTTTCCTCAAAAACCTTCATTTCTTTTCGACTGACGAAAGACAGACATGAACATCTTGGATGACATGGGAGTGAGTAAATTTATCAGGAAAAGTGTATTTAAAAGTGAACTAATCCTTTAACTGCTTAATTATCTCATTACTTTAACTCTGCTTGAGTGTCACTTTAACACTATTTAGAGAAGGACCATATGTACTCTGAGCAGAGTTGATTTAACTCTGGGGATTTTGCTGTGTATAGAAACAGTCAGACGCGCGCCACTGAAATGAGACACAAGAGGAAGTTCTGCGCATGATTTAGTACTGCGCATGCGTATAAGCTTGATCCAGCCTGAATAATACAGTTGTTTTGTCATGATTCGAGCGTTTAGAAACAAAATATATGAGACGGTTGTTGTCAGATTTCATTGGTGATTTCAAATATGAAATTTAATCGAAAGCTTGGCAAACAGCTTTGGAGAATTTGATGTTTCCCCATTGAAAGAGATAGGAGCTGCACTTGGATGCCTGAGAGGCGTTTCAAAGATGGCCGCCGAGTGAAATGACTCGTCTTAAAGGGACTTTGGGTTCGTTCACATGTCACGTCTAAAACTATTACTTTCTCCTCCTTTCCACAAGCGTTTGCGCTCCCGTGGCATCTGTCATTGCTATGCAACCATGAACTGCGCTCTCCACGATGATGAGGAAGTATTAGCAAATGATTAATTGATTTCTAGCCCTTGCATTAGCTTTATTACTAGATATATTTATGTAGATGAGAAATAAAACCCCGCTCTGTACAGATTTGATCAGCTGTTCAGCTGAGCTTTCGATGTTGTTACAGTTTTAGTTTGTGTGTGTGTCCAATACTCACTACTAATGTGTGTGCACTAACCTGGATGGGTTAAAAGCAGAGGGGTTACCATGCTTGGCCTTCGCATGTCACTTTCACTTTCTGAGTGTAGTAATCAAACACTTGTCCTTTCAGCCATCTCCCTCACAAAGTCTCTTGACAATGCAACATCTCCTTTGAATGCAATACATTTATTGTGTAAAATGTAATTCTATAATTGTATATGCTAGAGCTACCTAAACAAATCCATAAGTGCAATATGAAAATTCACTATTTTAATATTTTATTTTATATTTAAATGTCTCTTTTTTATATATATTGCTGTAGGCCTACCTGCGAAGACCTGTATATTTTTAAATTACAGTGTGTTCTTTAGATCAGTCTCCCAAATGTTGCAATACAAGAGCAAGTTTTGGTATCAGTAATTCTCTGCGTTGCCTGTAGATGCTGCCCCACACCTCTGAAACATTCTCACAGACAGCCAGTTCTCAGTGACAGAAGAAAAGAACTGTACAGAAT
>RJVU01060476.1:1239898-1330027 GCA_003731715.1 Anabarilius grahami
GTTCTGCTCTGTCTGTTGTTAGACTTCCTTCTGTAGAGCACAAAAGAATATCTAGAATATAAATTCAAGTGATGAGGCTCTACACTAAAAAGGGTGTGTTGGATTTACATGATTTAATCTGGTGCATCTTTCCCACATGATTCAATTAAGTTAAACAAACATAATTTGCTCCCTGACAGTATTCAGTCATTCAATTTCATATATTCATTCACCAAATTTAATTTCATATATTTTTGTGTTTCACAACCAAATTTTAGGAATACACTAGCTATTAACAAACTTTTTGTTAGTATTAGCACACATTATCATTTTAAATATTGAGAATTTAATGCTGCCTCAACAAAGCAGTCATGACATAAACTGTATCAGTCCACAGCCTAAGCAAATGCTCCACTCTTCTCCACAATGGTAATGGTGTAATTTAAATGGTTCTAATAATTCCAACACTTTATCAAGTCTCCCCTTTTCTCATCTTGCTCAAAAACACAAAATAATACTTAATTTCAACATTTACTCTCTCTTGATTCAGCCATATCCAAAGCATGCTGGGAAACTAACAAGCACCGCCCAGTTTCAGTTAATGCAACACAAATCATTCATGTAATCCCAACACAAACAGATTAAGTAAGCTTCAATTTTACAAATATTTAAGAGGATTGAACACAATCNAAGAATATCTAGAATATAAATTCAAGTGATGAGGCTCTACACTGAAAAGGGTGTGTTGGATTTACATGATTTAATCTTGTGCATCTTTCCCACATGATTCAATTAAGTTAAACAAACATAATTTGTTCCCTGACATTATTCAGTCATTCAATTTCATATATTCATTCACCAAATTTAATTTAATATATTTTTGTGTTTCACAACCAAATTTTAGGACTGTACTAGCTAGTAATAAACTTTTAGTTAGTGTTAGCACACATTATCATTTTAAATATTGAAAATTAATGCTGCCTCAACAAAGCAGTCATGACATGACCTGTATCAATCCACAGCCTAAGCAAATGCTCCACTCTTCTCCACAATGGTAATGGTGTAATTTAAATGGTTCTAATAGTTCCAACATAATTGAACATTAAACACTATTACACTTTATCAAGTCTCCCCTTTTCTCATCTTGCTCAAAAACACAAAATAATACTTAATTTCAACATTTACTCTCTCTTGATTCCGCCATATCCAAAGCATGCTGGGAAACTAACAAGCACCGCCCAGTTTCAGTTAATGCAACACAAATCATTCATGTAATCCCAACACAAACAGATTAAGTAAGCTTCAATTTTACAAATATTTAAGAGGATTGAACACAATCAAAGTAGGACAATATGTATGGCAATTGTGTTGCTTTAGCTCATTTTAATTAAATAATTTGAACAAGCAGCAAAAATCATTTTTTCAGTGTAATTATGTGTTCAAACATTTCATGAGAAACAAAAATGTATTGGCTATTTATTCACTTCATTTACTGTATTTACACATTTATTGCTAACATTGTTGTAAAATATTACTAAAAAGCACAAAAAAGGTAGCCCAAAATTTAAGTTACTTAAAATGTATTATTTTATTCACTCAAATAAATGGAAACCACTGATCATCTAATAATTGAAACCAAATTTATGCAGCGTTATTACTGTGATGCATTTTTAAAAATATGTCATTTTATCTATTTATCTAGATCTACACATACAAGCTCTCATATTGATTATTGGCTATTTCACTGTTTCACTATCAAGACTGTGACCGTCAGCTTTTAATTGTGGTCTGGATCTCTTGTTAGTTTAATGAGTAATTGATTCTGGTTTGTTCTCTTGTTGAATAGGCTGACTGAAGGCTGCTCTGCTTGTGTCTGAAGATTACATCAGTTTCTGTCACGATGCATCTTTTTCCTCCCAAAAGTATTCGTAACTGGGGGAAAGAGGGAAAACCTTGTCTTTTCATCTTTGCTATTCATAATGACGAACTTTGCAAGTGTCCATGGCAACTAAAGATGGAAAGATTACAAAATGCACCTTCACTACAGACACAGTATTCAGTTCACCAAAAATATATCGGTTCTCAGATACAGTTAACAACATGCATATGCAGTACAGCTGTCATGGATGTGGCTGTAATGACGTGCACAATAAAAGGAATATCCACAGTCTTTAATCAAAATCCAACTAGGAGAATCACAAGGAGTAAAGATATAAACATCAACGATACCGGACAAAGGAACAGAATGAAACATAGGGCTTAAATACATGGAACACAATCAAACTGAACAGAAACAGGTGTGAGTGAGTAATTAACAATCAAGGAAACTACATAAGAACTCAGGCATGCAGGTAAAACTGAACATACGCTACAACAGCAATACACAATCTTTGAGCTACTACGTATTTTCATCTTTTCTTCCTAGCTAGCTGAAATGCTCAACCATTTTCCACGGTGACATCCACATTAAAACAACCTAAGATGACATGGAATGTTTTATATTTGTTTATAACTTTATAGATTTTTTATTTGTTTATACAGATAATTCCTAATATTCGCCTATGTTCATAGTTGTGCTGTATATCAATTCGCTTATCTGAGTAACTGAAACATAAGGTGCGTTCATGCCATGTCCTATTTACCGTAATTACGAGATTCCAACTTGTAAAAAGCGTTCACGCCCTCATAGAATTCGTAATTACAACTTGTAAACTGGGAAATTTCTGAAAGCCCCGACGTATACCACCTGACCACTGCAGATTAATTTAGGCATTGATAGTGTTGCCATAGAAATGCATAATTCTAAGTCCAAGGGCATGAACAGCTCCGAGCAGAACGTCATGTGTTGTCTTCTCGAAATTACGGTAATTAAGACATGGTATGAATGCAGCAAAACAACTGCAGGTGGTGTCCATCACTTTTGTCACAGTGAATTTAATGTGAATTTGCCTCTACAGATAGTGCCCTATCATACACTTGGCACAATGCGGCGCCAGGCGCGACGCAAGTGTTTTTTGCTAGTTTCAGCCTGATGCAGTTATCATTTTTATGTCCTGCGCCACGTTGTTTAAATAGCAAATGCACTCACGCCCATCTGTGCACCCATGCTGGTCTGAAAACGAGGTGCATTCAGGCGCATTGTTGGCGTGTTGCTATTTTGAGGNCACGCCCTCATAAAATTCGTAATTACAACTTGTAAACTGGGAAATTTCTGAAAGCCCCGACGTATACCACCTGACCACTGCAGATTCATTTAGGCATTGATAATATGGCAATACTCGCGGAGATGTAAAGTGTAAAGTGATGTTTATTTACAGTGCTCGAGAGGTGAAGCAGTCCCAGTAGACAAACGACCAAAGCTATATACAAAAGTAACAAACAAAAAAAAACAAATAGAAAAAAAAAACTGCACAACAGAACAATGGAANATAAATATATATACGCAAACTACTTCAATGTTATATAAATTGCTCACGGCACCACAATTGCTCGCTCGCCAGGTTAACTGACCCCATTTTCTTATTTGGGGCTCCTCTTTATAGTCCAAGCCCCGCCCCTTTTGTTAAAACCATCATCAACATGAGTGGGTAAGTATTCAGGTGAGTATATTGCAGCATTACATAAATATTTACACACATAAAATAACGAAATATATATAAACAAAAAAAAAACAAATACAAATACAAAAATACAAATGTAGACATAACTAATAATAAACACATAATAATAATGCAACATTTCCATTATCCCCCACCCATATTAACAAGACAATGGACGAGCCGACTTCCGGTTGCTTCGCGCCGACGCGTCCACAATGCGGCACAATGCGGCGCCAGGCGCGACGCAAGTGTTTTTTGCTAGTTTCAGCCTGATGCAGTTATCATTTTTATGTCCTGCGCCACGTTGTTTAAATAGCAAATGCACTCACGCCCATCTGTGCACCCATGCTGGTCTGAAAACGAGGTGCATTCAGGCGCATTGTTGGCGTGTTGCTATTTTGAGGCAACTGAAAACGACTGCGCCATTGACCAACAAAAATGTGTTAGTAATATGCGACTATAGGCGGGTGCACAACGTGTGTACACTCTGCTGTTACACACAGCAGCACACAAACATGCCAAATATTAAAAATAAAAAGGATTACAATGTAAAAGATTATTATTGTGTGCATAAAGATAAAAATGCTTTGGTGGAATCCAGCTTGTCCCGTAGAAGGTCTGTTCGCACGCCTCGCGTTTTCTTGCTAGAGAAGCTTTCAGTTTTTCTGCTTGCAAATTCCACCATGTAAATAGCAAACCCACCATAGCGTGAGCGCAATTGGCTTTTAAAGGGAATGTGAGATGAGACTCTGATTGATTTATTACATGTTATGCCCAAAACACACCCATGACCCATGGTTAAGAGAATAGGGACAACCCTTTTAGACCATGCGCCGATCGCGCCGACCATTTTTACCGCCATTAAACTAGCAAAAGTGGATTCGGACACACCCTAAGTGCACCTGCACCATGCACTTCAGACCATGAGCTTAGATCGTTAAAATAGGGCCTATATTGTAATTAAATGGCTTTTTTGAAAAGGAAGTGACTTCAATATAACAAGATTTTTCAAAAAGTGTGATTGGATATGTTGTAGTAGGTTAATTATATCATTTTTTATATTAATTTATTATCTAGGAAAAGTTTTCTCACAAATTAAATTTGCAACTTTGGATAGAAACAGTAATGTATGGTTGTGAAAATGACTTTATAATATTATTTTATTTAATATATATTACAGTATTTGTATATTGTAATAGGTGGGATGCAATTTTATTTTACGGAATAAAGAGCCTTTCACAAGAAGGATGGTAACTTTAACAATTAACTATAATAGCTAAGCTGTCCTTGCGAAAAGCCGCTGAGAGACTAGGACAGGGACTTTGATTGCTTTGCTTTATTGCACAGACTGATATTTCTTGATGTTATAAGGTTTTGTGGTCAGCAACAACAAAAAAAACATCATCCCTGCTCACCCCCCTCTCCCTATCTTCAATCAGTGAACAGGTGACTAATGCTGCATCCCATTTCTCATGCTATCCGTCCTAAATAGTATTCAAAATTAGTATGTCCCAAATCAAAGTATGTTGAAATGAGTATTTTAAAGACGGTGCACTCGTATTAGTATGAATGGAAGAAAGTGCAACGTGCAATATGGCGGAATAAGCACCGCCTTTTAAATAAAAGAGCCAATTGCTGTTTGGTAAAGTCATCGCATCACTGCAGCTGCCGTTAGAAGCTCCGGTTGCTATAGAAACTGTTCTGAGATACACGCTTAGGACTGCGCATTGGCTGCTCCAACCTGAATTTCAAATTTCAAATTTTGTCATTTTTAAAGAAATTTAAACAATAAATACCGTTTTGTGGCTCTTTAATGTGTCGTGACAGATCGCTGTAGCGCCTCAATTCAGGCGGCTCGTGAACCGATCATCTCTTCCTACTAGTTCATTTATAGCATCAAATAAACATGAATGAACATCAGAAGGAATGTTGTTTCAGACGCGGAAAGACATCAGTACACACCATTTTTCAAGTTCAAGTCCACCTACATTAATCTGCTAACTCCCCTGACTGCTTTGTCTGACAAAATGGCGGATTCGGCGTTATGATTGGTTAGATCGCCTGTCAATCAAACTCCTGGAGAAGGGCCAATTCTATGAGAATATGGATGTCTACAACACAACTATAATGATAATGACACATAGGAAAGATATCGTTGGAATCACTTTCACAGCAATCTTTTACAGCTGATGAATGATAGAAATACTGACAGCCAATCAGAATCCGTCCTGCTTTACTGAGCTTGAGCATTTAAAGTGACAGATGACATAACCGCTGCACTATCTTATAATAATCACGAAAGTTATTGTGCATTGGTGTGGACGCTAATATAGTTATAGTTACCTTTATAATTATCGTTCTTGGTGTGAACAGGCCTTAACTTGGCACTTAGATACCACTATATAAATGGCCAACACATACATCCAAATGATCCCTGCAGCAAAAAGCATCTAGCCTTAACTTTTGACATGTCATTCTCAAGAAAGTATCGAGCCTCTAAAGGGACATTGTGAAGGAAAAATTATATTTCAATGCTTTTGTGCTCTCTCAAAATGTTTGTGTTCCCCCGAGAAACTGCGAGCGTTCTGCGAGTTTCTCAGGGGAATGCAAAATGTTTGTGAGCATTGAAATATAATTCCTCCCATCTCATATATTTTTCCATCACCATGCCCGTTTAGGGACTCCGTAAAAACATGTCTAACAGCCGTGCTAGTTGAATAAAACTGCAAAAAGAACATTGATATGCAGACATTGACTCGTTTTGCCAGTGTAAGTGAGGCAAACATCATGTACAGAGCTCTGACTGGAATGACCAAAGGCGAGTACTTTATTGTGTTTGTAGACAGGCAACCATTCTCCAATAACATGTTCCCAGTACTGCCTTATTACATTCTTAATAATACATTAGTTTCTTTATAATAGGCCTACTGATACTCAATAGCTATTTGGTGCCCTTTCATCTAGAAAAAAAAAGATGTACGGGAATGATTGGCTTTTAGATTTACCTCATCTACAGTATAAATACGATAATCTGAAATGTTTTTTATTTGAAGGACTCAATGTGAGGGGAAGTAATACAATAGAAGGGGCTTCGTGCTTTGATTCACCATCCTAAATGAAGTTTTAATGCTTCAGGTGCTTTATTTCAAATCCTGCCATCAGGACGTGAATTAATCAATGTCCTAACAGTTTGTTTGGGACAAAGTCTTTCAGACTTGTTGGTCTAATCCAGTGACCAATGGTGGATTTCCATCTGGGCCAACATATTTTATTCAAGAGCTTGACTTACACAGTTACCAGCCATGTTGCCCAGGGCTTTTACACAGTCGCTCCATGCCACCCAGAGACAAAGCGGTCACTCTGTTTCATCCTGAAAACGATCTCCATGTAATAGCTTGTGAAGTGACCTCTAGTATCGAGAGGCTTTGCTTCTGCTTCTGCTTCTGTTTGTTAATGGTGTGCGTTTAGCTGGTGCATTTGAAATGGTTTCCCTCAGAACCTCTGAACTATAGGGTTACTTCATCCTCCACGGAAAGCCAATCAGAGGAACGCAGTATGATTTTTGATATTTTAATTAGCAGCTGTAGCTCCGTTACATCATATTAGCCATCATATTTTCATTTCCAGAGACTGTCGGTTGCCAAGACCGAAATATTTCCACAGAGGGCTTTATTCATATTCGAAAAAACGGCGTACTTCAATTGTTACAAAGCCACCCGAATGCTTTCTTTTGAAGCCTCTGCACCAAAAATCACTCTCTGAAACATTCTCGTACACTTCCCACTGACGACTTTGCAGTAGCAAAGAGAGCAAAAACCTGTAATGGTAACCATGGAAACAGTCCAGTCAGCCAACAGTGTATGTAGCCTTCTGGTGTTCATGGTGTACATACTGAGTGAGCCTCTCTGACTCAGACTCCCAACAAAATAACAACCAGCCTCTAAACAATCCACTGCAACTTCCAGTATCACTGATCTACAATTAAAACCAGCAGATCGTCTTGATCAGTTTGATAAGAGAAGTGTGACAGACTGCACACTTCTAATGACGTCAATCATTTAACAAGTATGATATGTTGTATGATTTAATGATATAACAATGATGTAAATGTAGTATTAGGTAATATTATGAAATGCTTAAAACATGAAATTGTTAGAACAGCATATATGTACCACACACACACACACATACAGTGCTCAGCGTAAATGAGTACACCCCCTTTGAAAAGTAACATTTTAAACAATATCTCAATGAACACAAAAACAATTTCCAAAATGTTGACAAGACTAAGTTTAATATAAGGACTGTTTAATTATAACATGAAAGTAAGGTTAATAATATAACTTAGCTTACACATTTTTCAGTTTTACTCAAATTAGGGTGATGTAAAAATGAGTACACCCCACTGAAAGTCTCTGGAGCAAAGCTAAATTTTAGACTACAAATGTCTAATTTAACAAGAATTCAACCACAGGTGAGTCTAATTATTAATTACACAGGTGTCCAGCAGACAGTTGACTATAAAAGGGTGTTAAAACCCCTTCCCATTTCATGCTGTCAGCAATGGCACCACATGGAAAAGAAATGTCACAAGACCTGAGAAAGAAAATAATTTCTTTACACCAGAAAGGTGAAGGCTACAAGAAGATCAGCAAAGCTTTACTTATCAGTCAGAATACTGTAGCAAAAGTGGTACAAAAATGTAATAAGGAAGGAACTGCAACCATCTCACAGAGACGTCCAGGTCGTCCACGGAAGTTAACACCTCGACCGGAGCGTCTTCTGATGAGAAAGGTTGAAGAAAATCGGCATGCAAGTTCACTGCAGTTATCTAAAGAAGTAGAAAGCCAAACTGTGACTATTTCCCGTGACACAATACGGCGTACACTGCAGAGGAACGGCATGCATGGGTGCCGTCAATGAAAGAAGCCTCTCCTAAAGCCCAGGCACATAAAAGCCTGCCTAGAGTTTGCCAGGGCCCATGCTGACAAAGATGAAGACTACTGGGACTCTATACTCTAGAGCAATGAGACCAAGATACATTTTTTTGGAACTGATGGCATCAAAACTGTATGGCGTCGCAAAGGTGAGGAATACAAATAAAAATGCATGGTGCCTACAGTGAAACATGGTGGTGGCAGTGTTCTTATGTGAGGCTGCATGAGTGCTGCTGGTGTCGGGGAGCTGCATTTCATTGATGGCATCATGATTTCACAGATGTACTGCTCTATACTGAAAGAGAAGTTGCTACCATCACTCCATGCCCTTGTTCGTCGTGCACTTTTCCAACATGACAATGATCCTAAACACACATCTAAGGCCACTGTTGGATTTCTGAAGAAGAACAGGGTGAAAGTGATTCAGTGGCTCCTGATCTGAACCCAATCGAACACCTATGGGGAATTCTGAAGAGACAGTAGAGCATCACTCTCCATCCAGCATCCAGTCTCTAAAAGAGGTCATTCTTGAAGAATGGAAAAAGATAGATGTTGCAAAATGTTGCCAACTTGTTCATTCGACTTGGTGCTGTCATTAAAAATCATGGAGGCCATACAAAGTACTAGATGTAGTAGTTTTTGTTGTGGGGTGTACTCATTTTTGCATCAGCCTAATTTGAGTAAAACTGACAAATGTGTAATCTAAGTTATATTATTAACTTTACTTTCATGTTATAAGTTAAACAGATGCTATATTAAACTTAGTCTTCTCAACATTTTGGAAATAGTTTTTGTGTTCATTGAGATATTGTTTAAAATGTTACTTTTCAAAGGGGGTGTACTCATTTACGCTGAGCACTGTATATATNCCAACTTGTTCATTCCTTGCCTAGAAGACTTGGTGCTGTCATTAAAAATCATGGAGGCCATACAAAGTACTAGATGTAGTAGTTTTTGTAGTGGGGTGTACTCATTTTTGCATCAGCCTAATTTGAGTAAAACTGACAAATGTGTAATCGAAGTTATATTATTAACCTTACTTTCATGTTATAAGTTAAACAGATGCTATATTAAACTTAGTCTTGTCAACATTTTGGAAATAGCTTTTGTGTTCATTGAGATATTGTTTAAAATGTTACTTTTCAAAGGGGGTGTACTCATTTACGCTGAGCACTGTATATATATCTGTGTGTGTGTAAAATTATGTGCAATTATTCACTTATTTAATCATTTATTCATTTAATTATTTCCAAATGAGTTGGTTTATTAAATTATTGTTTTAATAAATTATTTATTCATTTCATTATTTTATTTTGAGGACTTTGACTGTAGTGGTTAGACACTGACTGATTAGCACTGGTCAGCACCACGGCAACGGACAACAAACAAGGTAAATAAAATACTTCCATTAGCATGAAAACAAATGAGAAATTCGGTTTCAGCCTCAGAAAAAACTAAGTCAGCAAAACAAACATTCCAAATAGTTATTTTCATACTCGACTAATTACAGCAACCGAGTCTTGGAATTCCAGAAACCTTCCGTAGTTCATTTCCAATCCCACCACAAAATTTCCCTGTTCAGATCATGTAGCCCTCTGCAGTCATATTGTCTTCAGCCGGGGCGCTCCCATGAAACCCAAAGCCGGAGCCCCCGTTGAAACAAAAGCAAAACATAGAAGCCAAATGCAAATTGCAGCAGGAGCCAGATTATTTGCATGTCTCTACCAAACACAGCACCAGCAGACTGTGCCACCGCACACTGCCGACCTCCCTTGTGCATTACATAACGCGTTCTGACGTGAGCTAACGTTATTCGGCTGAGGTCCTCATGCTACGTGTTCCCTGGTGCTTGGGACATTTTTTTGAACGCATGATGATGTCACAATCTGAACACACCAATTCATAGTAGAACCTCAGACTGCTGTTTGCTTTTGGGGAAATGTCTCTTTATCTCCAACTGCTACGGGTGTCTTCGAATGCCTTTTTGGGATGGTTTGTAATTTTGGCATATGGTGCTGAATAGGTAAAAGGCACTTGTTTCAGCCAGTGCATTTTACACTGCAAAAAATGATTTTCTTTTGTCAAATCAACTAGTTAATGTAGTTCAGATAACATAATATTTTGAGTTTCTGTTGATTAAACCAATCGCCTTCATTGTATTAACTCAATTTTTTAGTTTCAATGAACTCAAAATTTTAAGGCAACCAGGTAACTTGCTTTTTTAAATCGTGCCACTTACAATACAACTTATGAATGCAGCCAAACAATTCATGTTCACTGATGTAATATTCATCCACATTGTCAGATCCTCTGCTGTGGTTTCCCTAGTGGACACAACGGAAATTTCAGGGGAGGTGAATCAGTTGCCATGGCAGCCCATCCAGCCAGTGTTTTTAACGCGTTACCTCCAGACTGGCAGGAGAAGCTCTGGGAAACTCACTCGTACAGTTTGCAGATAATATTTGCTCTGACACGCCACGTGATTCCTCCTGATCTCAGCGGACTGGATTTTTAGATGGTGCGCTTTGACAATGCTAATCCCAAACCATGAATCATTTAAAGCTTGTGACAGAGGCGGAAATGTCACGTCCCCTGGATTTGTGCACACGCACAAATTTCAGTGTGCTAAACGGAGCATTGGATATGTGTCAGGGAAAAAAAAAACGGTGTCTCTTTAAATGTTTCTCAAAATCTTTATTATAACAGATATTCTGTAGAAATGTTCTGTGAGATAAATACGTTATATTCAAGAAGACGTTCTTAAGGTCTTGAGGTTCGTCATGCATGACTAGAATACATCACAAGTATGAAAGAGCCCTGTAAACATGACCACCGAATATTAATAAACCTGTGCACATGAAGAAAGCACAGAAATATATGTTTCTCTCAGGATAATTTGGCACATCTACAGTAAATATACTTTACGATAATAAGGTTACTGTCTTGAAACTGACATTCCAGATTGAACAAGTGAATGAAATGAAACGAAGCAGCTCACGAGAATCACAGTTAAGCTACATACAAAACATTTATCCAAAGCAAAAGTCACTTCTCGTCATCGGTCTACTATATAAAACGTTTGCTCAACCTTCAACACTGCAAAATATGTATCCAAAGATTTAATAAATAGCTTCTCTTTTTTTTTTTTTTTTACATACATTGTGAAACCTCTTTGGAGGTCCACTGTGGAAGAAAAGGTTGACATTGCTAGTATACCATTAACACCACCAGTAGGCTACTGGGTTAAGCGGGAAGATACTGGTTTGATGTTAATGGTACCAATTTGCTCAGTCTATCGAATTGCTTCATTAGAATCAAAAAAGAAAGAAAGAAGTAGAGCCCGATCTCTTTAATGAGACCGAACCCTGTCATTGCACATATCTCGGAGTGATAGTTTGGAAAACACAGTATTCCTTCAAGCCCCATTCTTCCGGACCACCGGTTCAGTCCGCTGCCCCGTCACACTGTAAACCCTGGACAATGGAGTTAGGGAGAGGAGAATGTGTGGAGTGCTTGTCGCCAGATGGGAGAGAGAGCCTCTTCACAATGTCTTTGGAAAAACACATCAGAGAGGTTAGGAGTCTTTGGGTCCGTTCACGCCGAGGAGGATTTCTCTGTGCTCTTGTCCAGTGCTTCGCCATCGTTTTCTTCCTCAATGACTGTTAGTGAACAGAGGCACAAGGGTAAATGATGAGAGACCAACTCACAGATCAGCTATTGTCTCACGCTATGCACTGGCACAAAGATGGAGATTCCATGTTGCCATGAATTTTAATACAACAGAAATGGCGCAATACATCACTGTATCAGAATCGCTGTCTATCGAGAACCGAAGCGTTTAAGCGCGAGAAAACTGATTATACTGCACGTGAAATCATCTGACACATCATTTTCGCCACATTGCGTGCGTAAAGGCATAATCGAGAAGCGCAACATGGAATTTCGCATCATCTGCGCCATTTGTTTGTGTAATAAACAAAGGCTTTGTCCGTTACCTCTTTTGCTTCTCCCGATCTGCCCGAGCTTTGGTGGTCGTTTATTCTGGTTGGCACCGAAAAAGTTGTTGGTGTCTTGAAGGCGGCAGGTGAAGGAAAGGTGTTCCTCGTCCCCGTCGTTGCCATAATGAGTCATTTTATCCTCGTTATACGGTAATACATCCGACATGCTGTATGAACTAACCGCGGCTACTGTATCTTCAGCTGAATCGATAGCGCGAGGTGAATTTTGTCGAGCGAATCTTTCGGCTGTTTACCTCTATCGCACGTGTCTCCGCGAGTGGATGTCTGGGACGCGGGGCGAATACATGTAATTTCCTCCTTTCAGCTCGCGCCCGCTTCAACTATTCCAAATTTTTCCAATGTTGGAATTCTCGAAATGTGAGTGGACGCTCGCGGAGGAATGCGCCTTTGCGCGCTTCGGGGCTTTTCGGCGGCTGGAGCGTCGTATGGAAAACCTGAGAAACAAATGCAAATTGGGAAGCGATGCAAAACAAAGATCCCTGATGGAGAATGAACGTCACTGAGGCGCGGGCTTCCTCTCCAGCTCTTACAGTGCAGCTATCGCCAATGTTAATCTTGGGAAATTTCCAAGCTATTTGTCCATGGAACAAGATGCCTCCAATGTGTCACTGACAAATAAAGATGATCTTTTATGATTTAATTCTAGTTTAAAGCAATCTACTAGAATATTTCTATGCTGATTTTTACATTTTGAGACAAAGTTTATATAAAATTATCTTTACAAAATTGCTGATGTAATAATGACTCTAAAAATGTCATGTGGTGTAACCATCAAATAACTCTCACCTTGAATACTAAAATCATCATTAAGTTTTTAAACATATGTTTCCCAAGTAAAATGTTTCAATGAATGAATTTTGAATAGTAACAAAATTGCTAAAACGAAAACTTAATATATCATGGACAAACAAATCTCTCAGAATAAAGTCAAGAGCCACCATCCATCTATCTATCTATCTATCTATCTATCTATCTATCTATCTATCTATCTATCTATCTATCTATCTATCTATCTATCTATCTATCTATCTATCTATCCCTAGTGAAACAGGGTTGATAGGCCTGATTCACAGTGTTTCACACTTTTAATCTGCTACCAAAATGCCGGTTAAGAAAACCGTTAAAAGGTTAAGGTACATGATTGTGTAAATCAATTACCAGTGGGATTAAATGACTCCGCTTAATAACATTGCGAGCCATCTACATTTTGTAAGACCTCATATCTTATTTGTAGAAAGAGCCTTTTCTTATTTCATCCTTATTACATGCTTTTCAGTCAAAGCCTGAGTACACGGAATATAATATTAAAACATGTCTGCAAATCACAAGAGAAAGCAATATGGGATGTTTTTTCCCCCTCGGTGCATAGGTTTTCATTTTGTAATATCAGAAGCTGGAATGATGCTGCAGTCATACTGGCACAATCTGGATATGAGCTGAGGGGGTTTGTTCCTCTGTCCAAGATTTTGAGAGTATAATCTTCTGCACTGGGCACAGTCATAACCTTTCCAGGATTGAGCAGCTTCATTGTCAGACCACTGCAGAAATATCCAACCAGCAGGATGGAAGCGAGATTCTCTGCTTCCTCCCATCTGTGAATGAGAGGCCATTTTGTTCTGTTCTGTCTGATCTGAATAGCTGAAATGGTGAACACAGTTCAGTTCAGTTGGTGCTTCGTCTTGGTTTTCTAAAACCAGCCTATTTCTTTCCAGAGATGTCATTTGAATGCTTAGGCTTCAGACAGTTCAATATCAAGAGGAAAGATGAAGAAGACAGGCTTAGTGTGCTTGGAAATGATGTGTTGACAGACTACAGCTGTGATTTTCAACTGGTTCTTAGATTGTGACTGGAATCGCAGTCTCTGACGTCAATATCAAAAGATGCAGGATGTATCTCATATTCCCTTTTAAAGTCGGCATGAAACGGAAGTTGCGCTTGTCTTTTCTTCCCTATTGTAAGTTAAACGCCTTCTCGAACAAGAAAAATGTCGGGTGGGACTTGATTTTGTTCATGGGGAATTGATTGGATGGTTGTGGTTTTGGTGGATCTGATGTGAGTGACCAGGTTGCCCCGCCCTCATGCCAGTCAACACATCATCAGAGAACAGAAGAGATGACGCTGCAAGAGGGAAGGGAAGTTACTTTGATTAAAGATTATGAGGCACATTCATTTAAAAACAATAATGATGTACATGGATAAATCATTTTATTTTATCCTTAGTACTACAGTAACTATATGTCAACTAACTCTCAGAGTATTAGTAGACTGTTAGGGTTAGTAGAATAAGTTGACATGTTGTTAGAAAGTTACTTATAGTCAGTAGAATGTCTGTTGGGAAGCATCAAAATAAAGTGTTAGCAGATATTAAAGGGTTAGTTCACATAAAAATGAAAATTCTGTCATTTATTACTCACCCTCATGTCGTTCCACACCCATAAGACCTTGATGAACATCTTCAAAAACAAAATAACGCCTTTTCAACAATATCTAGTGATGGGCAATATTAAAACACTGCTTCATGAAGCTTTATGAATCTTTTGTTTCGAATCAGTGGTTCTGTTGCATGTTCCCTGGGTCCGTGCTCTATTCTCATTATATGGACTCCATTTCCCACATTTCCCCACCTAGGAACTAATCACACACTCACACCTGTTTCCCATCAGTGACACTTTATAAGCTGCACTCAAACACACACACATGGCTGAGTATTGTTTAGCCTTGTATCCGACCTTGTCTCCGTGTTCCTTGTTCCTTGCCTAGCCTGTGTTTTTGACCCTGGACCGATTCCTTGTTGATGATTGTTTGCTGCCTGCCTTGACCTTTGCCTGTGTATTGGACTAATCTTTTGCCTTGCCTTCCTGTTTCTGTTTGCTGGTGTTTGACCTACTGCCTGTACGACTACGCTCTTATGAATAAAGCCTGCACGTGGATCTCAAACTCCGTTGCCCCGTTCCCGTACGTTACAGGTTCAGAGCGCGTATCAAACTGCCAAAGTCACGTGAACTATTGAAGTTTCAAAACCCTTATGACGTAACAAAGCATCGTTTACTGAAATCATGTCATTTTGGCGCTCTGAACCACTGATTCGAAACAAAAGATTCGTGAAGCTTTGAAGCTTCATGAAACAGTGTTTTGAAATCGCCCATCACTAGATATTGTTGAATAAAGTTATTTTGTATTTTTGGCGCACAAAAAGTATTCTTGTCGCTTTATAATATTAAGGTTGAACCACTGTACTCACATGAACTGTTTTAAAAATGTTTTTTAATTGCTTTCTGGGCATCTGAAAAAGGGAGTGTTATTGCTGGCGATGCAGGCCTCACTGAGCCATCAGATTTTATCAAAAATATCTTAATTTGTGTTCCAAAGATGAAGGTCTTACGGGTGTGGAACGACATGAGGGTGAGTAATTAATGACATAATTTTCATTTTTGGCTGAACTAACCCTTTAAGCAGACAGTCTACTAATACTCTGATGTATTTATAAATGTAGTTGCAAAGTTACTTGTAGTTAGAATGTCTAAAGCTGACTATCGAAATGAAGTGTTACCATTGCAAACCTCATTAACCACATCAAGATTTTAAATATCTCTCTATCTTCTCTCTTTATTCCTTATACGACCTTCTAAGTCATAGGGCTGGAGCCTATCCCAGTTTCCTAGGCCAGAGGCAGGGGAAAGCACCCTGGACAGATGGCCAGTCCATCACAGAAAGATTTAAAATAACTTTATAATGATAAAAAAAAAAAAACCCATCACAATCGTAGACCCAAATTATTTTTATGGTACATTGCACATAATAAAATTAATATTGGTCAGCTTATAAGAAAAAGTCATATTCAATAATTATCACGTCAGTCACAAGTTCTGCACATGCTGAATATTTTATCAGATGGAGTCTGACACGTGAAATTACCCATTGTACTTTAGTATTTGCTCATTTTTGTGTGGCATATGCTTTCCCCTGTGGGAACGTGCTGTTCTGCACGTTATTTCCCATGAAACACTATTCATTTTATTCCAAACATGTTAGCAGCTTCCTCAATAACATCACTCTTCCCATATGACCTTATTGTTGGTTGGTTTAACCTTTACACTTAATGTTACCTATTGTTTTTAATTATGTAAGTAATGAATGATGCCCCCAGATACATAAAAGTTATTATTATGAAACTGAGCATTTGGATGCATTCATATGATACACAGATAACTGCTGTGAATGATTGTGTGTGGTTCACATGGGGCCTGTCATGCGGTGATCATCTTACCTGTGGTGTCATGTGCAGGCAGTGAAACCAAAAGCTCCTGGAACTAATGCAACCTCCAGAGAAGAGTAATTGCGGACACACCCGGTCCTATTAAATGTGCAAACATCCTTTGTTGCGTGTACAGTACAACGTCAAAACCTTTTATAGCTTCCTGTTCACAACATTTGAGCTAAACAAAGGCAATTTTTCTGCATTTAATATCCTTTGGTGAAACCTTTTGGGATAATTCCCAAGCAAATAAGCATTTTAAATTAACTGATGACTAACTGATATTCAAATGTACTGATCAGTTTTCACAACATCACTGTCTAAGTTTTTTACAACTATCACACAGAATGATAGGAACTGTGTTTGTAGTAGTTTTAAGAGGCCTTCGCATTACATTTAGATTAATTCGCTTCCATTTATGAGTGTTTTTTCAACTTTATACCACTATTTAAAAGTTTGGGGTTGGTAAGATTTTTTTATGTTTTTGAAAGAAGTCTCTGCTCACTAAGGCACCATTTATTCACTTAAAAAAATGAACTTTCACTGTTGTTAGTTTCACTCAAACCATTCTTGTTCACATTACTTAAAAACTCATGAACTTAATTTAACTGAGTTGTTTCTACTAAAAATTAGTATTGTCAGCTTTACTTAATAAGTGTTTGTTCATTCAACTTCACATTGCTGAGTGAAATGCACAAATTAATGTTGACACAACTAACTGGGCAGTGGATCCATAGTTCCCAGCATGCTTTGCATTAGGAGAGTAAATTTAGGGATTAAAGTGTTATTTTATGTGTTTTTCAGTAAAGGGAAAGATGTTATGTTGGACAATTAAATTTCTACTCTCAATTAAATTGAGTTTGTTCGATGAGTAATTTTTTGAGTGCATTTTGTAGAGCAAATAGTTAATATGTATAAATTAAAATAATGTGAAGTGAAGTGACATGTGGCCAAGTATGGTGACCCATACTCGGAATTTGTGCTCTGCATTTAACCCATCCAAGTGCACACACACAGCAGTGAACACACACACCGTGAACACACACCCGGAGCAGTGGGCAGCCATTGCTGTGGCGCCCGGGGAGCAGTTGGGGGTACGGTGCCTTGCTCAAGGGTCTCACCTCAGTCGTGGTATTGAGGGTGGGGAGAGCCCTGGACATTCACTCCCCTCACCGACAATCCCTGCCGGACCTGAGACTCGAATGTATTATGTTCATAATATGTATTAAGTAAACTGCACATATAAATATTATGTAACAGTGACAAATTCAAATGATTTGTATTTACTCAAAGAAATTGTCAGCTTTACTTGAATTTCTTTTGTTCAAAAAACTAAATTGTTATTTGTACAAATTACTCAATATAGTTGCGTTAATCCACATGACACTGCTTTTTTAAGAAAATCCAACAATTATTTTTTTTTGAGTGTTTTATCAAAAATACAGTAAAACAGTTTTGTGAAATTTTATTACAATTTCAATTACTGTAACATCAATTACCATTTTGTATTTGAATATATTGTATAAAATGTAATTAATTACTGTGATCAAAGATGATTTTTCAGCATCATTACGCCAGTCTTCAGTGTCACATGATCCTTCAGAAATCATTCTAATTTCATTTTCATTTGCTGCCCAAGAAACATTTCTGATTATTATCAAGGTTGAAAACAGATGTGCTGCTTAATACTTTTGTGGAAACCGTGATACTTTTTATTCAGGATTATTTGATGAATAGAAAGTTTTTTTTTTTTTTTTCAAATACTTTTTATTTAATGATTTATTTGACTCTTGTCCCAGCCCTACATGTTCAATATTAAAATATGTAAATCCATTATAAAAATATTAATTACATGTTTTAAACTATGATGATCCATGACCCAAACCATATCAATATATATATAGTGTGTAAATTATAAATATTTTTCAATAAAAATTAATGCAGTTCCAGCATTACCACTGCAATTAACAATTCTTTCTCTAATAAAGAAAATCCAATTAACTTTTATAACTGTGTAAATCTATTGTTCATCATTTCCAAGCAAGCTGTTATTTTGTCAAATTATGCAAAATGATACATGAATGCTAGAATTTAGTTTTAGCAAGACAAAATAGATATTTTATTCTAAAAAAGTTTAAAATATAATTTCCAGGTGTAATTTCCACCACAGAATGCTGTTAAACACTGATTTGAGATGTAGTGAAGATATTCATGACAAAAAAAATTGTGGAACAGATTAACCTATAGTGAGAATGTAAAATGCATGTTTTAGGAGACTTTATTTTCAAAAAGTCGACAGGGATAAAGGTGCCTATAATTAAAGAATATTGTTTGCACGTTGCATGAATGCAAACACACAGAAGTCTAGTCTTCCCTGCTGAAAAGACCAGCTGACTTAAGGCACCGTGAGTATGGGCTATATATGGTCTGGTCAATCCACCGGCGGAACCGGGACACGGCCGTATACACCCCTGGAAACCTTGGATCTCCACAGCCATTTCCCCAAGAGACCAGGCCGTAGACCCGTCCATCACACACCAGCGGCCCTCCGGAGTCCCCCTGGAACATCACAATGCCAACATCACTGTAAAGCATTGAATCATGGATAATGAAGTATGTCAGCTGGTCGTTATAGCAAGTACCTTACACGCATCTTTTCCTCCCATTCTGGACCCCGCACAGATCATGTTTGTTGTGATGTTTCCGCTGAAGGAGTCACTGCTGTTGCACTTGGAGGTGGAGACGATGGGGAGTTTGACCGTACGCA
Source organism: Anabarilius grahami (assembly GCA_003731715.1). Taxonomy (NCBI): domain Eukaryota; kingdom Metazoa; phylum Chordata; class Actinopteri; order Cypriniformes; family Xenocyprididae; genus Anabarilius; species Anabarilius grahami. The sequence goes on from RJVU01060476.1 coordinate 1,259,455, forward strand.
GGGTGAGAGGGTTCAGACCTCCACTGTGGCTGGTGGAGCCCCATCCAGACACCCGGCACATCCTGCCCGCCAACAGCCCTGTGTTCTGTTTGGGGAGTGGGGCGAGCGACACGTACCTGTTCAGCTCTATAGGTGCACTAAGCTGAAAGAACCCACATCCAGAGACAAATATACATATCAGAGTTGGTATAAAAGCACAACTTACACCATCAAACTGTTATACCATATATTACAAAGCATAACAAAGGTGACCAGCTTGGTAATAATATTAATATTTAACTTTTTTCAATTCATTAAACAAGAACTCAACATTAAGTAAGATTTTAGACATAATATCTATTTTTGATCTGTCAAAGAATATCTTTCCAAACAACATTGAAGCAGAATATAGCTACAGTATTTGTGCGCAACACACAGCAATAGTGGCATTTAATTCCTGAATTAATCTGTTATTTTGAACAAATTGGATAAGTGAATGATTCAATGACTCTTAAAGTTTCTTAAAGTCACCTTGAAATCAAAATGTATCTTTTTAAATGGAATATTACTATAAATGATTTATCTGTGCACATTCTTTTTTTTAATTCATGTACCTCGTAAAGTTTAATCAAAATAACTTCCCCTCCCTCGTTCAGCGACATCTCTTCTCTTCTCTGATGATGTGTTAACTGGCGCGAGGGGAGGAAAATCTGCTAGGAGGAAGATCGGCTAATAGCAAACCATCCATCCATCCAATCAATTCCCCATGGACAAAATCAAGTCCCGCCCTACATTTTTTCTTGTTTGAGAAGCCATTTCACTTGTATATACATATGTCACAGTAGGGGAGAAAAGACTTCCATTTTATGCCGATTTTAAAGAAATTGCATACTCTGTAAGTAGTTACTTCTTATGACTTAATTCTTACTTCACAACCCTTAAAAAAGTATGTTTTATATAATGTGAATGAATGTTGTATGAATACGATCTAGACGTAATAGATTCTTCATGTTGCCATTGTTATGTAACCTCACAGCATCAGTTGTGTCGCTTCACATTCAAATCTCACCTCCGTGGCCTCATGGGATAGTAAAGTGTCTATCAGATGCTCCTTCAGAATCTCAATGGAAGTAATAGGTCATTTGGGTAGTTTTTGCCTAATGTTTTATTAATACTACAAATTTGGAAATAATACTCTTTTCACATACAGTTTAAGTAGACATATTCAGATGCAGCCAGATATATTCCTGAATGAATCAGTGATTTTGAACAAATTGGTTGAATGAATGATGCAATGAATCAAGATTCTGCACCCAAAATCGCATACTTCCCTACTATAGGTGAAAAACAATATGTGAAAAAGTAGTATGTCTAAATTCACAGCATTCATAAAACAGTAGATGAAAAAAGTACCTGGATGACCTACTTGTTACGGGTTGGCTCCAAGGAAGACGAAGACAGTAGATACAAGTAACACAACGAAGTTTAATCTCAAGGAATGGAAGAACAGGCGACAGCAAACACATGTAACATTAAACAATGCCAGACAATGAACTGAAGGCAGGAAGGAACTTAAATACACAATGTAAATGACAAACAGCTGTGAGGGTGATTAGTGTCCATGGTGAATGATGAGTGGCGGGAACTGAGAACAAAGAAGCACATGACAATCAAAACAAACGGGACAAGACGGTGACTGTGACACTACTACTTTTGCCAAGATTCTGAACATACTGATTCTATCCCATGAGGCCACTGGAGATGATTTGTGAATGACAGAGAAGCGACGTAACTGATGCCTTTGTAACGGATTGTAACACAGTTCGTAAATACGGGAAGAAGGAGGCGGGAACCGGCGAACATTCAACATAACTTTAATTCAAAATAAACAAAATGAAAGTAATGCCGGCAGACCCTCGCAGACGTCTGCCGGCCACACAAACATAATAAAACATAAAATAATATCCAGGCCTGGTCCTCTCTCATCCTTCACTGTCGTCGCTCCTCCTTTTATGCTCCCGGAGCTCCTCCGTGAGAGACTCAAGGCCGGTGCGCCTCGCAGGTGGAGCTCGTTATCTCTCGCGTCACCGGCCTCGCGCCGTTCCCTCACGGCTCTCGCCTGCCCTGCTCGCCACACGGATGTAGGCCGGTAAGAACTGTGCATGTAAACCTCACTCCCCTGATCTTAAGAGGTGCAACTGACATTAGAGACTATGGTCTTTAGCCTCTTTGTTCGAGTCCCGGTTTGAGTTGGCGGGGTTACATTGGTGCCGTGACCCGGATGGGAGTGAGGTTTAGGGGGGTGAGTGTAATGGACGTAGGCCGGTAAGAGCTGTCTGTGTAAACCTCACTCCCCAGATCTCAAGAGGCGTTCTAGAGACTGCGTTCCATGCCAGTGGACCCGGGTTCGAGTCCCACTAAGAGCGGGTGGTTCGAACAGGAGGGGTTACACCTATGTAATATGACGAATGTAGAATGTCCAGATCTCATTCACACTACACACATTCATAGTTTATAGAACTCACTTTATTTAAGTAATTACTTATTTAAAAGAAGTACCTACTCTGCGATTTCACAGTCAGCTTCAGTTAATCACTTGTGGCCACCTGCTAGTGGAACTTGCCGAAAGAACAACTGAAATATCCCCACCACCAAATGCAACATGCAAACACAGACAAGCGGAGTGAAACAAACAGTCCCAGTGCTGTTGGACTCATATGAGCACTTGTGGAAAGCCACTCAGCCAAATTCAAGGACCAGAACTAACTGTTGTATAATTATTATGACTATTAAAATAAAAAAAAACATATACAAGCATATAAATAATATATATATTCACAATGCCATAACTGACCAATCAGATTCAAGCCAAGTCACCTTCATTTATATAGCACTTCATACAATACAGATTGTTGCAAAGCAGCTTCACAGTAATAAACAGGAAAATAATCAAATTAATGATGTAAACATCATCAAATATGGGACAAATTCAGTAACACTTTATTTTAAGGTGGCATAGTTACACGTTAATACATGTCCTTACTATAGTAATAACAGTAAATTATTTCTAATTACAAGTAACTAACCCTAAACCAAACCATAACCGTAACTCTACAGTAAGTACATGTAGATAATTATTACGTCACCTTAAAATAAAGTGTAACCTCAAATTCTGCTGTAAAGCAGCTCTTCAAGACAAGCGTCATTATTCAGCTCAAGTCATTTCAGTGTTGATTCATTACAGTTAGTTTAGCTACAAGCAGCTCTACAAAAGATGATAGTGTCGTTATTCAGCTCGAGTCAGTACAATTTGATTTAATCCAGTTCAATAACAGTGTCGATGTTGCAAAATTTGTCCATTACAAAGCAAATTTGAGTTTTGTTCTTATTTGATAGTGTCGAGTAACTCTACTCTCATAGTTATACATGCACTCACTTAAGAGTGATGTATTTAATACAGAAGCAAAGAGAATGTACCTTTATGAGCATAATATCTGCATTATTGGTGCTCCTGTTGTACAGAGGGTGCAGGATGAGCGACCGAGGCTTGGAGTACTGCTCTGTCCCCTCATAAACACCCAGAGTATAGTCTCCAGCCACCACCATCATCTGATCCTTCCTTAAAGACAAGCAAAAATACAGTCGCGACCCTCTGAAAAACACACTGTAAAACTGAACAGTGAAATTAATTAAATGAAATTAGTTTGTTTCACTCAAATAACAATGAAAGTTCATTGTACTTAATAGAAAAAAGTAGCATGAACTCAAAATGTAATTGTAGTAAGCTGAACTTAATATGATTGAGTTGAGTTGCAGCAGATTTCTAATTCCCAGCATGCTTTGAGTCAGACTGTATAAATAAATGCTGAAATTAAGTGTTATTTTGTGTGTTTTGGCACATGATTAACATAGGGAGACATAAGTTAGTGTTTAATGTTGTGTTATGTTGGGATTTACAGGGGGTTCTGTAATGTAATGTTAGTTTTAGGGTTACCATTGTGGTGAAGAGTGGACCCTGTGGTTAGGTTGAGGATGGGCTGCAATACTTTTAAGACCACATATACTGTATGTTGTTTGATTATATACATGTAGGTATATAATGACAGTCTCTTTGATAGTTATAATAGCATGTGTTATTTTCTATCTAACATTTAACCAAGATCTTAATGTGATGTTTATGTGAATCAACTGTATGTAATTAACATTATGATGAGTTGGGTGAGGTTGAGAACTGTGGGAGTGAAGGGATGCCGGTGCCGGTGACAGAGACACCACTTGTCACAAAAAGTTCTACTAACTTAAAAAATTAAGTTAGTTTAATGTTTTGAGGTAATAAGTTATATAGGTAATAAAACCATTGCATAAATCAACATTATAACTATAAAACAGATACCAGACATATGCTTGAAATCTGATTTCTTGACATGACTTGTTATACACAGTGGCTCTTTGTAGAGGACATGAGTTGAATGACAGTATTTCTCCCTGTTAGCAGGCTCAGCCGTGCCAAGCAGCAGATAAGCCAGCATTCATTAAGTACCACACTGCGATGACGGGTCAAGGTTACCGCACATCCTGCCTGTCTGCTTTACAGTCCGTTTCAACTCACACACAGACTTGGCCATCAGCTCTGCTGCTACACATCCTGTAAGTCTCATAAAAAGCCTGTTTAGGCAGAGAATCTGTTTAAAGAATAGGTGAAAAATCACGCACCCAATATTGCAATGTGCGGCTGTAAGCACCCAGTACTTATGGACCAGAGATCCTCCACAGAAGTGCTGTCCTTTTGAGCTCTGTATCGACACTATGTATTTGATTGAATTTGGCGAGGGGGTGTATCCACCAACAATGCGCCCCTGAACAAAGTCCAGACCTGGAAAACAATATAACAAAGATTTAAAATAGCTCAGAACTCAAGGTGACAGCGAAAGGACAATGAAATAAAACTCTAATCTCATTTACATTGAGTTCAAATTGACAGCTGACAAAATCAAGCTTGACACCCTGTGTATCCTTGTTAAATAAAGGTCAAGTTTCATTTCAAGAAAGGATATACAGCCTGATATCCTATGAAGTCTTACAAGTCAACTAATGTTGGTTTATGATGCAAGATGTTTGATTCATACAGTCAGGATTTGATAAGATGCATATCAGATGCAAGAATGTCCATGATAAAGAAAAGAAAAAAATTGAATTTTGAAAATCTTTTATACCATTTTCAAAAAAAGTTAAATTGTAATGACTCAATGTCATGTGGTGTAACGTACAAACTATTTCCTTAAACAAAAGTGAGTGTATAATATATGTAATCATTATTTTCAAAAAATGTTTTAAAATATATTTTATACTTAAATACTTCTCTTAAAATATAAGATGTTTGTCCTTTATATATAGAAAGGTAAAATTATCTGATATTTTATGACCTTGATGTTTTTGAAAGAAGTCTCTTCTGCTCATCAAGGCTGCATTATTGATCAAACATACAGTAAAATCAGTAATATTGTGAAATATTATTACAATTTAAAACGGTTTTCTATTTTTATACATTTTAAAATGTAATTTATTCCTTTGATGCAAAAGTGAATTGTCAGCTTCATTACTCCAGTTCTCAGTGTCACATGATCCTCCACTATTACAAAAGTATGTCATATATTAATAGGCAGTGAAGCAGTTTTGTTTTTCTAGGAAATATTGCCTCCTATATATATCAAAAATGTCATAATTTAATGAGGCCCTTTTCATTGTAATATTAGGTCAGTCTATCAGCCTGACATTTTTTACTTAATGCCCCCTGTATAAAAGTGAAATTTAATTCAGGAAGTAAAAACATGCTTATCATAACAAAGCTGTATTCAATTCGAAACAAAAATGAGCATCATGTCATTGACCTAAATGCTAAAATAGCAAAAGTTGAGTTTAAACACTGTAAGAGTCATAATATTGCCTCGTTAGAAAGCTAAAGCTGCAGGCAAAAAGAAGAAGGTCAGCTCCTGATAGTTTTCAGTACTTACAGTTGGCTGGGACGACTTTCAACAGCACCAGAAAGAGCAGCATGGCCATGGCTAATGTGAGCACGTGAAGCGCTACGGACTCTCGGCTACTCTATATCTACCAAACCCCTCCACATAGGGTGAGGGGATCACATCAACACTGTTCCTCAGGTTTCCCAAGTTCTGATTTCAGTTTTCATGGGGGACTATAATTCAAACATTGTTGGGCTTTCAGCAACGTTGCCCTTTCTGACCTTCTCCTAACACATAATGTGCACTCACTGGATCACAGAATAATGGATATGTATTAAGACGAGTTCCAACACGTTAGGTAAATCTCCCCAACTCTGTATGTGATAATTAGTCAGACCCTTGTTAAAAATGCAAATGTGTTGCTAATGTCATGGATCCAATCCTTTAGGCCTCAAATAAGAATCATCTGAAGGCCCGGATAATTATAAAGATAACTATAATAACTATATTAGCATCCACACCAATGGAAAATAACATTCTCTTTTAAGGCAGGAACACACCAAGCCGACGCCGACAAACGAGTGGCGGCGAAAGCAGACTGCGGGGTTGGCTCACGTCGACAGCGTCTGGGTCCAAAGTTGCCCTGACACACCAAACCGACGCTTGACAGCCGACGGCCAAGTAGCACGTCCGTTCTGCGCCTGCGTAAGATGAAATGCCTTTCTGAACCAGCAGGTGGCAGTATCTGAACAGCCAATCAGAATGATCAGATGGCCCGACGGACCAATGAGCTCCGACGCCGATTCAACATGTCGAATCGGCCGAAAAAAAGCAGACGAGGACCAACTTCCGCCGACGGTGTGGAACACACAGAAAACTTAGTCGGCCGACGAACAAAAACTGCCCGACGGCCGACCGTCGGCTTGGTGTATTCCTGCCTTAATAATTTGCCATCTGCCGTTTTAAATCCTTGCACTCTTTAGTCAGGTGGATTTTCAGTGCCTTCAAGTCTTCCAAAGAAGTTTGTATTTACCAGTTGGGAAGTCGTAATTATGACATCAGGTGTGTTTAAAGCCCGGAACTCACCAAGCCGACGCCGACAAACGAGCGGCGGCGAAAGCAGACTGCGGGGTTGGCTCACGTCGGAAGCATCTGGGTCCTAAGTTGCCCTGACACACCAAACCAGAGCTCGACAGACGACGGCCAAGTAGCACTTCCGTTCTGCATCTGCGTAAGATGAAATGCCTTTCCGTACCAGCAGGTGGCAGTAGCTGAACAGCCAATCAGAATGATCAGATGGCCCGACTGACCGACGAGCTCCGACGCCGATTCAACATGTCGAATCGGACGAAAAAAGCAGACGAGGACCAACTTCAGCCGATGGTGCGGAACACACTGAGAAAACTTAGTCGGCCGACGAACAAAAACTGCCCGATGGCCGACCGTCGGCTTGGTGTGTTCCGGGCTTAAGCTACTTTGGTTGGAGCAAGTTAGTACAAAGACTGATAGAAAAGAAGCTCAAATACAAAACCAAACTGATCAAAGAAACGAGCAACAGATGTTCAACTAATCAATCAATGAAAAAACATTAAACCAGACAGAAGGACATCAAACAGGCAGGCCAAACAAGAAAAACCAAAACTAAAACATCGATAAACTAAACAGCGTGGTCAACTTTTTCACATGCGCACTGCAATTTTTTTTGTGTGCTCACGTGTTGGGGCACAATAGATGCAGCGGAAAGGAAATATAGTATACACAAAAGGTTATAGCAGGGGTAGGCAAGTTCGGTCCTAGAGAGCCACTGTCCTGCTGAGTTTAGCTCCAACCTTAATCAAACACATCTGAACAAGCTAATCAAGCTCTTCAGGATTACTAAGGCTATAGGCAGCTGAAGGTTTTTTTCAGGGTTGGAGCTAAACTCTGCAGGACAGTGGCTCTCTAGGACCGAACTTGCCTACCCCTGGGTTTTAAAGAAAGTTCCAAGTCTCCCAATCATAATTACGACTCTGTGGTGCCGTTCATCTCGTAAATATGAAAATATTTCTGGCATGACTTGAACACGTGTTCATGTGGTGCACCCTGTGATTGACTTTCAATGTTTTTACCGTTCATCAGCTGGAAACAATAGTTCTTAGAGTGATTCCAATGTTTACCGTTCATCAGCTGGAAACAATAGTTCTTAGAGTGATTCCAATGTTTTTGTTGCTCTGTGTCATTATCATTACAGATGTATTGTGGACTTCATTATTCCCATAGAGTTATGATTATTAAAGCTTTATAGTTATAGCTATATAGTTATCATCCTTAGTGTGGAGTCGGACAGGCCTTAAGAATCAAGATACAAACTGAAATTCTGAAAAATAAACTTTCAGTTTAATCTCATTTCAATTTAGGAGGATTCCTAGTACCTAAAAAAAAAAACTAAAAAAATAAAAAGAAATGGCAACGGCTCAGTGTTTTTGTTAGTGTTCATAGCCCTGCAAAATTCCGTCCCCCATCCTCAGTGCCTGATAAAAACTATGTTATGGTGATATTGTGTTTTAGCAAATCAAGAGCTTTTCTTAACCCTTAGTATGCTATTTAAAGGTTCCTAATTTTGTTTTGTTGTCTCCAACAATAGGTTTACAACATGCAAGGTAAAAACAACAACAACAAAGAAAAACACTTTTTCTCATAATATACATTGTACATCACCTCATTTCTCAAAGAGTCTGAAAATGGTTTGTTTAAAGTTACAGTCTCTCTAAACCCCTCCTTTCTAAGAGCCTACTCTGCTCTGGTTGGTCAGGTGGCCCAGTCTGTTGTGATGGGTCTACTCTGATTGGTCAGACGAGATGGCCTAGTCTGCTTTGTTTGGTCGACTGCTTACAGTGCGTGTTGGAAGCTAAACGCCTTTAATCATATCTGAATTTCAGCTCCGGATCTTCATCAGCGCTTGATACACAGTGATTATACCAACAGTAACGATGGTGTAGGTTTTACCATAGAAGTTCCAGCACAAGTCCTCATCCTTTGAAGGTGTGTCAACATGGATTCACAGAACAGAAAACAGCATCTTCTAGACATGTCGACAACACAAACCAACTCTTCCAGTCTTCAGCTACAGTGTTTGGTTGTTAATCCCTTAATCACTACAACTTTAAATCCTGGTTTCACAGACAGGGCTTAAATTAAGCCAGGATTAAGCCTTAGTTCAATTAGGACATTAAAAGGGTTAGTTCACCCAAAAATGAAAATTCTGTCATGAATTACTCACCTTCATGTCGCTCCACACCCGTACGACATTCGTTCATCTTTGGAACAAAAATTCAGATATTTTTGATCAAATCTGATGGCTCAGTGAGGCCTGCATTGAGAGCAAGATAATTAACACTTTCAGATGCCCAGAAAGCTACTAAAGACATATTTAAAACAGTTCATGTGACTACAGTGGTTCGACCTTAATGTTATGAAGCGACGAGAATACTTTTTGTTTGCCAAAAAAACAAAATAACTTTATTCGACAATATCTAGTGATGGGCGATTTCAAAACACTGCTTCATGAAGCTTTACGAATCTTTTGTTTCCAATCAGTGGTTCGGAGAGTGTATCAAACCGCCAAAGTCACGTGAACCGTTGAAATTTCAAAACACTTATGACGTAATGAAGCCTCGTTTACTGAAATCATATGATTTTGGCGCTCTGAACCACTGATTCGAAACAAAAGATTCGTAAAGATTCGTTTTGAAATCGCCCATCACTAGATATTGTTGAATAAAGTCGTTATTTAGTTTTTTTGTCGCACAAAAAGTATTCTCGTCGCTTCATAACATTAAGGTTGAACCACTGTAGTCACATGAACTGTTTTAAACATGTCTTTTGTAGCTTTCTGGGCATTGAAAAAGGGAGTGTTATTGCTGGCGATGCAGGCCTCACTGAGCCATCGGATTTTATCAAAAATATCTTAATTTGTGTTCTGAAGATGAACGAAGGTCTTATGGATGTAGAATGACATGAGGGTGAGTAATTAATGACAGAATTTTCATTTTTTGGGTGAACTAACCCTTTAAGTAGCTTTTATAAACGTGCCTTAGAAAAAAAAAACATTACTGGTGTGCATCTTGAGACAAAAGAATGGCACTGACATATTTTAAGATATGCTAATGCAAGTTGCTTTCAGTTAAAACAGCTGAAACATGCATTTTAGTCTAGGACTAAGCTTTGAAACCAGGGGCAAGGGTCTTAACTTACATTTCAGTCTACATACGAGAGTCTAAAGTTGCAATCACATTTATAGTTGTTCTGCAAATTTTCTGTCTGTCGTAATCCAGTCTTCTCAATAGGAATCCACGCAAACAGGAATGTTGCATGAGGGCGAAAGATTTACCCGTGAAGATGTCTATTTTCATTCGGTTTTTATTTAGGATGCAGTGCACACAGTCCCCGACAAGAGCATTTTGTTTCAGAAATACACACCATGTTTCTACCCATCTCAAGGGAAAGAGAATAACAATAACATGCTCTGGCTGAACAGATTATGAGTTACGTACAATAAAAGAGAATGTAGCACCAATAATAAGAATTTCACATTTGGTATCTCATTAGGTTTTCACACAATGAGAGGAGAGAAATCAACATTATTTTTCTGACCAAATCTCATGAGGCACTATCAGAATACATATTCATTACATCCAAGGAGGGACTTCAGATAAATGGCAAACTGTCCCTTCTAGGTGGAGCTTCTCCCCTGAGGATACAGACGTGCATTTATACATTCAAGGGATATTGGAAAGACCTTGTTCGCAGATGCTTTGGTTACCACCACCCTATTGCCCTTTCCACCCAATTTTGCCGTCACCTGATATCCTATTCTCTGACAAACCATTTTGTCAAATGAGAGATTCTATAGATATTTGATTTCCCCTTAGAGAGCAGCACAATGTGTATGAATTAAAGGCAAGGTCCTAGACACGATAGCATCAAACAAGAGGAGGCGATCACAGATACTGAGAGCTTTTGGGTCAGCCCAAGTCCTCGTGTGTTACTGTTTTTGTTCTTGAGAATAGCTAGTGTACAAACAAGACCATAAACCTAAGGGACAGATGTGGTTACACTATAAAAGCAAAGACAATATTCACACGAGGTAGTGTGGGAGGAAGTTAGTGGGATTTAGCTGCTCAGGATTGAGCTTTCGATGCTCGGGGTGAGTTTTTATGCTGTCCATTTCTGTTTTAGGTAGGAAACGTCATAAATATCACATATATATAAAATGTCATATTATACCATTCAAAAGTTGGGGTTGGTATGATGTATTTTTTTTATGTTCTTGGAGTCTTTTATGCATAAGAAGTCTCACCAAGGCTGCATTTATGTAATTAAAAATACAGTAAAAACAGTAACATTGTGAAAAATTTAAAATAAGAGTTTTCTATTTGAATATGTTAAAATGCAATTTATTCATGTCAATTTTCAGCATCATTACTCCAGTCTTCAGTGTCACATGATCCTTCAGAAATCCTTCTAATATGCTGATTTGCTGCTCAAGAAACATTTCTGATTATTATCAATGTTGAAAAAAGTTGTGCTACTTCATATTTTGGTGAAAACCGTGATACATTTTGTTCAGGATTCACAAAGTTCAAAAGAACAGCATTTATTTGAAATAGAAATGTCTTTACTATCACTTTTGATCAATTGAATGCATCCTTGCTTAATAAAATGCGTGTATATCACACATAATGTCATATTAACAGTTCTAGACATTTTAAAATGATGGATTGATGACGTTTACTCTTTAATTACTTTTTGCTTTGAAAGAGAGTTGAATGAATTATTAAAAAAAGTTTAGTTAAACCAGCTAAACCACACCTTAGCCAGGCTCAGAGACCAGCTAAACCAGTTTAAACAACCTGAACTAAACCTTTTAGTTTTAAACTTTTTTTTTTTTCCAGCAGGGTAACTGACATTTGCTTTGACATTCTGTAAAACGTGATGCTTTTTCCATACAACAGCTGCATTGTGCTTCATTTGTATTTGTTTTCCGACCTCTAAACGTCCTCTTGTGTTTTAGACCCCTTAAACATGAAGAAATGCCTTGAATACACCTTGCTCCTCATCATCTCGACGCTTCACGGTAAAGCACTGCATTACCCGAGTAACTCACAGCGGTCTCATCTAAATATACTAATGCATACAGGATGCTGCTTTCTGCGCATACATTATCGAAAGACGTCGGTGGTCACATTTAGTGTTTATCTTGCACACATGAGGTCTCACTTTAGCATTATTCTCCTCATCCACAGGCTCGCTGCAGCAGAGAATCATTGGAGGACAGGAGGTTGAGCCCTATTCCATAAAGTACCAGGCCTCTGTGCAGTACAACAACTATCATTACTGCGGAGGAACACTCATACACAAGCAGTGGGTGGTTACTGCTGCCCACTGCTGGAGGCCGTGAGTATTTCAATCACAATTCACCTTTATTGACAAGTTAGACAGGGAACTTAAAGGATTAGTTCACTTTTAAATAAACTTTTCCTGATAATTTACTCACCCCCATGTCATCCAAGATGTCCATGTCTTTCTTTCTTCAGTCGAAAAGAAATTAAAGTTTTTGATGAAAACATTCCAGGATTTTTTTTCCATATAGTAGACTTGAATGGGCACCAAACAGTTGAAGGTCAAAATTAGTTTCACTGCAGCTTCAAATTGTTCTATACGATCCCAGATGAGAAATAAGATTCTTATCTAGTGAAACCATCGCTCATTTTCTGAAAAAAATTGAAAATTATCTAAGTTTTAACCATAAATGCTCATCTTGAACTAGCTCTCTTCTTTTTCATTAGAATTCCGGCAGTGTAGATGCTGCTAAGCGTATTACTGCCCTCCACAGGTCAAAGTTTGAACTCATTTTTATATACTATAGCATTTATGGTTAAAACTTATATAATTTTCAATTTTTTTCAGAAAATGAGAAATGGTTTCACTAGATAAGACCCTTATTTCTCATCTGGGATCGTGTAGAACAATTTGAAGCTGCAGTGAAACTAATTTTGACCTTCAACTGTTTGGTGCCCATTCAAGTCTACTATATGGAAAAAAATCCTGGAATGTTTTCATCAAAAACTTTAATTTCTTTTCGACTGAAGAAAGAAAGACATGGACATCTTGGATGACATGGGGGTGAGTAAATTATCAGGAAAAGTTTATTTAAAAGTGGACTAATCCTTTAACACACTAAACATGCTACAGCACATCACATTTACTGATGTGATATTGTTGGGTTATGCTGTCTTATCTGTTCGCAGGAGCTATTTAATCAAAGTGGTTTTGAGTGAACATGACCTCTCCAAAAAAGAGGGCTTTGAGCAGGTGTTTAATGTGTCCAGAGTCCTGGTGTATTACATGTACAATTACAGGACATTTGACAGTGACATTATGCTCTTGAAAGTAAGTTCATTAAGCATCTAATAAATAAATACTGCATTCATGTTAAAAGTCTGTTTGTTTATCCTAATCATTGGTTTGGGTTACTTGTTTGGATAAATCACATAAAGCCTGGGGAGAATTTATATAATATATATATATATATACACTACCGTTCAAAAGTTTGGGGTCAGTAAGATTTTTTAATGTTTTAAAAGAAGTATCTTCTGCTCACCAAGCCTGCATTTATTTGATTAAAAATACAAACAAAAACAGTAATATTGTGAAATATTATTCCAAATTTAAAACAGCTGTTTTCTATGTCAATATACAGTAAAGTGTAATTTATTCCTGTGATCAAAGCTGAATTTTTCAGCATCATTACTCCAGTCTTCAGTGTCACATGATCCTTCAGAAATCAATCTAATATGATGATTTGATGATCAAGAAACATTTATGATTATTATCAATGTTAAAAACAGTTATTTAAATTTTTATTTCATGATGCTATGATGAATAGAAAGTTCAAAAGAACAGCACTTGTCTGAAATCTAAATCTTTTGTAACATTAAACACTACCGTTCAAAAGTTTGGGGTCAGTAAGAGTTTTAATTTTATTTTTGGGGGATAGAAATAAAATGAATCAATACTTTTATTCATCAAGGATGAGTTAAACTGATCAAAAGTTACAGTAAAGACAATTATAATGTTAGAAAATATTCTATTTTAAATAAATGCTGTTCTTTTGAACTTTCTATTCATCGAAGAATTTTGAAAAAAATTTGTACACAACTGTTTTCAACATTGATAATAATAATGAATGTTTCTTGAGCATCAAATCATCATATTAGATTGATTTCTGAAGGATCATGTGACACTGAAGACTGGAGTAATGATGCTGAAAATTCAGCTTTGATCACAGGAATAAATTACACTTTACTGTATATTGACATAGAAAACAGCTGTTTTAAATTGGAATAATATTTCACAATATTACAGTTTTTGTTTGTATCTTTAATCAAATAAATGCAGGCTTGGTGAGCAGAAGATACTTCTTTTAAAACATTAAAAAAATCTTACTGACCCCAAACTTTTGAACGGCAGTGTATATATACAAATATACACTACTATTACTATTGTTTTATAATTTAATATACTTAAAAATGTAATTTATTCCTGTGATCAAAGCTGAATTTTCAGCATCATTACTCCAGTCTTCAGTGTCACATGATCCTTCAGAAATCAATCTAATATGATGATTTGCTGCTCAAGAAACATTTATTATTATTATATGTTATATGTTTGTAGGTGTTAAAGGATTAGTTCACTTTAAAATGAAAATTACCCCAAGATTTACCCACGCTCAAGCATCCTAGATATATGACTTTCTTCTTTCTGATGAACACAGTCGGATATATTAATAAATATCCTTATGCATCCAAGCTTTATAATGGCAGTGAACGGGACCAACGATTTTGAAGCTCAAGAAAGTGTATCCATCCATCATAAACGTACTCCACACGGCTCCAGCGGTTAATAAATACGGAGCCCCGGACATGACATGCAGGAAAAAAATAGTAGGCTAAATCGTGTGCGCGGTTTATTAATTCGTTCCCTCTTTTTACTAAAACATGCGCACAATGATTTATAAATCGAGGGAACGAAATAGTAAATCGTGCCCATGAATAAATTTTTTTTCTTGCATGTCATGTGCGGGGCTCCGTAAATAAAGGCCTTCTAAAGCGATGCGATGCACTTGTGTAAGAAAAATATCCATATTTATCAAGATATAAAGTAAAATAGTCAACTTCCATATTCAACTTATTTCGTAAGTTGAATATGGAAGGCGTAGGAGGATGTAGCGTAAGCGTTTTGAACTGCAAGAGTTTTTCACTTTTTTTTGTAAGTTGAATACGGAAGGCGGTCTGGTGGAAGCTAGATATTTTACTTTATAACGTGTGAAATAATTTTCTTACACAAACTCATCGCTTCAGAAGGCCTTTGTTAACCCCCCGGAGCTGTGTGGAGTACATTTATGATGGATGGATGCACTTTCTTGAGCTTCAAACTCATTGGTCCCGTTCACTGCCATTATAAAGCTTGGATGCGTCAGGATATTTATTAATATAACTCCGGTTGTGTTCATCAGAAAGAAGAAAGTCATATACACCTAGGATGGCTTGAGGGTGAGTAAATCTTGGGATAATTTTCATTTTAAAGTGAACTAATCCTTTAAATATGCAATTTTCATTTTCATTTGGATCTGTGCATCAGTTGGAAAAGCCCGCAGAGCTCAATGCCAACGTTCAGCCAGCCGTGCTGCCAACCTCACTCGCTCCTATAACAGGGGGCACAATTTGCACGGTGAGCGGCTGGGGCGTCACTCAGGTCTACAGTTATTACCTGTCCCCCGTCCTGCGTGCTGTGGATGTCCAGATCATCCCTCAGTGTCAATACTACTACTACTACCGAATCACAGACAACATGGTGTGCGCCGGCTCCCCACTGGGCGGCAAAGACTCCTGCCAGGTGAATCCGAGCAGTAGGGGTTTTTCTCTCTGAGAGAAAGAGGGAGAATACGCATACAAAATACATTTTTGCTAAAACAAACAGCTTTGTATAATACTTAACACTGTGTGATCTGTGGTGACATCGTGCTGTGTTTGGCTGCAGGGCGACTCTGGCGGGCCTCTCATCTGTAACGGTTATTTTGAGGGGATCGTGTCCTGGGGCATCAGCTGTGCCAACCCTTATTTCCCAGGAGTCTACACCAAAGTTCGCAACTACATCTCCTGGATCAACTGGATAATCGACAATGACAACAGCTAGAATGTTCTTATTCCAAAGGTTGTTGAACTGCCACGCCATCAAAAAGACCCAGTATACTGAGTACACCGGTCAATGTCTATTAGATAAGATGAATACCAGCATTAAAAGCTGTTTTATTCTTTTATGTTCTCAAATGAGGAGTTTGAAAACTGCTCAATTTATGAATTAACAAAACAGAACAGGTTTTTGATATCAGAGACATTCATTTATGGTTAAATTGTGGTTAAATTCATGATTGTATTGGCGCAAAATCAAATTCCAACAAACTTAAATGGTTACTTAAATTCTTTTTATTCTATTTTTAAATGTTATTTCAAGGCAGGAGGAAACCATAAAATAAATAAATCGAGTATTTTCTCAGCTTACTATCACTGTTGGCCTATTTATCTCCAGCAGTCTGTTGTGAAAAGCCAATGCTTTTTCATCGTTATTCCATTGGGAATGTCACTATATTATGGCGCAGTGACCTTTATACCTCATCCTCACTGTCTCTCGGTGTGGCTAAGGGAAAGGTTGCTGTCGACTCTGACTAGAAATTACATAACCTTTCAGCATGACAGCATCACACACATCAAACACAGAACATCAGGGAGGTGGGAAATCTGGGAAAAGGGGATTGGATGTCGGATCTGGGAAAACAAATTCGCAGACAAGTCTGCTGAGCCACAGAAAGACTATACACACACAGCATAGCAACATGGGAGACCAAAAGATGAGACATGAGCTTATTAATGGGTTGAATGGGCACTTGTTGGGAATAAAAGAGTTGATTCGGAAGTCTCTAGAGGCCAAGAAGTTTGCCTACTGCCCCTACAGCAAGTTCCGAGTCGGGGCAGCACTCCTGACACACGACGGGACGGTTTTCACAGGTGAGGGAATGCCTGAAATATAAAAGTCATTAAGTTGTACAAATATCAGATTAGTGCTGGTTGCGTATTTTTATGTTTTTTTTACCATTACATGGCAACAGAAGGACTGCTAATGGCAGATAACACTGACACGTGAATGAGACTTAATATACACTTTTTAATATTTGAGTCAATATTACCCAGCTCTTGAATTTGATGCAATTGCGACATTCAGCGGTCAGATATTTCCTAATTTTCGCTGTCTTGCCCCTCAGTTATTGATTGTAGTAAAGAATACCTCAGAGGACCGATTCCGATTGTTTTGTAGCCTACATTGTAATGTAATATTTTTCTCTTGGTGGAACCTTTAAGATAATATGCAGGTGAAATTAAACTTTAGGCCTATAATGTCATGTCTGCATGGGGGTTCTGATGATTTTTAGGCGGTAAAGGGGCACAAAGATGGGATAAAATGAAATGGGAGGAAAATTTGTAATGCTTTTTTGCATTCGCTCTCATCACCTGAAGAGACTTCCGTTCGCAGAGCCCCTCAGGGGACATGGTGGTGGGATAAAATATAAGATGGGAGAAAAAAGAAAAACTTGCGTTCTCTCGCAAAATGTTTTTCGTTCCCCCAAGAATCTTTGCGTTCGCTTGCAAAACCTTGTGTTCAAAATGAAAATTTTCCTCCCATTTCATATTTTCTTCTTCTTCATTATGTCTCTTTAGGGGCTCCGTAGAAATAATATGAGGTGGCTGGAAAAACTATATGGCTGTGTCCGAAATCACCCCTATACCCTTAAATACGGCACTATTTGAGGGGACAGCCAGTTGTAGTGGTGTCCAAATACTATAGTGGACATTATTGAGTGCACTCATTCAATTCACTGCAATAACAAGTGTACAACCGACTCTGCTAGAGTACCCATAATGCACTGTGATGGTCATGCCAGATGAATTCCCACATCTTGAAGAGATGGAGTTATGTAACTAATTCATCCATCATTTACCAATATCATACAGGTGTAAATTCATTTTTCATTGATTAGTTCACCCAAAAATGATATTTCTGTCATTAATTACTCACCCTCATGTCATTCCAAACCCATAAGACCTTCGTTCATTTTCAGAACACAAATTAAGATATTTTTGATGAAATCCAAGAGCTTTCTTAGTCCTCCATAGAAAGCAACATAATTACCACATTCAAGGCCCAGAAAAGCAGTAAAACATCATTATAATAGTCCATGTGACTACAGTGGTTCAACCTTAATGTTATGAAGCGACGAGAATACTTTTTGTGAGCAAAAACTAAAAAATAATGACTTTATTCAACAAATTTGTCTCTTCCCTGTCATTCTTCTACGCTGTTTAGGTTCAGCGCTTTCAGGTTCTACGTCAGAATGCCGGCTCACTATTGTCCGACGCTGTTCACGTGAGCAGCACGACGTATGCGTGTGATGCTGACGCAGGAGCCGGCCAATAATGACTTGGCGTTCTGATGAGCGCTAAATGTTAAAAGCGTAGGACAATGACAGGGAAGAGATGAATTTGTTGAATTAAGTAGTTATTTTTGTTTTGTTTTGCTCACAAAAAGTATTCTCGTAGCTTCATAAAATTTAGGTTGAACCACTGTAGTCATGTTGACAATTTTAACATTTTTTACTACTTTTCTGGGCCTTGAAAGTGGTATTTACATTGCTGTCTATGGAGCTCTCGGATTTCATCAAAATATTTGTGTTCTGAGGTTCTGGAACGATATGAGGGTGAGTTATTAATGACAGAATTTTCATTTTTGGGTGAACTAACCCTTTAAGATTTATACATGCTTGTTTCCATGACAGAGTTCAAGATAAATCTTTTCATTACTACTGGAGCTGCCAGTTTGCTAAGTTTCAAACTATGAAAAAGCGGCAAGGCCTTCTGAACACTCAGTGTCCGAATTCATTTACCTTTCAAAGTCGTTTTCATTCATTCCTTTAAGTGGACTATATTAGTGGAGTTATGTAGTGAACGAGGTATAAAAGGAGGATTTCGAACACAGCTTCCATTTCAATGCTTTTGCGAGCAAACGTAACGGGGGGAACACTTTTTTTGCGAGAGAACGCAAACATTTTGTGAGCAAATGCAAAAGCACTGAAATATTTTTTTTTCCATCACCATGTCCCCATATGATAATGACTGAGTGGCTGAGTAATTGTTCTGTATGGTCAAAAATATTGTCAGTTTTTCGAGTAATTTAAAATTGAGTGCACGGTTATTTAGCATACATGTTCCGGATGTTGATTTCTGTTGGTCTCAACAGGCTAATGCTCTCACTAACTAAAGAAACTCTTTAATACGATTAAGTATTACGGTTGATCGCTCTCTCAGTTCAACTGACACAGCCTTGAACTGCTGTGAAACAGCACTTTTAGTGTTGATCAATGACCATGTGTTATTCACTGCAGCAACACACAGAGACATGTTGTTGTCGTCACAGAAAGTAAATAAAAACCTTGGCCCCTGACCGGCCCCCTTCTGACCAGCCAATAGAAATAAAACTCTGTACAAAACACGAGTACAAGATGTACGTTACATCACATTTATTTGTCATGTGTGTTTACAGTGTGATTCCTACAGTTTTAAACAGGGGCCACTGTATGTTAATAAAAACTGAAATCAATTATTAAATTTTCATTAAGGCTGTAATGTGGAAAACGCATGCTTCAACTTGGGAATCTGCGCTGAGAGAACTGCCATCTCAAAAGCTGTATCAGAGGGCTACAGGGATTTCAAAGCCATTGCTATTGCGAGGTAAACTTCTTCTGTATTCAACAGGCCCTCTAGTGGCTGAATATAAGCGCTATATCATTTGTAACCATATTTGGAGAATGACTCTCTTAGTATAATATACAGCATTAGTGTAAGTGTCTTCTGCTCTTTCAGTGATATGTGCGAGCACTTCATTTCCCCCTGTGGAGGCTGCAGGCAGTTCATGAGGGAGGCAAGTGTCATTTACCACAGTATTTCACATCAATTAAAGCTTTCTCAGATTTCACTAAACGTGTTATTTTTGTTTTCACCTAGTTTGGTGCAAACTGGGACGTGTATTTGTCCAAACCTGATGGTTCCTATGTGGAGATGACCGTTGAGGAACTGCTGCCTGCGTCTTTTGGTCCCGAAGACTTGAGATTGAAGAAAGTGAATATTCGGAATGAGTTCTGAGGAGCCGACTCGAGACAAGAAAGTCTTTGTTCCTGAGAGTTTTACTGTGTAGTTAGAAAGAGGATTAATGGTGTAATGTATTAGGGAATGTTGAATGTACATTTGTAATGTATATACTTTAAAGTTTGAAATTATTATTATTTTTTGAATAAATACAGTCAATACAGTTACAAATAGGAGTATACCCATGTTGCTACAGTACAAACTTTATTATTATTTTTAAACAATGCACATGATATGCAAATTAACCACAAAAAAGTGCAACATAAAAAAAGAAGTCATTTTCTTAAAAGAAAATGCCAACTGTTGATCTAGAGACATTCTTAACCTGATTCAACTGGTTATGATAGTTCAGATACAGTTAGAACCTCTTTAAATATTATTAAGTTTATGAATTAAAGAATCCTAAGCAAGTCATCAAAGTGCAAAACATGAAACAAATGAAATTAAAGTATGCGGTTTGAGGAAAGGCAGCACATGCACAAATGGCAGTAAAACCTAAGCATCTTCTCAAGTTTTCAAAACATAACAGTGACCTTTCATGCACCACAGTTTAGTAAATTTGTAGTTAGAGATTTTGCATAAGGAGAATGGGTTGACTAAACCTTTCCCCCACACACAAACATACACATAATTTCTATAATCCAAATAGTGACTGGAAAAAAGGCAGAAAGGTTACCTTACTACAAACTGCTTCTGAGGCCAGGGCCATCGCTTGAATTCACAGGGCCCTGGACAAAATCATAAGGTTGGGCCATAGCCGCCATATACCCAGCCGTGTTGAGACACATTAGCCCTGCTGGAAGCTACACAAAGTGGCTTTATCTGGATATTGGCATCCATACAGTAATGAAACAACCATACTAGCAAAAAGACAGTGTACGTTGCAGATGGAAAGGAGTTTTGCCCCTAAAGCAGCAGACGAGCACCTGGTGCTCTAAACGAAGAACACCTCTACTCATAACCAGTGCGTTTAACAGAATAACTTAATATCTTACAAAATAACCAGGTAATTTGGATAGAAAAGATGCTGAAAGCTAGAATTCAACATCTTTCACGTCACTACAGCATGCCTCCTGCAATAGGACTGAAGACAAACGGGAGTCTTATTTCTGTGGCGTTATAGTGTCCAGACCGGGCCAGGCCGGAACATAGTGTCTTGGTAGAGTTCCCTCCATAAGCCTCTCCATCCACAGACCCAGCCGGTCCAGTTTGTGGTGGATCTCCAGAGTGGTGGCCTTCTGTCGGGAACTTGACCGGGACCTCGAGGCTTTGCTTGGCCCGGCCGTCGGCGCGTCCTCGTCGGACCACCTGCTACATTCGGCTTCCTCCCCTGTAAACACAGGTCTGAATAAGCAGAAGTACTTCTTGTGGCCGTTGAGCGCCAGGACGTGGCCAGTGTAGTCTGATTTGTTGGAGGTGGTGTCCTCCTCCTCTTCCTCTTCGTCCAAGCAGTCTGATGGCCTGGCATCAGGAGCCGACTCCATGAGTGAATCCATCCATTGGCTGTGCTTGTCCACGTTTAAAAAGGAGTAGTGAAGAGTCTGAGACCTGCGGGAGGAAGTAGGGATAGTTTTCTGTGGATTTGGTTGTTGCAAAAATTAAGTTTAGAGCAGGGGTGCTTAATACAGATTCTGGAGATCTACATTCTTTCAGCATTTAATTCCATGTAATGTATTTATTGCTACTTTCTAGACTTGGAAAAGACTTGGACTTTCCAGACTTTTTAAGCGCTGTCGAACGCACAGCCTTGCAAAGTATACCTTATTCGACTCGTACACATACACAGGCATTCGACACATGCACAGTTTTGAGCAATCTCTCGCCACGAGTTACAACCCATGTAAATATATTTGTATTTATTCATGCTAGAGTTGTACAAATGATTGTACTTTGTAACCTCTTCACACAATCTCTCGTCTATGTAGGCCTCGATTGTCGCTGTAGCTTGCATGTGTTCTGGTCTGTTCTGTTTATGCAGGTTTTCTTTGTCTACCTTGTGAATCGACGCCCCAAGTGCCACCTTGTGGATAAACTAATTATTGCAAAAACAATTAAATGGCAATGTGCGACCTGCACATACTCTTCTGATGACAAAATTTGCATCACGCACTGTACACGGACCCTCGCATTTGCATAAGAAATTAAGTATACTTTGGGCTGTACTTGAAAATCGACCACTGGAACGCTACTCAAGTTTGGACATTGAATTTGTGAAGTGGGAAGCATTATTTGACATCATTTCCAAATGACATTCCATTGGTTGTTCCAAGTGGAGCTAAGAGAATTCCAGGTCAAGTTGTCTGAAATGCAGCATGACTGGAAATTGGAATTCTCCAACTTTTTACTTGAAAATGACCACTGGAACGACACTCAAGGTCAGACATCTGACTTGTAAAGTGAGAAGTGTCATTTTACATCATATCTAAATGATGTTTCATTGGTTATTCCAAGTGGAGGTGGGAGAATTTTGGACTGAGTTGTTCTGATCACAGTATGACTGAAATATTTTTAAGTGGGTAATTTAAACAGAATTTCAGATTTTGTCTGGGATGGCTAACTACGTAACTAGGGTTTACGGTCTGCAATCCCATGAGACTATCACAGGATCTGTTGGACCCGATGCAAAAGAGTGCGGAACAGGAATGCTGAGTACGGGAGGGAAGATACTGATGTGTGCGTGGGAAGCTGAAGAAAAAAAATGACCTCACAAGACCCGGAAAATATAAATATTAGGGGTAACAGTACACAAACGTGACGGTTTGGTACATACCTTAGTATTGAAGTCACGGTTCGGTATGGGTTCGGTACAGCAGGGGAGAGAAAACTAAACATAAAATTAACAACAGAGCCTAAACTATAAAATTCAGTTGCTATTTATGTTTTTAGATATAATAATCTACATTCAAATAATAATAAAAAAAAATCCAATATTCCAATTCATTTTTGAAATATAATCATTTATACGATTACTTTCATAACTTGTTTTCATGACAAATTTATCTTAACACATATTAAATAAGACATTACTAACAGATAAAGTAAATATAATGAATATATAAGCTAATATAGTGCATTTATTTAATGAAATGCTCCCCTCTAGAGTTAGTGAACTAACATGCTGCGGACACTAAATGACTTGCCTGAGGTAAATGTAACGCTATGTGAGATATTATTCTCAAGCTGTTTTATTGATGTCTTTCTGCGGTTTAAACACTGGTTGAGAGATTACAAAGACAACAATGTGAGGTCTAAACCATTGTGTGTGCCTTTCGTACTGGAACGAGACAGAATCATACAGGAGAGGGAGGTGTAATGTAAACCTCACCCTGAGGGCTGAAAGTGGTACGAAGTGTGAAAGATGTGGATGGGAGATGGACAAAATATAAAACTTTGTGGGAGCAAGATACAAATCTTGCAGGAGCATGAATAAAATTAATCAACCTTGCAAAGGTTTATGATACTTTAGTAAATGCTGCAAATCCATAATTACGATGGTGTCCGGCGTTGCAGAGGAAAAATGCAAAAGTAATGCACTTTTTGATTGGGCATACGTTGACCAATTTAAATTTTGGAATAATGGGTCCAGTCGAATGGGTCCAGTGATTTCAAAATGACCTGGGCTGTATTTCCCAACAACATCGCAAGCCTAAGTAGACTGTAGAAACCATTGACACCAATGTTCTCCAAGATCTACTAAGGCCTATGATGCTTTTGGGAAATACAGCCCTGGCTATTTCCACACCTTCAAATCGGACCCTATGCATTCCTACTCGTCAAATGCCACAGAGATTTTTCTAGTGTGCAGCCCTTAATTAAAAAAATACAGTCAAGTGTGCAAGAGCAGGGTCAGAATTAATGCTGCATTCAATTCAAATTCAGATTTGGAATATTCCCATGTTGAATCTTTGATTTTCGAAACTTCAGCTCAGTTGTCTAAAGCTCGAGAGAAGATGACAAATGCTAGCATTCATTCTGCAGATGTGCTAAACATCAAGTTGTGAAGTTAGTGTTGAATGGATCCCAACCTAAACTCTGCAAGAAGGTTGATCTCCAGAAACTGGTTTTAGCATTCTCTCAGACACACACACACATACACAGGCCTCACCCTGAGAATGAAAATACTTCTTTGGCAAACTTTCTGAGCAGCACTTGCTTAGAAGCATCAGTGAGGATCAGCACTACGTTGATGTGACCAGGCTTTAACCTGACTAGGTTACTCATGTAGGTGATGTCCGTCAGCTCCGTCACCTCCACAAAATTCTTCTTAGGTGGACGACTGAAACAGAAAAACCAACTCTTAGTGATTTGTCTGAGCAGCTAAACACAATTGTGATCTCAAAATCTATATTTAACATGCTGTTATGTTATGTCACTGTGCAATTTTGCAATTCTCAAACAAGCAGTTTCACCTTGAAGTGCTCTCTGGTCCTGGAGAGCTCTCCGCTGTCTTTGGTGAATCAGTGGCCTTTTGTTTGGCTGGTTTGTCTTCCCCAGAGTCACTGTTCATCCCCCCCAAAAAAAATGTAAATATAATATAATATATAAATGTCTTTACAAAAGGCACTGGGATATAACAAACCAAATCTTTCCTGTAGCTCAGTGGTTAGAGCATGGCACTAGCAATGCCAAGGTCATGGGTTCGATCCCAGGGATTGCACATACTCAGATACAAATGTATAGTATAATGCAATGTAAGTCGCTTTGGATAAAAGCGTCTGCCAAATGCATAAATGTAAATGTAAATGTAAATGTAAATCTGGAGTCCTACCTGAAAGCCTGAATGATTACAGTCCCAAACAGGATGAAAAGAGCGGAGAAGATCAGAGACAGTACGGGCATCATCTCACGCCTGGGGGAAGAAGAACTAGATGTAAGCCCTTGAGTTTCTCATTCATAAAAAATTAGTAGGGCTGCAACAACTAATAAATTACTTAATTCAATTTTAAAAAACAATGAAAATAGCAGGGCTGCCCCTTAATAATCGACCAAACGTTACTGTGCGTTACACCGCCGCCGGCGAGAGCGTCAAAGTGACAGGAAGTCATTCACTTTCAATGTGAGCCGGCGGCGAGCTCTGGCGAGCAGCGGCACGGCGCGTCTTGGACATTGTGGTCATTGAAGTCAGGTCAGCTTCATGGTTATGAGCTATGACGCGGTTTGGGGGTAACCAATCGGAATGTAGAGGTCCTCTGCTTGAAAGTATTCCAGAGAACACAGTCATGTAAACTTTGGTTCTGACCAAACATTAGTTCCCAAGTAAAATGGAGGAGAGGTGGATAATTGCCATTGGTGGGGTTTCCCAATAATATACGACATGTGTCCCTGTATGTGTACAGGGGCATAAATAAGAAAAATGATGCATGGACCAAGGTGTCTGACACTGTTTGCATGCTATGTCTGAAATGGCATTGCTGTATGCCTATATATTTACTATATAAATATACAGCTGTATACACTGTATATTTAAGCCTAATGACAATTATCATTATTTTCTTCAGCTAAGCAATTTGTTCTCTGCGTTCTCTGGAATCCTCTCAAGCAGAGGACTTCTACATTCTGATTGGTTGTCGGTTACTTTGACGCTCCTGCAGATGGCGGTCTGAACGCACAGTACAGCGTTGTTGGCAGGGCAGCCAGAGCGAATTTTGACCCTTTTGCCGGCGGCGGTGTGAACGCACAGTTAGTCGATGAGAAGAGGCTTGGTCAACCAAATTTTAATTGGTCAGTTGGTTGCCGAAAAAAAAAAAAAAAACCTTCACAGGACTTGAAGTCACACAGTCCATGGCAGTCACATCATTAACACGGCTGTCCATGTGGTAATTATGTCGGGCAAGAAATCCAAAGAGTGGGATCATTTCGAGAGGTAAAGGAGGACCCCAAAAAGGTGACATACAAACTCTGCAGGCAAATGTTTGCCTGTTATTCAACTATCTCAAACATGGCTAATCATTTGAAACATGTATGTAGTAGCCTAACTTTAGCCACTTTACATGGCTGCTGTTGTTAGGCAATTATCTGTTCGTGCAGAAGCTAAATTAGTATTGCGTTTACTGCATGACGTTTAACTTAACGTGCAGTTCTCTCTATAGGTGATGACAACTCCACCCCCATACCCCGCGAATACCAGTCGACTAGAAAAATTTCATTATCAGTTAGTTGAGTCTGCTCTTATTTATTGTAACATTTGTATTTAAAAACATTTTTGCATGCAATGTATAACTTCACTTTTTTTCCTGTGTTAAGAGTCTTCAATTTGCATTTCAACAAAATGCTGGAATCTTCTAACAAAAAATTAAGTCAAGAAATTCCTGTAAAGGGTTAGTTCACCCCAGAATGAAAATTCTGTCATTAATTACTCACCCCCATGTCGTTCCACGCCCGCAAGACTACTGTTCATCTTTGGAACACAAATGAAGATATTTTAAATGAAATCTAAATGATTTCAGTCTGTCCATGGACAGTCTACGCAACTACCACTTTGGCGCTTAAGTTCACAGGTCGTAAAACTAATCCATATGAGCAGTTTAGTCCAAATTTTCTGAAGAGACACAAAAATATCTTCTTTTGTGTTCATCAGAAGAAAGCAATTCATACAGGTTTGGAACAACTTGAGGGTGATTAAATGATGACAGAATTCTCTTTTTTGGGTAAACTATCCCTTTAAGTTTGCCTATAAAAGAGGTAAGAAACTGCATCTAAACAAGACAGTGAATTCTTCGGTGGTACTCACCAGTTAGAGTACAGAAGATCAAAGTAAAATTGAGCAAGGTAATCATATGCAGTGTTTATCCACTGAATCAGAAAAATCTGGAATAAAAAAAGAAAAAAATATTACTGCATCGATTATTTTTTCTCATCATTTCTAGCGATTAGATCTTGAAGTTCAACAATATTCAAAGCAATATTAAAATTCTTAAAGCTCAAAACTGCAAAGTCACAAAGACAATCTTATCCCCTCATTACTCTGTATGACTTACAGATGCAAACTCATTGTTTAGTTCAGGCAGCATGGCATCATGGGTAAGGTAGGAGGGGTCTCTTTGCAGGAGCTCAAGCTGCTCATGGAGACGGTGCTTATCATCATCACTTCCATTCCATCCACCCGTCACTGTCCGATACAACACCCTTCCAGCAGCGCTGCGTCTCTCCAGAAGAATCACCTAAAGTCATACGCCCAAAAAGTCGAAATTCATATGGCATCAAACAAGGTGACTAAATGAGCATACTACGTGTGTAAAAGCACATTAATGTCACTGACCTGTGGAGGGGTTGTGTCGTCCTTTTTGAGCAGGGTGTCACAGAGAGTCTGCTGTTTTCTCTGATAAACATAAGCAAACCTGAGAACTTCTTTAGTGTTGGAGGAAGCAAAGTCAAAGAATGCCTCATTCACTGACACAAACTGCTCTCCTTCACCAGTAACGAGAAGAACACAGTATCTGTCAATCAGAAAGACAGGCAATTAATGAAGTTTTCTCAGAGACATAAGTCAACCAACATAACACTACAATTAGAGGTCAGATTTCTTACTTCCTGCGACGGTGGAACTGTTTAACTGGACACAGCTCATCAAAGAGTTTCTGATTCACCAGGCGCGGCACCAGCAGAAAACGATTATTGGACACAAACTCGTCAATTATCTGCTTTTTCATCCCTCTTGCCTAGGGATGAAAATAGAAGAGGACTTGTCTAGCACAAAAAAACAACTGGTACATAGTTTGTGAGAAAGCTTGCAATTGGCTGTTAGCAAATGGGCAGCAGGGCTTCACCTGTATAACATCTGCCGGTTTCTCTGTATTCTCTTTGAACAGGAGCATGGTGGGAGCGTATGTGTTGATGTTGAACCTCTGCACAACCTGGGAGGTCTCGGTCAGGCCCATATCCACATAGCCAAACCTCATGTAGTCTTTATAGGCAAATGCGGTGAGCTGTGAACAAGAGTATATAACTTGTGTCAAGAAAATAGATTTAGAAGACAGACTATTTGAACAGTTAATATAATAAACACTCACCTTATACAAAATGGGGATATTAGATGCTACATCAAACATTATCACTCTTGGTTTATTCTCCTCATGCCAACTATTTAAAAAATCGAGGTAGCTGTTATCCGTCACCTTAAACAGAAGAATAGAAAAATAAAATAAATGGAACGGATAGAGGGTGAGTAGAAGAAATAAAAAACAGGAAAGCAAGGAAAGGAAACAGACAAAAGAAGGGGAAAAGAAAGGGAAGGGGAAAGGAAAATTGAAAAGCACCGGAAAGGGATAAGGAAAAGGAAAAACGATAAGGAAAAGTGGGAAGTAAAGGGAAATGGAAAGGGAGGAAAAGAAAGCAAGGCAAAAAGGAAAGTGAAAAGAGATGAAAAAGTTGGGAAAGAGAATAGGAAAGGAACAGGAAAAGGAAAGGGAAAGGGAGGAAAAGGAACATGAAGGGAAAAGTAAAAAAGGGAAGGAAAAAGGAGATATGGAGAGGAAACGGAAGAGAATGGGAAATGAAAAAGGAATAGGAAAAGGAAAGGGAAATAGAAAAAGGGAAAAATAAAGGAAAATGAGAAGGAAGGAAATGGGGAAAGCCAAATTAAAAAGAAAATTAAATAGGAAAGGCAAATTAAATAGAAAGGAAAATAAAAGGGACAAAAGGAAAGAGAAAATAAAGGGAAGAGAAAGGGAAAAGGAAATGGAACAAACAGAGAGGGATATGAGAAAAAGGAAAAGATAAGAAAATTGGGTGAAAGAAAAAAGTTTCAAAGGGGAAGGGAGGAACAGGAACAAAGAGAAAAGTAAAAGAGGGAAGGAACAGGGAAATGGAGAGGAAAAGGAAGAGAATGGGAAATGGAATAGGAAAAGGAAAGGGGAAAAAAAATGGAAAAAGAAATTAGAAGGAAGGAAATAGGGAAAGGCAAATAAAATAGAAGGAAAAGAAAAGGAAAAAAAAGGAAACAAAGGAAAGGGGAAAGAAAGGAAAAAGGAAATGGAAAATAGGATATTTACAGTCCATATTTGTAGCAACAAGAGCCAATGCTTGTATTAAGAATTAAAAATATAGATCAAAATATAATCCTACCTTCTCCACTAGCTTCTGGGGCAGAAGACTTTCCACAAACTGTCTCAAGTGTTCCCTGACCACAGAGTAGTGGAAGAAAGTGATTTTGCCATTGATTACACCAAGTATTGAAGGTGTGCGGTGGGCACCAAGATGGTTAGCCAACTGTCTTTCATATCCAATGTCCACCACACCAATACCAACCCCTTAAAATCAAAACAAGACGTTATATTCTGAGTATACGTGATGTTATCTCATTGAAAAAATTACCATCTACAATGGACAATTGGACTATTCTACCCAATACTTGTGTGCTATGAGCTTAAGGCTAATTCACACTGCACCGACAGACGCAGACCAACGGCAACAGACACGTGTGTCTGATCAGTGTGTTATTACTGCTGTCTACATCTGTTGGCTTTGGTCGGCCCTTGTTTAACATGTGGAATGTTGGCTCGTTGATTGTCTGAAAAGTACTGTAATCTGTAATAGCTGGCATCCGTCGCGCAGTGTGAATTAGCCTTCATGTGTATTAAAAAAGGGGTGAAGTGAAGGGTGAAGTGACATGTGGCCAAGTATGGTGACCCATACTCGGAATTTGTGCTCTGCATTTAACCCATCCAAGTGCACACACACAGCAGTGAACACACACCCGGAGCAGTGGGCAGCCATTGCTGCGGCGCCCGGGGAGCAGTTGGGGGTACGGTGCCTTGCTCAAGGGTCTCACCTCAGTCGTGGTATTGAGGGTGGGGAGAGCGCTGGACATTCACTCCCCTCACCGACAATCCCTGCCGGACACGACTGCCCCCATTAGAATTACCTCCATCTCTACTGGAATCAACTGTGAGGGTGACAATCCTGAAGAACCTACCTAATGGCTCCAGCTCCAGCACAGTGTCCTTCCATACGGGCTCAATGTGAATGCAGGTGAAGCACCACTCTGATGTGATCTTGATCAGGTAGGGCCTCTTGAAACTATCTGGCAGCACTTCATTCATGTATTGGTTGTAGTGAAGGAGGTGCTTGCTCTCTGTGAAATCTCGACTGGTCCGGGGAAAGTGAAAGAAAGATTCATCGAAGTAGAAACTGTCATGAAAGTGTCTGAATCCCTGGGGCGCTCGTGCGAAGTTTTGATTCTCGTCCATTTGACCAAAACGGTCGTAGTTTGCCCTTCGTTCCTCATTGGACAGAATCTATGTAAAGTAAATCATATGCAATTCAATATGCATGATTATTGCTGAAGGCATATTTTAAATGTTTACATGACTCTTAAACCTGTTACCTAAAGTCCCCCTGTGGTGAAAATCAAGTTTCTAATGTAGTTTATATGTCTATGTGGCGTTTTAATGTGCTTTAAAGACAAACCATGTGCAAATTCATAAGTCTACAATATTGCTGAGTATTTTCTCTTTAAAACTGCAGTGATCTAAAGAGTTTAAAAAACGTGTTTTGAAATCGCTGGTGTTTGTGACGTCACAAACTATCTTGTAACCAATTACGTCAACATGCCGGCAGGCTTTAGCATATCATTAACTATGACCGCTCTGAAGCAAGGGAGTCGTGTAACATTAGCAGCACATTATTAGCTGTTTGATAACATAGTCAAGCAAAAGGCTAATTATATTAATTACCATTATGTGTCTGACGTTGTAAAAAGTGATTCCATTGTGCAGCGTTTACCTCAGTAAGTTGACCGAGTGGATCTCTGAGCTCATACGAGTGAGTGGAGGCGGGGCTAATTAGCATATTCATAGATCTGCATATACTAAATGAAGCAAGGGTGTAGAGTTACATTCAAGCTATTTTAAGGTACGAAGACATTTTTTTCCACAGGAAAAAAACGTTTAAATATGTAATTCTGGTGATCAAAGATGAGTTTTAAGGGACTTTAACGCAAAAAAAATTAAGGTTTTGTAATCTCCTGCTTATTTTGTGTGTACATGTTAGATAAAAAAGGAAGAAAACCTCAAGAACTACTTTTGGTTGTGTTGGTAGTGTACTGCATCTAAACACTATAGAAAATACTACTGATTTGCAACATTAATGAAATAAAAAATGCTATACAACTTTCCTGTAGCTCAGTGGTTAGAGCATGGCACTAGCAATGCCAAGGTCATGGGTTCGATCCCAGGGATTGCACATACTCAGATTCAAATGTATAGTATAATGCAATGTAAGTCGCTTTGGATAAAAGCGTCTGCCAAATGCATAGATGTAAATGTATAAATTTCAGATAAACATTGCATATAAATTTTTTTGGAAAAAAATAAAAGATTATACTGGTACAATGCAATATAATTATTTGCTATGTAAAAAAATGTGTATGTATCAATAAATGTAAAATAAAATAAAATAAAATACACTACCGTTTAAAAGTTCCAGTAAGATTTTTTTGAAAGAAATTAATACAGATGCATTAAATTGGTCAGAAAAGTAAGACGTTTATAAATTTACAAAAAAAGTTATGTTTTCAATAAATGCTGTGTTTTTTTTACTTTTTGTTCATCAAAGAATCCTGAAAAACTGTATCACTGTTTCCACAAAAATATTAAGAAGCACAACTGTTTTCAACATTGATAATAATGAGAAATGTTAATAAGAAAAGCACCCAATCAGCACATTATAATGATTTGTGAAGGATCTTGTGACACTGAAGACTGGAGAAATTATGCTGGAAATTCAGTTTTATCATTAACTAAAATTACATTTAAAAACTATATTAAAATAGAAAACAGTTATTTAAAATTGTAATAATATTTCACGATATTACTGTTTTTATCTGTGTTAAATAAAATAAAATCAGCCTTGGTGAGAATAAGAGACTTTGGACACAAACATACACTACCGTTCAAAAGTTTGGGATCGGTACGATTTTTAATGTTTTTAAAAGAAGTTTCGTCTGCTAACCAAGGCTGCATTTATTTAATTAAATATACAGTAAAAACAGGAATATTGTGAAATATTATTACAATTTAAAATAACTTATCTATTTGAAAATATTTGAAAATATAATTTATTCTTGTGTTGGCAAAGCTGAATTTTCAGCATCATTACTCCAGTCTTCAGTGTCACATGATCCTTCAGAAATCATTCTAATATGCTGATTTGCTGCTCAAGAAACATTTATTGTACAAATATTTGAGTACAATATTTTTTTTCAGGATTCCTTGATTAATAAAAAGTTCAAAAGAACAGCATTTATTTGAAATATAATCTTTTGTAACATTATAAATGTCTTTACTGTCACTTTTGAATGATTTAATGCATCCCTCTTGAATTAAAGTATTAATTTCTTTAATTTCTTTTCAAAAAAATAAAAATAAAAATTCTTACTGTCCCCAAACT
The DNA here is from genome assembly GCA_003731715.1 of Anabarilius grahami. Classification (NCBI taxonomy): domain Eukaryota; kingdom Metazoa; phylum Chordata; class Actinopteri; order Cypriniformes; family Xenocyprididae; genus Anabarilius; species Anabarilius grahami. The sequence continues at coordinate 1,292,078 of RJVU01060476.1, forward strand.
TTTGAACGGTAGTGTTTAATGTTACAAAAGCTTTGTATTTCAGATAAATGCTGTTCTTTTGAACTTTCTATTCATCAAGGAATCCTAAAAAGAAAAGTATACAACTGTTTTCAACATTGAAAATAATCAGAAATGTTTATTGAGCAGCAAATCAGCATATTAGAATGATTTCTGAATCATATTAGTGTGACACTGAAGACTGGAGTAACGATGCTGACAATTCTATTTTACCATCACAGGAATAAATTACTTTGTAAAATATATTCAAATAGAAAACAGTTATTTTAAATTGTAATAATATTTCACAATATTCCTGTTTTTACTGTATTTTTAATTAAATAAATGCAGTCTTGGTTAGCAGACGAAACTTCTTTTAAAAACATTAAAAATCGTACCGATCCAAAACTTTTGAACGGTAGTGTATATTAGGAAAAATGGCAAAAATCATAAAACCCTGAGTGTTGTTGTTCTTACTTTATATTATTTCATATATACACAATGCAATCAATCATCGCACCTCATAAGATTTAGTGATCTTGATAAACATGTCCTCTGCCCCTGGACTTTTGTTCTTGTCTGGATGCCTATGGATAAAGTACAAAAACAAATGTGACTGTTTTCATTCAGACATCTTCATGAGTTACAAAATTATTACACAATATGTCTTTACAGGAAACTATAGGAGTCAAAGAGAAGGATGCTACTCATATTCTTATTTAGGGAGCCGCAATGAACACTCACCATTCCCTTGCGAGTCTCTTGTACACTTTCTTGATTTCGGCCTGACTGGAGTGTCTGGACACTCCAAGAACTTTGTAGGGATCAAACTCGGGAGCAGATGCTAGTGAATCTCCAAACAGAGCCAGGAGAAGAATGGCCCACACACAGCCGGTCACAAACACACTCCAGCCTCCCATCTTCTGGTTTCTGAACTGACAGGCTAAACAAAGAGAGTAGATAGGGGCTAGTTGTCACACATTATACTCCAGAAAACGTTCCTCAGGAAAAATAAGTCTATTCTTCATAGACACAAATCTTAAAATCTTGGCTACTTAACATTTCAATCGTTACTGCCCAGGAAAAAACACACACTTCATTGAATCCAATAGCGGGGCATGTTGTCACATTAGAACACGCCATTAAACAGCGTTTTAGACTAAATGTAAACAGTGAAACAATTATGAAACATAAAATAAGTCACGCAAGAGCAAAAACGTAAAATGTCAAACCATTGTTTTGGCCAACACAATATGTGTTTCATCAGGAGAGAATAAAATCTCAGTCAGTCTATCAATAAACATTAAACAAATCTCTATAATCATTTTAATGCTAATATTACAATAGATTTGATCGTTTCTATGGGAACCAGCACAGTAAATCAGCTGTACGGTGTGATCATATGATCAAAGCAGTTCAAATGCATAAGACAGCAACTATTTACAGCAGACAAATACACTGTCAGCGTCAAATAACACAGACATATTGGGGGGAAAAATCATTTCCCCTTAATGTAACGTTATTCAGTGAGCAGAAGCGCGAGCTGCACGCCCTACAGAGGAATGACGCTTTCACAGCAGTAACGCAAACACTTCATTAAACACATGAATCCAGAATAATGGTAATACCGAGGCCCGACTCTTGCTCTAATCGTTTTTATCCACAATTTAGCAGCAATCCATGTTCTCCTGATGGAATTGGGTGGATCGTTTCCAAAGCCTTCACCTGCCCGGCACTTCCGGTAGTGAAGGATTCTGGATAAACACTTTCTATGATAAAAGTCCGACCGATTTCATCCCAAATCGTTTTTTTTCTTCCGCGTTCTAACGGTACACATCAAATTTCTAACATTATTCAAACCTTATTTAATAAAGGGATTTATTTTTTATTTAAGAGGTCAGTTTTTTTTGGTTTAGAGAGGGAGAGGGTGAAAAGGATCTTCTTCAATATCTTTATGATGAAAGTACATTGACCTCGATGGAAGAGATAAAGATGGTTTATGAGCAGTGTCCTCATAAAGTAACATAACAGTAATATAACAGTACTTCAATGTATTATTTTTCAGTTCAGACCAGGTACGTTTTAAAACAAAATTGGTCTGAGTTGATATTTTCTCAGCCAAAAAATTGTTCCGAAATGCAAAGCAAACAAAGCATCAAGTGTAAGCACCACACGAGTGGAATGATTTTTGTCTTCGCAAAACTGTTTCGAAACTCTCGCTGACACCTGCTGTTCAAAACCGTTTAAATGCAACGAGAACACGGTCTTAACATAATAAGATGACCTTTTACAAACCAAATGTTTTCACGAAAGTGTTTTTCGTTAAATTTAATCTACAGATCATATTTAAAACTATTTAGACATGACACTTTAATGTATATAATTATAAAACTGATCAGAGATCAGTTAAAAAGTTTAAGAAACTGGTGGGTTCACCTGGAGATCAACACCGAAATTGCATGTTTCCGAAATCACGTGACTTGGCTAGTTTGATAGCGGCGCTCTCCGAATCAGAGGTTCGACACAAAATATTCGAAACGTTTGCGAAGCTTAATAAAGTTGTGTTTTAAACACCTCCTGCTACTCGGACATAGTGAAGGAGGTAATACGTGACCGGTTTCGGACGCATCAAAGGGGTTTTTAGTCATGGTGGGGATTTTCAGTGGGTTAACATCGCTTTGCAAGTGGCGACGAAAAGGAGTCATTGCATCAATCGCTCAACAAAACTTTACTTTTAAGTAAATCCTTTAATCTCAAACCACCCTCAGCTCGTTTTCATAATTGACGGGCGTTTACAGTTCACAGTAACTGAAGTAACGTTACCGACTCGGATAAAGACAATTTAAGACTGTCCTCTGTCCTCCGTTTCTGACCACCCAATAATCATTTTGATCTATAAATAAATTATATTTAAATATTTTCTGACACACAAGGCCAGCATTTTCTTTCATGTGCCAGTTGTACTATAACATTGACTTCAGTGTTCACCAAATCTCATTCTCGAGCATTGTAGTTGTCATGAAATGTCACACTGTCTCTCCTTTTATTTATTTTGTCATGATTATTATGCTCACAGATTTTCACAGTTCATATGAATGAACATGGAATATTTTGACATTTAAAGACTAATCAACTAAAGACCGTTTAAAATGACTAAAATCATAGGCTGTGTAATGTTATGACTATCTAATGAGAAGCTGTGGTCAATATAAGCACAGGGAGCCAGTGACTTAACACGCTTGTAAACCAGATGTGGTTGAGAGAATGATTCGTTTCATTGACGACAGACAGTTCAAGCACTCTCTAACACGAACATCTGCTCATTAATTTGGCCAAGAAAAAGTTTACTGGATGAGATCTGACGTTTGTGAAAGGAGTGATTCGTATAAACCATTCAGACCTAGTTTTCTTTGGATCGTTTGCCACAGTGTAGTCATCAAATTTCTGTCATTAATTACTCACCCTCATGTCATTCCAAACCCTTAAGACGTTCACTCATCTTTGGAACACAAATTAAGATATTTTTGATGAAATCAGAGAGCTCTCTGACTCCTCCATAGCAATTTAATTACCAATTTCAAGACCCAGAAGGTAGTAAAGTCATCGTTAAAATAGTCCACGTGACTGCAGTGGTTTAACCTTAATGTTATGAAGCGACGAGAATACTTTTTGTGCGCAAAAACAAAACAAAAATAACGACTTTATTCAACAATTTCTTCTCTTACCTGTCATTCTCCTACGCTGTTTCTGTTGTAGATAGGGTTGGGTACCGTTCACATTTGAATCCCTACGATGCTGTCAGAGCTGGAGTTTCACTAACAACGCATGGAAATATGATTGTGACATTATGTAATAACAACATAAGGAGTGCGCATGACAGCGGTTTCTGAGCGGAATGCAGCGATGAGATTAACAATGCTCACAACGCGGATCATAGATCATATACGGACTGGAGTAAGCGTGTTTCAAGTTTTTATGGACATATTGCAAATTGCGTTGTCTCAGTTTGCATATAGTTTTTTAAATTTTAACCACACTACAGAACGTTTAGCCATTGCCCTGGAGAAGTCGCATGTCTCTCTCTCTCTTTCTCTAACGTACCTCTTGCGTTCTCAGGTACCGAAATTTGGCACCGATTGATTTCATGTGAATCGGTACTCTGTAGTACCGACATAATTCGGTCGGTACCCTTAAAAGTACAGAGTTCGGTACCCAACCCTAGTTGTAGATGCATTGAAGCGCTTCCATGTTGTACGTCAGAACGCCAGCTCATTATTGGCCGACGCAGTTCACACGAGCACCATGACGGACGCGTGTGATGCTGACACAGGAGCCGGCCAATAATGAATCGGCGTTCTGACATAGAACCTGGAAGTGCTGCACTGCGTCTACAACGTAAACAGCGTAGGGAATACTTTTTTCTAGTTTAGATTCGATTTTTTTCTTTTAGGAGACAATAATTTTATTTGTCATGTACACTTTGATATTTGAAACTTTGCAGAACTTGTACATTGCTGTATTACATATGCATAAAAGGTAATATTCAAAAAAGCATAATAGGGGCACTTTAATGTGCATTAAATTTCACACGTGTTTACATTTCAATCTTTTATTTTCTAATTTATACATATTTCAGTGTTGTCATGATACTGGAATTTCTAACTTCGATACAATACAAATCAACTCAAAATATTGGAAATAATGCAAAAGTGAAAGTAAAACAGTGAAATATCCCAAATTCTTGTTAAACTCAAAGCATATGCAGAGATGGATTTTGCTACAAAGCTGATTGAAAATCGTCAAACTTGTCCTTTAAAATACACACACTGCAGTGTGTATCAACTTGCTGACCGAGAGAAGAAAGAGCGAGAAAGCTCACCTGGTAGTATTAATGTATCAAAAATGAGTATTTCAAATATTTCGTTAAAGATATATATTGAAAAATCAATATTTTGACAGCACTAGTTTCAAGTACAAATTATCTGTTATCGTTACATTTAAAGGCTGATGGCCTGATAATTTTGATGATGACATGTTCATATTTTCATCCTTTAATCATCTGTTTGGTAATGTTGTTAATCATCATTTTGTCTGGTTTGGAGGCTCAATGTTAGATTGTCTTGAAGAGACCAGAGACGATATAGTCTGAGTGAACTCCATCAAGCAGTCCGGTGCCGTTATTGTGAATGAACCAACAGGGCACTTGATCTCCGTTCTTCACATCTTGTCTGAAATCTCTCTGCCAACCCCTGTTGATACAGAATAACGCAGTGTAATAACATCGACCCTTCCATGTTCAATGCAAGTGGAAACTGTACAGTGTCTTAAATTCACCTGGTAACAACAAGCTCTCGTCCCTTCACAAACATGATGGCATCTGGTTTGTTTGGATCCTTTCCTGGAAACGGTTCACTCACTTCAAACTCCAATCCATGGTAGAACTGACCTAAAGAGCCGTGAACACAGGTCAGAGTGCAACTGTCACAGACTGTGTTGCTTGATAATGCACTATAGAAAGGTATGTTTCGGACTCGGTAGAAGTTAAGCTAAGTTGACAGCATTTGTGGAATAATGTTGGTTACCACAGAAAGTGACTTCCTCTTGTCCATCCTTTTTTTTGGGCCAATTTATTAATGTTAAAGGTGCAATGTGTAAAATTTAGGAGGATCTATTGACAGAAATGCTACATAATATACATATGTTTTGAGTGGTGTATAAAGACCTTACATAATGTACCATTATGTATTTATTACCTTAGAATAAGCCATATACCTCTGATCCCCCTCCATGTCAAGTCGTCATTTTGGGCTGGCATGTTTCTACAGTAACCCTAAACGAACAAACTGCTCTACAGAGTGCGTTTTGTCACTATGTTCGTTGCATTTTTGTATTGCGATATATTGTGACACGATATATTTAAATCTTCCAAAATCTTCCACCTTTCACTTCCATTGTTAGTGCCTTATCTTTCTTTCTTTCTTTCTATATATGTATTGTAGTAAGTTCTTTAGATGTTTTACCAAGCAGGCCGTGGACATTGCTTGAAAAGAGGTGACTGTCCAGAGTGTAGAACCCGAGGTAGTCTTGATGATACGGATGCTTCTGCCAGACTTTGTGCAGGATAATAAGAAACTTGACTGAGTTCCTCAAAGTCACTGTTAAACTGCGATCTTTGATCACCTGCAGATCCATGCTGGAGAAAGAAAGACAAAGTTGTGTCAGGAGGATTAGTCTTTCTCCAACTCCTTTTGAAGAGTACACATTTTAGCTAGCTCACAATGACTTGAAATGAATGAAGTGAAAAGATGATGTGTGTTTCTCAAACGGAAGAATGCATCTTAGTGAGGCCGTATCCTTCCTAGTCCAGTCCTTTGGAGACTTGTAGACTAGAGTCCTCCTCAGCATTAAACACTAGAATGAGATGGCCAAGTAAGTCTGCCACACATGTTCCTGCCCCCCACAGGCATGGCACGAAAATACTATTAAAATATGTGTGCAAAGGATTGTGGGTGATTTAAGTACGAGAAGGATACACTTGATGCATCCTTCAAAAATGAGCTGAATGAAGGACGCAAAACGAAGGCTGCCTTCTAAGGGTCCTTCAAATTCTTTGACTGAGCTTGATGACAGCCGAGATACGCAGCCTTACTAGGATGCAGCCTTTCGATTGAGAAGCATTGACTTACTTGGGCCCTTTAACCGTGGCAGTATCAGTCCAGAAGAATTTTGCTTGTTTTCCCTCATCAGATACTGAGATCTCTTTTGTGCTCACCATCAATCTGATACCAAACTTCTCATGAACGATTCCAAAGCTCCCAAAATAGGTGTTTACTTTTTCCCCAGGGATGACCTTCTTATCGCCAATGGTTTGGCCATTGACCACAACACCTGTGGAGCACCAAGGAACCAAATAAAAAACACTAAAACGTTCAACTTCAGAATGGCTCAGAAGATAACAACAGATGTATTGTCCTCTTGTAAACTTTCATTGGTGAGTAGCTACTTTGGGGAGCTTAAGCCTCTGATTTATTGTCCAAAGCCTTTTTGAAGTTTCATATAACGTCAAATAATAAAGATTTTAATATAAATTTGTGCACTTTGTTCAGCCTAGCCTAATGGTGATGGAAGTGCAGTAAGTGCTCCTCTGCCACCATCTACTGGCTATAATGGTAATTTCATGTTTTTTTATTTTTAAATAAAAGTGTTTGTTTGCCACCAAATGTTAGTTTTACAAATGAAGACAATCTTTGAATGATGAACAAATAATGTTTTTGATAATCACATTAAAAATAACATTTAAATTGGACAATATTTAGAGCTTTGAAGTGCTAGAAAAAGAGTGAAGCGTGTGAAAATCCTTAAATTCATTCTCTGACATCTGTGGTTTATAACAGAGTATTCATCACCAAATTTGAACGCTTCTCACTAGATTTCGCAAGGTTGTGAGTTTAACAAGTAAAAGCTTTTAAAAAGTCACAAGGCATTACTGATGTATTTTGTGTCATAAATTCACATTATTTTATTTCATTCTAATGAAACAGCCGTGAGTGCTGAATTACTTCTCATACAGGTTACTCACACAGTTTATTTGGCAAATTAAAATTGTGGGGTAACACAGTGATGTTACCTGGTCAAAACAATCATACTAAAAACATTTGAGTGTGTTTCGCTCGGTGGCTGGTATGAGACACTTGTTGCACACTGCAATAAGCTAGATTGATATTAAAATATCATATTAATAAAACCTGGATGACTTGTGTTGCTAAACGGCATGCAAATCTTTTTAAAATGTATGGTGGAGAAAATGCTGTATTACTGTAAAGCTCATTCTGATTATGCTGTTAGCCACTTGATGCATGGTACAAACATGTGACTCGCGGTAAATAACGAAAACAAGAAATTCAAATAATAAGACTAACCGTGTTGAACTATATAACAATGGTTAGTTTTCTGCCGATAAAGGTATGCAAACAGTTGCTGACCTTTCTAAAAAAAAACACAATATATTAAAGCCTCTTTGGTTTCTATGGAAGTAAAACCGGAAATCGAGGGTAACACGGATATGATGTCATTGACAGGTGACGCAATGAGAAGGGATGTTACACTGGTTAAAATAGCTGATTTCTCTCGATATAACATTGTTGGAAACATTTGGGATAATGTAAGTACACTAGTCAACAAAATATATAACACTGTGCTAGCGGTTTTAAACGGAGTGAGGGCAAGACACACACTCACAAAAAACCTACATGAATCAGTCCCAACATGCTTTGCATGGGACTGCATTAGGACACTAAATTAAGCAATGAAGTGTTTCTTGATTAGAGTAAAGGGAAAGGCTTGTAAGTGTATAATGTACTGTTATGTTGGAGTTTTTTTTGTCACCATTTTGCTGAAGAATAGAGCTTGCAAAGCTGACAGCTTTGGAGAGTCACAGTTTTAATAAAAATGTTGAATAGTTTACACCTGTTAGATTTTATATGAATCAATAATGCCAGGAGGGGGAACCATTTAGAAAAACTGTGTTCTTGTGAACTATGCCTTGTGGAATGTTAATGCACTTTTCTGCTAACATAGCAAATTGTTCTTACCTGTAAGTGGGTCTCTAACCAGGTTGAAGATGGTTCCAGGTTTGTCATCAATGTTGAAGCACAGAGCATCATTCTGGTCTGGCAGCTCAATGATAAAGTGTGGATCTCCATCAACTGTTACATTTGAGAAATTGTAAGAATAACACAGCTAATGTGACTTATGAATCCTTACCTACATTTCACATGGCCAGTGCATGGTTTTTACATTTACCATAATATGTAGGTGCATTGCTCTTATGGGAGTAGCTGGCCGTTATTGCTGAGTAACCTGCAAATAAATGCATCAAAATAGTTCACATAATGTCAAATATAAAAGTGTCAAATATTTGCACCTTAGTACACTACAGTCTCCATGCTCAGAGTGTCCCAGGCACCAATATTTTAATTATTCATTAAACATTAATCACTGTCTGGGCAGCTAGATTTCGCTATGGAGATAAAGGGTAGGATCATGATTTTTCGGTAGTACAGCTGCACTGTGATTGTGGTTTGGAATCGAAAGGAGCGGAAACTGTGATAGTGACGTCAGTCTTAACCAGATTTAATAAGTTCTTATTAATGGCTTACCATATCTTTGAGCTTTTCCTCGTTCCTCTGTGAATCAGTGTTGAGAAAAAAGTGTCATATTAACAAAATCGTCGAGAACACTGGAACAAGTTTGTATTTAAATGTATGGCCTTCTCCTCTGAGATTTATGTGCCATTTCCATGACTTTTTGCAAACTTCTGTTTGCTATTTGACAGTTTAGTAATACCTTCAGTCAGCTTGTCTGCAATGAACGTGTTGCTTTTGGCCTCATCTTCAGGTTTAGTGACGACCATGGAGGTAAGCGGTGTAACAAAGTTGTACTTTAATGAAAGGCTCAAAGCATCAGCAGTGGCATTTCCTTTCTCCTCTGGTGTACCTTTGTCTCTGTTAGAAAATATTTTTGTATTATTGGATTTGATTCAAATCTTCTCGTTAAAAGATTGTGAATGAAGTCAGACCCAATCAAAATCAGTGAAAATAATTCTGACAAATTACATTTATACTAGTCATTTTAGGTCACATTGGGTTAACTAATAGTAAGAGGACTTGTTTTCTCAAACTGACTTCTTATCCAGAAGCTCCTGGATGGTCAGATATGCCCAGAGACGCTCAGTGAAGTCCCCAAAGATATACTCTTCATCAGGAAATATGGTATCCCACTTCTGAGAATTCGCCTGACCTTTCAACTCAAAATTATTTTCAAACTGTTGCAAAACAAACAAAGCAGGATTAGTCCTCCAAACAAGCTCACCACTGATAATGATGGATGTTCACTAAGAAAGTGATAATAGATATTAATGTGGCTACAATCTTTGGATTCATTGGTAGTGTGTGTAATTTTTTTTCAATTGTTAAAATACTTTCTCCTATCCAGCTTAATATGCAGCAGCATCTTTAAGTAAGCCTGACATAGCAGTGGTGTGAGTTTGGAGCGGAGCTATCTGTTTGTCAACCAATGGCTGACAGGGGTAGTGTTCTCAAAACCCTTTTGAGATGGTTTAGCTAGAGGCACAGAAATTACACACTCCCCCTTAATTATCTGCATCAGAAAGGCATTTTTTCCACACTTGCAAGGAGATATTATGCTTTTATACTCATATACACTCTAAGAAATGCTGGGTTAAAAACAACCCAAGTTGGGTTGAAAATGGACAAACCCAGCGATTGGGTTGTTTTAACCCAGCGGCTGGGTTAAATGTTTGCCCAACCTGCTGGGTAGTTTTATTTAACCCAAATATTGTTTAAAAATTACTGTATTTCTTGCTTAAAATGAACCCAAAATATGTTGGAAATTAACATTTATTAATATGTTTAATAAACAAACATTTATTAATACTTTTTTTGAATAATATTTAAACAATAAACATTTATTAAATTGCTTATTAATAAATGCTCATCTTTTTGATTATTATTGTTGCCTCTAGTAATTATGAGTCTGATTTTTAATTTCCAACCTATTTTGGGTTCATTTTAAGCCAGACATATAGTAATTTGTAAACAATTGTTGGGTTAAATAAAACTACCCAGCAGGTTGGGCAAACATTTAACCCAACTGCTGGGTCAAAACAACCCAATCGCTGGGTTTGTCCATTTTCAACCCAACTTGGGTTGTTTTTAACCCAGCATTTTTTAGAGTGTACATTCAACAACCAATGTCCACATTTATAACAGATTTATACAGTTTTTAGAAAGTACTAAAGCTATGGACTATGTATATGTGTGACTGGAACTATAGATTATTTACTCACCCCTTGTGCGGACACTTCAATTGCAAAGTCGTTTATGTCATTTAAGTCGTTAAGTCGGCCAGCGACCATGATCTCTGAGCCGTTGAACAGCTGTTTAAAATGGCTTCTTGTCAATGAGTTGACAGTGTTGTCCGGATAGTGAAAATTCACCTCTGAAAGTAGAGGACTTGACACTTCTTCATAAAATCCCTTGGAAGCAAATCATTAGCAAACCATTAGAAGTATTTTCTCGAAAGTCAGCATTACTAGTAATTTCAACATCTCATCAACATTTAAAGTATAATTACAATATACTGTTACTAGGGTTGGATATTGAGACATTTCATACTATTCCAATTCACAAGGTTTTCATTTGATTCCAGTTAATGGGTATATTTCAGTTATAATGTTCATTTTAGTTTTTTTAAATCCTCTGCTATTCTGTTAATTATTCAAGAAACCTCTAACTTGGTATATTACGAAAATAATTAAAAATTAATTAAAATACAATAATTAGTTAAACAAATAATTAGATACCAAAATAACGACATGGTCCAAAATATGCAGTTCAAATGCTATTTATTTAGCAGATATAATAATAATCAACATAACCGAAATATAAAGTTAAATTTCTTGTGCAAAACTGATGTACATTTTTTATTAATAACATATTTATTATTATTACTACTACTGCTACTACTACTACTATTAATAATGATAATATATTAAAATATTCCATAACTGAAAGTATTGTGTGAAAAGACGTTCTTTACGTTTTTAGGACTTTATCATTCTTAAAGCGATTTATGAGATTGTTTGAATGAAGATAGCTATTAAATGAAAAAATTACTTTAATTATTTAAAAAGAATCAATATTTTGCAAAGACCTCAGTTTTGCTACCTGCAGCTGAAGCGGAGCATCTGAGTCCTCGTAAATCCTGCGAACCATGCCGTTGTTCTGCTTGCTCAAAGTATCCAAAAATTTATAGTCTGCATCGTTACCGAAGGCCAAACTGAACAGGGTGATATTCCCATTAACTGCATTACGAATGCTCTCTTGGATCTCAGGAAGAGTTCTTGGCCCTAAAAAATGAGTAAAATTTATGATTAAAATTAACCATCACAAGTGACAAAAATGACAACAACTACAAATAACTGATTGGTTAATCTAGTTTGCTCTTGAGCCGTGCTTTTTTGAGTTGTTCTCAGAATAGATCATGGACATGACACTAGGGCTGTTTCCTGTATGTTTCTTAAGGGGTACTCTTAGTCAGTGTTGTTCCTCAAGGAAAATCATGGAAATAGTGAATGGTTGTTGGTATTTGCATACATACATTGGTTTGGTTCCCCATCAGTCAGCAAAATGATCATCAGTACCATATTCTTTGGGGCTGTTCCGTTACGCTGTTCTTCATACAGCATCTCCACACCATGAATGACAGCATCATGCAATTCTGTACCTGAGACAAAAACAAAAGGTGCTAATCTCACACACTTTTCTAATTGATTTGCTATGTGGAAAGGGTGCAGACTATATTCTATTTTTAAAATATTAAGTGTATTTTTATTTTATGTCATAACTTTAAATCTGGAACTAACAGTTTTTCGAGTTTTTTTTTTCTTTTCTTCTTTTTTACATTGAGACCTAGATTTTCAGTGTGGATGTTTGCGTTTGCAGGTCTAAAAAATGACTAACACTTTTTAGCTGCTTAAAGTGTAACTTTGCAGATTTGCAACCCGCTTTGCATTGTTACAGTGTCAATATGTAAATGAACAATGTTTACACGTTCTCCGCGTTATCTGGACAGAGAAATTAATGTTTATTTGTCAGTAAAAGTCCGCTGGATGACACAAAACGCATCATCCGGCGGATTTTTGGCAGCTAAAGGGCTTTTGTGAAAACTACAGATTACACTTCCACATTTTTGGTAAAAATGGAACACTATGGCAGCAGCGACGGTGTTTTGCTTTGGGGGGTTTCGCAGAACTGATGAAACGGCAGTTACTTTTTTGTTTTTCCCCTCCGTTTGGAGGGGAAAACACTGTGTTTATTGTTATCCAGTTTGAAATGTTGACTACAAACCCAGGTTTTTCAGATTGTTCATTGCGAAGTTCTCTCCGTATTTACGATACTTTGCAGCCTTTAGCTGCTGCCTACTACTCACTGGATCCTTCACTGGAAAGTGGAAACTGAAAGTAACTCACTCCATCTAAATGTTTACTCTTTAAATTCTTACACCAGGAAACAATGCAAGTCAACACCATTATGACTAAAAGTTTGCTAAGAAGTATTTCCTACTAAAGCAAGGCGGTATTTGACTCTGGTCAAGCTTATTTATAGCAGATTGGTGGGAGTGGCCTTGGATGGCAACATGCCCAGTGCAATATGGGTGTTGAAGTTTTCCTACCTATTTGGCAAAAGTGAAGACAACACCCTTTTTTCTTTTTCTCCAGTCAGGTAGCACCAATTTCAAATTTTTTCTACTGCATAGGCAGCCAAGTTTTATTGAAAGACCATTTTGCCAACAGTGAAATACCCTTTAATGTAAGGTAAACTTCATTGAGTGAGTTTTGCTGTTCTCAGTGCATTGACAACTTTAGGAAGTCTTTCACCAATTTAAATAAATATTATGAAATTCTGTATCATCACATCATATATATTTACATTCCCACAAGTTAATGTAACATGGAACAGCAAAATTAAAGCAATAATCCAGGTTCAATATGAGTAAAGCTCTGTATATTATTGAGAAGGTACATGAATTACATAAACACAGAATGCATGGACCACATTGGTGACAAATTATTAAAGTAATCTACCTAAAAAAGTAGTTCCACCCATTTACAATTCATTTCGCATATTTATAAAGGAAGAATTAACGTGCTTTAACAAATAAAAGCTTAAATTTCTGCTTTTAAACCTCAAAGAGCTCCTTCCTAGTCACTGTCCATTGTACTGTTGTGCTTCATTTGTTCAGTGATAATTTTAATTTCATGTTTATTTCAAATTACTTACCACCCACAACTTCAATTGTTTTGACGTATTCCTGGGCTGCGTGCACATTTTCCTTTGTTGCTTTACTTAAATGTGGCCGCCATACAACAAAGGTGGATGAAAAGACAATAATCGCAAAGTAGTCGTCCTCTGGGAGTTCACCCAGAATGGTCACTAGGGCCTCTTTGGTCTCGTTCCGGCAACAAACACAGACAAATTAACTGTCCCAAGTACTGACAATCTATTGAAAACAGTCTTTTCTCATTTAACTGACATCAACTCACCTGTCTCATTTTATTTCCCACCATAGAGTAGCTGTTGTCTATCACAAAAACAACCATCTTTGGTACTCTTGGAAGACTGGCTGGTGCAAAAAAATGCACAAAGTATCCATTCACAATCTGTAGATGATACATTTATTATATATGTATATATATATATATATATATATATATATATGGCCATTTTTATTTATAAGAAAGTACAACGAGTAAAGGAAATGGAAGGGAGAATGTACTAATGACATGATCAGGATTCAAACTTTAAAGGTGCAGTACTGTATATGGCAAGCCGTTTTGACTTTTATTCATTCTCAGGATATGAATTCTTGATATCAACAATTCAGTTTTCACTAGTTAAAATGCTCATTCTTGATATCAGGAATTACATTTCCACTAGTGACAATGGCAATTTTTTAATATCAAGAATTACATTTCCACTAGTAACAAGGTTAATTTTTGATATCAACAATTACATTTTCACTAGTTAAAATGCTAATTTTTGATATCAAGAATTATATTTCCACAAGTAAAAACTAGAATTCTTGATATCTGTAATTGTATTTTCACTAGTGAAATGTCACCATAGGCTGCCATTCAAATTCAATTGTTGATATCAAGAACTGATTTCTTACTAGTAGAAATTCCAGTTTCACATATCCAGTTGATATCAATAATTCAATTGTCACTAGCTGAAATGTCAGTTCTTGATATGAACAACTTAATTGCTACTAGTAACAATGTTAATTTTTGATATCAATAATTTGATTATCACTAGTGACAATGTTAGTTTCTGATATCATGAATGTGATTGTTACTAGTAAGAAAGCCATTTTAGATATCTGAAATTATATTGATATCAGAAATACATTTTCAAATATCAAAAATGAAAATTTTTACTAGTAACAATCACATTCATGATATCAGAAACTAACATTGTCACTAGTGAAAATCAAATTATTGATATCAAGAATAGATATTTGCACTAGTAACAAAGTAATTAATGATATCAAAAATGAGCATTTTTACTAGTAAGAATTGTATTTCTGATATGTGAAATTGGAATTTCAACTAGTAAGAACTCAATTCTTGATATCAATAATTGAATTTGAATGGCAGCCTATGGTGACATTTCACTACATTACAGATATCAAGAATTCTAGTTTTTACTAGTGGAAAATCAAATGTTGATATCAAGAATGAACATTGTTACTAGTGGAAATGTAATTCCTGATATCAAGAATTGAATTATTGATATCAAGAATTCATATCCTGAGATGTGAATAAAAGTCAAAACGGCTTGCCATAGCAGTAAGCAATTTCTGAGAAATGCTGTTGAAAGTCGATCGGACCGAGTGCCACGACACACCCAGTGCTACCAAAGTAGAAAAGTTAATTTTTGAGCCCTGTTTCTCAGAAATCGCTTACTACACCTTAAATATAGGAGAGCATGCGTGTTAACTGTTTAATGTTATTGTCATTTGTCATTTTTACTTTTTTTCACGCATGTCTTTATAATCATCAAGATATCTGACCTGAATGTCACCAATGTCATGAGGACGGTTGACATCATACTTAATGAAGAAATCTCCATCAATGAGTGTACCGTCACACTCAGAGCATTTCCTCTGTTGATCCAGTGTCGGAGAGAAGGACACATGGGCCTGAACAAAGGTTAAAATTGATATCGTTATCATTATTACTACCATTATTATTGTCTAATAGAGATTCTTGTTAGTTATTAGTATTATGCTTTATGCTATGTGGCATCCATCCATTGAAAATCTTTGAATAGTCACCTTCTTATCAGTTACAGTTTTCTCCACTAGAGGGAGCAGCTCGTTGGTCATGAATGTACCATAGGCGTCCACAAATGCAATTCCCTGAGGCTCATAAATATCTGCCACAATCTGTGAATGAGAGACAGGACTGATTACTCATGTATTTTTGCATTTAATTAATTACATAATATGAATTCAGTCAACAAGTTATTCATTGTTTAAATGCAGGGTGTTCATATTAAGAGAGGAATTATTACTACTAAAATTGCGGTAACACTTTACAATAAGGTTTCATTTGTAACTTTAGTTAACTACATTTGTTAACATGAACTAACAATGAACAATACAATACTTCTACATCATTTATTAATCTTAATGTAAATCTCAGCATTTACTAATACATTTTTAAGATCAAAAGTTGTATTAGTACACTCTAAAAAATGCTGGGTTAAAAACAACCCAAGTTGGGTTGAAAATGGACAAACCCAGCGATTGGGTTGTTTTGACCCAGCAGTTGGGTTAAATGTTTGCCCAACCTGCTGGGTAGTTTTATTTAACCCAACAATTGTTTACAAATTACTATATGTCTGGCTTAAAATGAACCCAAAATAGGTTGGAAATTAAAAATCAGACTCATAATTACTAGAGGCAACAATAATAATCAAAAAGATGAGCATTTATTAATAAGCAATTTAATAAATGTTTATTGTTTAAATATTATTCAAAAAAAGTATTAATAAATGTTTGTTTATTAAACATATTAATAAATGTTAATTTCCAACATATTTTGGGTTCATTTTAAGCAAGAAATACAGTAATTTTTAAACAATATTTGGGTTAAATAAAACTACCCAGCAGGTTGGGCAAACATTTAACCCAGCCGCTGGGTTAAAACAACCCAATCGCTGGGTTTGTCCATTTTCAACCCAACTTGGGTTGTTTTTAACCCAGCATTTTTTAGAGTGTATTAGTTAACTGTGAACTAACATGAACATTTTTATTAACTAACATTAACAAAAGTTAATAAATGCTGTAAAATTGTTCATTATAAGATGTTTTAGATTGTTAGATTGGAAGACAATACCACACTCTAAAAAATGCTGGGTTAAAAACAACCCAAGTTGGGTTGAAAAGGGACAAACCCAGCAATTGGGTTGTTTTAACCCAGTGGTTGGGTTAAATGTTTGCCCAACCTGCTGGGTAGTTTTATTTAACCCAACAATTGTTTACAAATTACTATATGTCTGGCTTAAAATGAACCCAAAATAGGTTGGAAATTAAAAATCAGACTCATAATTACTAGAGGCAACAATAATAATCAAAAAGATGAGCATTTATTAATAAGCAATTTAATAAATGTTTATTGTTTAAATATTATTCAAAAAAAGTATTAATAAATGTTTGTTTATTAAACATATTAATAAATGTTAATTTCCAACATATTTTGGGTTCATTTTAAGCAAGAAATACAGTAATTTTTAAACAATATTTGGGTTAAATAAAACTACCCAGCAGGTTGGGCAAACATTTAACCCAGCCGCTGGGTTAAAACAACCCAATCGCTGGGTTTGTCCATTTTCTTAAAATGAACCCAAAATATGCTGTAAATTAACATTTATTAATATGTTTAATAAATGAGCATTTATTAATAAGATAATGAATAATAAACAATAAACATTTATTAAATTGCTTATTAATAAATGTACACCTTTTGAATATTATTGTTGCCTCTAGTAATTATGCGTCTGATTTTTAATTTCTCACCTATTTTGGATTCATTTTAAGCCAGCCATATAGTCATTTTTAATCAGTAGTTGGGTTAAATAAAACTACCCAGCAGGTTGGGCAAACATTTAACCCAACCACTGGGTTAAAACAACCCAATTGCTGGGTTTGTCCATTTTCAACCCAACTTGGGTTGTTTTTAACCAAACATTTTTTAGAGTGCATGCATAATAGATCTACGTAATCATATTTGTAGGCAGGTAGATGCCAAGTAACATGGCCATGAACATTCAACATTTTTCAAAGTTTTTCAACATCAAGATTTTAAGTTTACATTTTTACTTTTAAAATACCACCAGTTCACTTACTGACTAATTCATTTTTAAAAAGTATACTATGTGGCTTTTCAAATTATGTTTTAAAATCTGCTGCAGTTAGTTAATAATGAACCTCAAAGTGCTGGACCAGCTGTTTGGGTTTGACTCTGATCATGAGCTCATATTTGCCAAACTGTCGCTGAAGAAGTTCCTCATGGGTGAGAATAAATATGACACTGCTGTCTGCTGCGACGTTCACCGAAACAGAAAACTTCTCCGTTTTTCTACCTGAAGCCCTGGAATACCAGAACACCAGTTAGTTAATATTATGTGAGCAACAAGCAAGTTCAGGTTGACTTTCTGTTTTCTTCTTCTCACTTGACTAAACCAGCAGTCTGACCAGATGACACTGCCTTATCATACTGCTGCTTGGCCTTCTCTTTTTCCTTCACCACACCTGTATATGTCTTGCCATCAATCTCCCTGAAAATCCAAAAAATTGTCACAACATGTAGCAATAATTTTTCAAAATGCAAACATATATAAAACTGAAATGCAGTAGATTCTTTTAGGCTCATTCTGAGTTGCTCGGATTGTTAACTAAATCAAATGGGAAAAGACTGACATGCTGAAGTTGGTGATGAAGGAGGTCTTCGGTAACTCCACTTCGAAAGACACTTCCTTTGAGATGTTTGCCTTATTGAGAGCTTTCGTGGTCATGACAGTGTGGGCGAAACGTGATGTCACCTTACATTCCACCTTCACGCTCTGTATCTCGATCTGAAAAGAAAAAAAAATACGAAGAATAAAAACACATTCAAAGAAAGAGTGATATACTTTCAACATATTCAACAATGTCACTTATCTTTCCTGTACATTGCTTGGCAACTGATATTTAAACTTCTTTTTGCAACAAAAGTATTTTATTTCTGCATAGTTTAAGGAGTCCCTTTTAAAAAAACCTTTCCAAAACTTAGCTGAACTCCACAAATCACAGAACTGCAAACACATGTTGCAACCGCGCTTATGCCTATTGACTTAGACTGTGGTCATTTCAGGACAAAGGTTGATCTTGTTGATGTCAGTGTCAGCTACATTACAAAATATTTCAAATATATCCTTTATTGTAAATTCATTTTATTCAAGTCAAAAATTATGAATAAACACAGTAAAATGGCATGCAGAAACATGGATACACAGCGATATTAAAGGGATAGTTCACCCAAAAAAGAAAATGCTATCATCATTTACTCACCCTCATGTTGTTCCAAAGCCATAAGACTTTTGTTCATCTTTGTAACACAAATTAAAACTTTTTTAATAAAATTCTGTCCCTTCTTTGACAGTCCACACAACTACCACTCTGACGCTTCAGAAAGTTCATAAAAATATTGTCAATTATGAATTGAGTGTTTTAGTCCAAATTTTCTGAGGAGACACGATCGCTTTATAAGCTGAACAGATTTAATTTAGGCTTTTATTCACATATAAACATTCATCAGCTCACACATCAGTTGTGGTAAACAGAAGCACAAGAATGCTTGCTTGACATGCGAGAACCAATGAGGTTCGTTCTCAAGGTTATTCTCGCACGTCAAGCATGTGTGGTTGAGCTTCTGTTCATTTTTGCTGATCCATGTTTATTTGTGAATAAAAGCCTAAATCCAATCTGTTGATCATAAAAAGCGACCAAGTCTCTTCAGAAAATTGAAGACATTCTCTTTATGAACTTTTTGAAGCGTCAAAGTGGTAGTTACGTAGACTGTCAATGGAGGGACAGAAATCTCTGAGATTTAATTTAAATATCTTTATTTGCGTTCCGAAGATGAACAAAAGTCTTATGGGTTTGGAACGACATGAGGGTGAGCAATTTTTTCATTTTTGGGTGAACTAACCCTTTAATGACTGAAATGTATTTAAATTATTAAAGGTGTTATAGAGGATGTTTTGTTTTATACATTTTTGTAATATTACTTGATTAATATTAGATTAATTACTTGTCTTTACTAACTTATAAAAGACTTTATTAGGTGCACTGAAAGGAATAATATCAATATAGATCATCTGTGCACGAGGTAGGGCCTTAAAAACATCAGCCAATCGTTTACGTGATCATCGCGTAAACGATTGGCCCTCTGGCTTGTCAATCACTGCCATTACGTTCCTTGTGAGAGACGTGCGCGCTCCAGTAACTTTCCACAGGCGCCGCATGCAATGTTTTTGTCAGGAGTAACAACTGCAGATTATGAGTCCGACATAATGAATCCACTAACACGACACAGCGAATGCCGGTGGTAAACAAACACTCGTGTTCCAATACTCGTGCACGAGTTTTGGGAGGCGTTCCCTAGAAATTTTTGTGAGAATTAGTGAGAATTTCAAAAACTCACTAACAGTCTTTGGTTTCTCAGTCGTCGAAAACATCCTCTATAACACCTTTAAATAATAAATGAATTAAATAACATGTTATAAAATGTAATTCTTTAAATGTATATAAATTAACTGTATTATTAGCCAACAAAAGTATTTTTTAAGGGTCAGATCAGGTAATGATAACTCATTAACTGCCCACATTCATTTCAAATGGACTTCCAAATCACAAAGTCTTGACAAACTTGTGTGAGATATAATGAAAAGTTCCCACCTCAGCACTGCTCACACTTCGTTTCTGTTAGGAGGCAATTGGAAAATGTATTTTATATGGCAACAATATACAGTGTGTAGTTGTGAAAAATTAATATAGTCAAGCTAAACACAAAAAACAGCCTACATCATGTATTGTGAATTATTTGACTCCTTCCTAATTCTTGAAATATACTGTAACATCGATACTGTACATCAATGGTTCTCAAACTTTTTTACTCAAAGGCTTTTCATTATTGGCTTGGATATTTCATCTGGTATTTCTGCTGTAATTATCACAGTGCTGCTTGTTTTTGAACAGAAACTGACATTGTTGATATTTTACATTAATTAAACATTTTGTGATTTCTGTAAGATTCTAATTTGGTGTGTGTTTTTTAATGGAAAATAGTGTAAAATCTTATTTCAATTTACATCTTGATTCATTTTTGGAGTTTTTAGCTTTTCAGTTAAGTTTGAATTATTTTTTATATCTAGTCATGAAACTCTAGAGGGCGCAGGCTGATAGGTCCTTTACATGCAATCTGCTAGCAGTCACATCATTTACTACATGGAACCAGCTTATTGCCGTTTTTTCTACATTTTGGTTTAGTGTTGCTGTAAGCTGGCCAAAGAGTTTCTCTGAAAACCTTGACCTGCCCCAGCTCCATCTATATCTGCTATAGGATTTATGTATGCCTATTCATGCAGCAGCAGCATATCTTACATGTTCAAAGCGGCGTGTCTGTGTGTCTATTGGCAATAGCAAGTCTGTATTTGCTATGTAGCAGAAGCGGCAGCAATGTACGTAGCAGACTAAATACATTAACATTGTCATATCCATTAACATACTAAAACAATTCTGAGAGTTGTCATGATTGAATGTATATTTGAAATGAAATTAAATTAATTGAAATTAAGATGGCTGAGGCCTCCCAGTTGGCCCCAGCCTCCTGGTTGAGAACCACTGTTGTATGTAATCTATTGGCATAGTAGACTTGTAGAAACATTGTTGCAATACCTTTAATAGCCTGGTCGTGCTGGTTTCGCTGTCCTGGAGGGAATAAGTGGACGCATTACTGTACAGATAAACTATGATGGCTGAACTGTTTTCCCATATTTGATACTGTATTGATTTCGAAGATATACTGTAGAATGTTTTTGATCACCGCTAACGTGTTAATGATTATAAGGCACTTCATTAGTGCAACAAAACATACATTAGGTTAACAAAAGCAGACCTACCCATTGCTCAGTGCCCTTTGTGATGACCAGGGTCTCAAAAGACCCTGAAGTAAAACATACGCACACAAACACACAAAAAATCCACCCTGCATACATGGTGCACCGTCTGCTCAATCGCACTCAGGACTTGTGAACACTCTGAACCCTTGTGTACGCTTTGTACCAGAGCAAATACCTGAGTGGGAGTGGGGAAGTTGTGATCTTTGTTCCTAAATTCTTGAATTGAGTGCAGTATTGATCATTTGGTATTTTTGTATTACAACCCAATTCCCGGAAAAGTTGGGACATTTTTAAAATTTGAATAAAATGAAAACTAAAAGACTTTCAAATCACATGAGCCAATATTTTATTCATAATAGAACATAGATAACATAAGTGTTTAAACTGAGAAATTTTACAATTTTATGCACAAAATGAGCTCGTTTCAAATTTGATGCCTGCTACAGGTCTCAAAATAGTTGGGACGGGGGCATGTTTACCATGGTGTATCATCTTCTGGCTTTTGAACTGAACACTGATGACATGCTGGAAGGTCTCCCTCCTCTTTAGCCGGGAGAACATGGCGTTTGTGATTTCAGAAATTTTGACTCGTCTGACCATAGAACACTTTTCCACTTTCAAACAGTCTATTTTAAATGAGCCTTTGCCAACAGGACACGAAGGCGCTTCTGGACCATGTTCACATATGGCTTCCTTTTTGCATGATAGAGCTTTAGTTGGCATCTGCAGATGGCACGGCGGATTGTGTTTACTGACAGTGGTTTCTGGAAGTATTCCTGGGCCCATTTAGTAATGTCATTGACACAATCATGCCGATAAGTGATGCAGTGTCGTCTGAGGGCCCGAAGACCATGGGCATCCAATAAAGGTCTTCGGCCTTGTCCCTTACGCACAGAGATTTCTCCATTTTCTCTGAATCTTTTGATGATGGTATGCACTGTAGATTATGAGATTTGCAAAGCCTTTGCAATTTGAAGTTGAGGAACATTGTTTTTAAAGTATTCCACAATCACTTTCACAGCTCTGCCTGTCTTTACTTCTGAGAGACTCTGCCTCTCTAAGACATCCCTTTTATAGCTAATCATGTAATAGACCTGATATCAATTAACTTTATTGCCCCCGTGCCAACTATTTTGAGGCCTGTAGCAGGCATCAAATTTGAAATGAGCTCATTTTGTGCATAAAATTGTAAAATTTCTCATTTTAACAAATTAACATTTATGTTATCTATGTTCTATTGTGAATAAAATATTTGCTCATGTGATTTGAAAGGCTTTTAGTTTTCATTCTATTCAAATTAAAAAAAACGTCCCAACTTTTCCAGAATTCGGGTTGTAGACTATTATTCTTGCTCAAGCAATTTTTTCCCCTCAATGAGTTATTGAGCGATCTCATGTTGGTCTTTGTTCAATCCCCATTTGAGCCAAAAGATGGAAACACAAGACATGTTTAGAAGGGCGGTTTATTTCATAGCCATTGAATGCCAATATAGTATATATTTAAAAATTATTATCACAAACAGCATTGTAGTACAGCTTTGTCAAATATGGCATCATATCCAAATAAAAACCATCACATTATGTACTTAAGACTACATGAAAGCTAACTTTGTGTGTAGTGCAAAGGTCGGTTGAGTGACAGATGTTGTCTAGATTGTCTTGAAGAGACCAGAGACAATGTAATCCATGTGAACTCCATCGAGGAGTCCGGTGCCATTATTGTGAATGAACCAGCAGGGCACGTTGTCTCCGTTCTTCACATCCTTTCTGAAATCTCTCTTCCAGCCCCTGGAGTCATGTGAGATTCAGTGAAAATCTGCATGGAATGTCTGTGTCTTCAGGTGTGAATTCAATGATGCATAATTTACATTCATTTTCACTCACCTGGTAACCGTGAGCTTGTTTCCTTTCACAAACATGATGGCATCTTGTTTATCAGGGTCTTTTCCTGGAAACAAGTCACTAACCTCAAAGTTAACGCCCTTGTAGAACTGACCTGCAGTTAAATAAAGAGAAAAAACCTATTGTTTACATCAGGATAAGAGCAGATGAGCTGGGTGGAGTAGAAGTGTAGTGACGTTGGAAGAAGTAGCAGTATTTTAGAAACTGTGTTCTTAAACACTGATTCTGACTCTGTCCATCATGAGCATTTCCCCTATTTTACATTTAGATTATCTTTGATGTCATCTAGAGCTAAACAATTCTGGATAAAATGAGAATCACAATTTTTTGGTTTCAAATACAGATCACGGTTCTCCCACGATTTTGAATATAATCTACAACCAAACAAATTAACATGAAATTTACTAGAGGTTCTGACAAAATATGAATTGCTGGACTCTAATTGCTGGAAAAATGTTTAATTTGAATGAATCATTAAAAAAAAAAAAAGGTTTTGAATGAATTCAGTGACTCGTTTCATTATTTCATGATTTTAAACAAATCTTTTGAATGAATGATTCAATGACAATTTTTTTTAACAGTCACTTGTCGCCACCAAGTGGCATAAAATGTAATTGATACAACCGTTATTTGAAACCACAAATTAGTTTCAAAAGGTGATTTGCTCTATTTTGATCGCTATCGTAGACACCAGTGTTTATATCCTAACTTTAAACTTTTATCGGTACTTCTGTGATAATTTGCATATTTGTAATACAGAAATAACTACTGTGTGGTTCAAAACTGCTCTCTCTGGCTCAGCACGGCAGCACAAACAGATTTGAATGATCCAGTATGATTTTGTCAAAGGTTTAATAGACACCAGCGAATCGTTGTTATTAATAAAGTAAGATCACGTGGGTGTTTGAATCGAGATCGTGATCTTTTTATGATTAATCGTGCAGCTCTAATGTCATCTAATGCTCAATGTCCATATTTAAAAATGCTGATAATTTAATAAGTGTTCAATATAAACTGTACCAAATCTCAACATGTATATCCATTTTTACAGTTCAACAGTTGCAGCTTTCAATTTATGGCAGAAGAGGAGGGGCATGCTGGATGGCAAAATAACCTGACAAATTTCATACACTAAACGATAGTGCAGTGCTTCATATAAGTGCATATTGTAGCATATGCACACGTATCAAGATAATCAATAAACTTTGGAATGTTAGCAATGAAAAATTCAAAATGTTTAGTAAAAGTAATGAAGAACAAACTTGAATTTGCTCGGGATGACCAAAAATTAATAGTGTAATTTTAAAAGTCATAGTCAAAGTTTCATCACTAAACAATTTGCCTATATTTAGCAAAGAACCATGTATGTTCTCTTATGTGAAAGTAAGCTATACGTTTTTCTGCTGATATTTAGGAGCATCTTATTTTACCAAGCAGGCCGTGGACATTGTGTGAAAGATGGTGACTGTCCAAGGTGTAGAACCCGAGGTAGTCTTGATGATACGGGTGCTTCTGCCATATTTTGTGCAGGATAATAAGAAACTTGACTGAGTTCCTCAGGGTCACTGTTAAACTGCAATCTTTGATCACCTGCAGATCCACACTGGAGAAAGCAAAAGATGGAGGATTGAGCTCAAAAATCTCAGAAGTATAGTTTGTGCTCAAATAATTAATTCCATAATGATATTAATTGTCACTTACTTCAGTCCATTTATAGTCCGGTTGTTAGTCCAGGACAATTTTGCCTGTTTTCCCTCTTCAGACAGTGAGATCTCCTTTGTGCTCACCATCAATCTGATGCCAAACCTCTCATGAACAATTCCAAAGTGCCCAAAATAAGTGTGCAACTTGCTCCCAGGGATGACCTTCTTATCTCCAATGATCTGGCCGTTCACTACAATGCCTGAATATTTTTATTTTTTTATTTATTTTTTTACACAGATATGAGTAGAAAGAGAAAATGGAGAATAAACCTAGTTACAATTACCCACATCAAAACAGATGTTTCTGTTTTTTGACAGAATGAATCACCTGTAAGTGGGTCGCTAACCAAGTTGAAGATGGTTCCAGGTTTGTCATCAATGTTGAAGCACAGAGCATCATTCTGATCAGGCAGCTCAATAATGAAGTGTGGATCTCCATCAACTGCCAAACCCAAAAGAACAAGAGACAAATATAAGCAACAGGTAAGAAAGATATTTTTCTTTATTAAAATTGTTTAAAATGTATTCAAATTCACACCACAAAAATGATATCACTTCTTACCTAAATATGAAGGTTTTAAAAGATTTGAAGTTTGAAGTTGGCCATTTAGAGCGTAGTAAGAAGCACCTACAGCTTCAAGGGTATAGTTGTGCAATGGAGATGGAGAACAGAGAGAGAGAGTGTGTTCATTCAATAGTTTTTGCTGAATCCATTGTATAGTAAGATAAGACACCTATTAAAGTTCACAATGGTGGGTAATATAAACCATTATGTACCAGTCAAATTCCTCTTACCAGGTTCTGTTGTGTCCTCTCGCTGCTCTGTGAATCAAAATAATACAGTGTTAATGTGTCACATAAGCACTTCTGCAGACAATTGTTGCATCAAAAGGTCACATATTTTTGGGCCATCAGTGTTGTAATACTAATATTCAAGCCTAGAGAACTCATAATGAGTTAATTATTGGTATTACAGCACTTAGTATTATAACACTGATGACCCTGTATACTAGGCCATCAGTGTTGTAATAACACTGTATGAAACACTGTATTAGTGTTGTACAACGCTGTATTGCTTCTTCCTTTGAATTGTAAAACCACTGGACAATTTCCAGGAGTTGGAGGTGTACAGGAAGAAAGGTAGGTTTACCGCTGGTACAACGAATCATTCATTGGAAGAACTAGTTTTTGTATTTGTTCAAGTAAGTGAGGTTTGTGGAGGCTACATTTGGATGTAAAGAAATGATTATGGCATCAATTTTAAATTACCTACCTACCTGTAAACTACACTACTGGTCAAAAGTTTAGAACACCTAAACCACATCTGGCTTTTTGATAATCTTAATTAATAATCGCAATTACAATTTAAGGGAATAATCGACAATTATGATTTTTGTCATAATCGTGCAGTCCTAGACTGAATATTGATTTTTGGGTGGACTATGGCTTAAAAGTTAAAAATATTACAAATACCTTCAGTCAGCTTGTCAGCAACAAGCATTTCTTCATCTTCGGTCTGCGGTTTGGTGACCACCATGGATGTAAGCGGTGTGACAAAGTTATACCTTAGAGAAAGGTCTAGAGCTTCAGCTGTGACATTCTCCTTGTCCTCTGGTGAGCATGTCTCTCTGTCAACAAATTTTATTGGACATTGTATTATTTTTGTCATTCTCAGGTAATAGTTGAATTATTTGAGGGCAAATGTCTCACGCTGACATTTTATCCAAGAGCTGCTGGATGGTCAGATATGCCCACAGTCGCTCTGTGAAATCGCCAAAGATGTAATCCTGCTCAGGGAACACACTGTCCCACTCTTCAGTGATTGCTAGACTCTTGACCATAAACTGGTCTTCAAACTGAAATTGGATGTATGGCACTTATGGAACAATACAATCAAACTGATTTTTATTCAACAGCTAATAGTGCCTCCCTTACCCCATGTGCAGATACTTCAGTCTGAAAGGTGTCAGTCTCAAGTTCTTGTAGGCGTCCGGCTACCACTATCTCAGAGCCCTTGAAGAATTGCCTAAAGTGACTTTGTGTCAAGTCAGTTACAGCGTTGCCAGGATAATTGAGATTCACCTCAAAGAGAAGTGGGCTAGCCACCTCTTCATAAAAACCCTATAGAGAAGGAAATCATTCAGGACATGGCTATTACCTGAATCAGGTTACATATTAAATATAAGGTTGGTTGACAGTATACGATTGTCAGTTCTACCTGTAGTTGAAGGTCAGCATCCGAGTCCTCATAGACTCTTCGAGCGAGTCCATCATTCTGCTTGGCCAACTTATCAAGGAGACTGTAGTCCACATCATAGCCAAAGCCCAAACAAAAGAGACTTAGGCTTCCATTAATAGCTTTACGGACATTTTCTTGGATTATGGATGGATCGAGCTGCCCTTTAACACACATGATTAGGTGCAGATTGTTAAATTGATATAATTGAAGGTTTGAGTTTTGAAAGCAGGGGTTTTCAAACTTTTTTTTTCCATGGACCTACAATATAATAATCTACTTGACAGCCTTCCTAAAATATAAAGGCAACTGTGTATTTTCATAAAACCTTTTTATACTGCTGGAGAGAAAACTAACGTGATATTGTATTGTTTCCGGCCTTTTTATTATGGCTGGGAATTGCCGTTGACCTCCCGATTTAATATTACAAAAATATTTAGCTGTCGATGCTGTATGTATCAGCATGTTTGTTTTCATCATTATTATTTATGCATTTAGCATTTTATGCTTTTTGGCCCTCAGTGTACAATGTTGATTTTTGATTAACTACTTCATTTAAAATTATTCTTTTAAATAATTAAAAAATTTATAATAATACATTTAAAACAATGGTGTGTAGTCAAGTATTTTTTCAACAAACTAAATTACTTAAATAGCTAAATACAAATAACAAAAACATTACAAGCAATAAAACAAATAGAGTTTTCAATATGTAACGGCGGAAGGCTTAAGCTGCCAAAGTTTTCTGTAAAAGAGTAGTGGACAGTGTTTTTCTTTTTCTCAACATTACTAATAATCAAATAATAAGCATAATTGACATCATAGACAGCGGCAGCTCTCTTTATGCAACATTTTTGCTGTAAGGCTAGATGTTTTTAGAAAGGAGATTAGATGTTTTGTTCTTTTTGATTACAATCCCTTAATTAATTTGCATCACACAAGCATCATGAAAGTTTCTTTTGCAGAGGCGAATACCTGCTTGTGTTTTGACAAATGCTTTGAAAGTTGAACTTCTTTTAACTTGGCACAGAATATTAAAAATAATTTGAAAACCCCTGTTCTAAAACATAGAATGCCCAATAAAGCAAGCGTTTAAATCAGTCTTGTATTCTCAATGGAAAACCAATACACACCAGAACTGGGTTGGCCATCTGTCAGTAGGATGATCATAGACATGTCTGGGAAGTAGTCACTTTTTTCTGAGGTAAGCATGTCCACGGCGTACAAAATGCCCTTGTTTATATCAGTCACTAATGGAAAAATATGAGAGAATGTTTTAAAACAGCAGCAGTAATGTTGGCATTTAATGTGTGGTATTCTATGCAGTGAATATTTTACCAGTTATTTACTATAAAATAGAGGTATCATGTGCTGCATTATATGAGAACCATGGCTCTAGGGCAGCATTTACACTGGCACCAAAAAAAATATTTTTTTTTACTCGCATCTGACACAGATCGGAGTTTGTTGCACACGTTTGTTTGTTGCACACAATATCCAATTTTTTTCGCATCTGTTCTGAGCCACTTCAAAATAAAATTTTAAATCAGATACATATCCAATATCTGGAAATCTGACCTGCGTGTAAACATATATGTAAGATTCCCATTGGAATACCAAGCCACAAGGCGAGGGTCACATTTGCCCACAAAGATAGCATTTTAATGTCGTATTATGAAGCAGATGTGTGCACTTGCAGAAAAACTCACAGCTTTTTCCAGAGGTGGAAGCTTTATAGTTAAGAAATTGCCCACACACAGAAATATTCAGAAGCATATAAACTGGTTTTCAAACTCTGCCTTATGATTTAAAAAAAAAAAAAAGCTTTGCTATTGCAGTTCGCTCGTTAATTCCTTCGAATTCTTTCAAATAAAGAAATCTCAATGCGTTGCTAAAATAACGGATGAGAATTATCGTTATTTTCCGGTAGAGTTCTAACAGCTAGGCCATGATTTCAAATAGCAGGGTTTACAGTATGAAGTTTCGCTTCATACTTACTGTGTCTTGCTTTAATAGTCTGGACAAAATCTTTTGCTGCTGTCACATTCTCTGGTGTAGCTTTGCTAAGAGATGGTCTCCAAGACTCTATAACGTCATCAAATGTGACCAGCCCAAAGTAATCCTCTTCATGCAGTTCACTTAATATGGTCATCAGTGCTTCTCGAGTCTACCAACAGATAATCAGCCGATGACTTAAATGTGTGAACTAGGAAAGTAGATGAAAAGTATGGAAAGTATTTGTTGGACCTGCCTGTTTCATCTTCTCTCCCTCCATGGAGCCACTTCGGTCTATCACAAACACCACATTCTTAGGCATTTGTGGCAAATTATCTGGAGCAAAAAAGTGTACAAAGTAGCCGTTCACTATCTGAAACAGAGAAACACAAGAACACCACCATCTGAATAATGCATGATTAGAACGAAATTCATTATAAAAAATGGTTTTGCTGATATTGTACCTGAATTTCACCTATATTCTGTGGGTGGATCACATCATACTTGATGAATAAATCTCCATCAATCAATGTCCCTTCACAGTCTGAGCATTTTTTCTGCTGATCCAATGTAGGAGAGAAGTACACATGTGCCTGAGGAGGATCATAGAGTATCAGTGTTATGGGCATGGTTAGGACATATTCTCCAGGGGTTGTTTGCTCCAGCTGCATGTTAAAAACTTGGGTGTGAGCTCTAGGCTGGACTTAGCTACGTCCAGCCTTCTGATAAATATTTACAGCTGTTATATTTACAAAAATACGACCAGGCTCAACTCTGCCTATCACAGACTGTGCGTGTCCACCCTGACACATTCTACTGCAGTTACACTATATTGCCAAATGTTTTGGGACGCCTGCCTTTACGTGCACATTAACTTTTATGACATCCCATTCTTAATCCGTAGGGTTTAAGATGGAGTTGGCCCACCCTTTGATGCTATAACAGCTTCAAATCTTCTGGGAAGGCTTTCCACAAGGTTTAGGAGTGTGTTTATGGGAATTTTTAACCATTCTTCTAGAAGCGCATTTGTGAGGTCAGGCAGTGATGTTGGACGAGAAGGCCTGGCTCGCAGTCTCCGCTCTAATTCATCCCAAAGTTGTTCTATCGGGTTGAGGTCAGGATTCTGTGCAGGCCAGTCAAGTTCCTCCACACCAAACTCGCTCATCCATGTCTTTATGGACCTTGCTTTGTTGTCATGTTGTTGTCATGTTGGAACAGGAAGGGACCATCCCCAAACTGTTCCCACAATGTTGGGAGCATGAAATTGTAAAAAAATGTCTTGGTATGCTGAAGCATTAAGAGTTCCTTTCACTGGAACTAAGGGGTCAAGCCCAACCCCTGAAAAACAACCCCACACCATAATCCCCCTCCACCAAACTTTACACTTGGCACAATGCAGTCAGGCAAGTACCGTTCTCCTGGCAACCACCAAACCCAGACTCATGCATCAGATTGCCAGACAGAGAAGCATGATTCGTCACTCCAGAGAACACGTCTCCACTAACTAGAGTCCAGTGGCGGCGTGCTTTACGTCATTGCATCCGACGCTTTGCATTGCACTTGGTGATGTAAGGCTTGGATGCAGCTGCTCAGCCATGGAAACCCATTCCATGAAGCTCTCTACGCACTGTTCTTGAGCTAATCTGAAGGCCACACGAAGTTTGGAGGTCTGTAGCTATTGAGTCTGCAGAAATTGTGCTACTTCTGTGCACTGTGCGCCTCAGCATGCACTGACTCTGCTCTGTGATTTTACGTGGCCTACCACTTCGTGGCTGAGTTACTGTTGTTCCCAATTGCTTCTACTTTGTTATGATACCACTAACAGTTGACCGTGGATTATTTAGTAGAGAGGAAATTTCACGAATGGACTTATTGCACAGGTGGCAACCTATCACGGTACCACACTTGAATTCACTGAGCTCCTGAGAGCGACCCATTCTTTCACAAATGTTTGCAGAAGCAGTCTGCATGCCTAGGTGCTTGATTTTATACACCTGTGGCCATCGAAGTGATTGGAACACCTGAATTCAATGATTTGGAGGGGTGTCCCAATACTTTTGGCAATATAGTGTATATTTAAGACTCCATTCACAATAGTTCCAAACTTTGCTAATAATAAACAACTGAATTGCTCATGAAATCATAACGTGAAGCTACCATTTCAAAATATCACTGGCTGAACATTAAGACGGAAAATATTATTTCCAAGCATATGCCTACTGTTCCTCCGATTTCAATTTTGAGATAAAGTTGAAATTACAAGAAATTAAGATGTGTGTAAGGTATACTCACAATTGTGACATAGAAAAGGAACAACTAAAAACAAAATTGTTTGAGAAATAATCATTGCTTATCTAAGCGATAGTCACAATGGTTGCAATTATAAGAAACAGTTACAATTAAGTTACAAAAAGTTGCCACAGCCTTTTTAATTTTTTGTTTTGTTCTGTTTTTTTTTTTCTTTGACTAAGATATAAACAGGCTTCCATATCAATCAACCAGTGTTGAGGGATTGTTGGAGAGTTTTCGTTCTAACCTTTTTATCAGCAACAGTTTTCTTCACTAGAGGAAGCAACTCATTGGTGATGAATGTACCATTTACGTCCACAAATGCAATTCCATTAGGTTCATAGATATCTACCACAATCTGTAGATGAGAGACAGGGGTGATATAACAGTTTTCAATATTTAAATATTTCCACTGAATATGTTAAAGAAAAAGAGTTTGAGAGAGAAACGAATGATAAACCTCAAAATTCTGAACCAGCTGTTGAGGTCGGACACCTATCATGATCTCGTAACTGCCAAGATGCCGCTGTAGCAGCTCTTCGTAAGTAAGAGTGAATGTGACTTGGCTTTGGGGTATGATATTCACGGACACTGAGAACTTTTCCATGTGCCTCCCCGAAGCCCTGTAAAGCAAAAACAACTCTGATATCTGGTAATTGAGATTAGCAAATACTGAAAAGCAAATATGTGTACTCTGTCAGCATTCCAGAGCTTTGACGTTGACCTGTACTCACTTAACCAGACCAGCGGTCTGGCCGGATGACACAGCTCTCTCATACTGCTGCCTGGCCCGCTCCTTTTCCTTCACTTCGCTCACATATATCCTGCCCTCAATCTCTCTGAAAAACAAACACAAAGTATTTCATGAGGCAATAGTGGGTTTTGGGCATTCTAAAAATGTTGCAAGTGTAATATATTTATAGCTTGTGTAAACAAAGGAGGACTAACATGCTAAAGTTGGTGATGAAGGCTGTTTTGGGTAAGTCCACCTCAAAGAACACTTCCTGTGATGCATTAGCTGTGTTCAGGGTTTTGGTGGTCATGACTGTGTGAGCAAAACGAGATGCGACCTTGCAGTCCACTCGCATACTTTGCACTTCTATCTGAGAGAGAGACTGAAAGATAGTAAGAGAAAGTTAGAGAATCTACTGTACAGTTGTAACTTATATTTAAAATATGACACATATATATATATACACATTATTCAAAAGTAGTCCATTCAATTTGTGCACTATATTCGAAATAAGGGTTGTCACACTCAAAGTACCAAAATTTCAGGTGGATGGCAACAATACTAGTAAAAGATCATGGTTCTCTCTGTACCAATTTTGATAAGAGCAAAAACGGTAGTACATAAAAAAAAAAAAAAAAATTCCATTTTGTCTTGTCTGCTGGTTATCTGTTATAGTTTTCAATCCAGAAACTTTGCAGTATACTTAGCATGAAAAGCTAAACTTGTATTTAGATTGTGAATGGGTAATAAACAGAAAGCAAGAGAAGAGCCCTTCCTTTATAATCACTAAGGTCGTGTGTTCAAAGCTTTTTTTCTCTAAGGCAAGCATATTTGTAACGTGACTGCTCCAAGACTCGAAGGCTGAAGATCCAAATGCAGTTTATTGAGGGAAAATCCACAAACAAGGTAAAAAACAGGCAAAGTGTCAAAATACACAAGAAGGCAGTCAAAACAAACAACAAGGCAGAAACACACAGGCCAAAACGTACTCGGTTACTAACGTAACCTCGGTTCCCTGAGATACGGAACGAGTACTGCGTATGGGGAAAAGTCTCCCTTTTTCCCCGTTACTGAAGCCTTTTTCAATAACGCAGTGCAACTGCACCGTCATTGGTTCACTCATAGACAAGTTGTTGAACCAATGACGGCCGCGCAGCCTATGGCGTCAAGCGTGCGAACCTTCCCGCCGAAAGGGGCGGGGTTAGGGACTATATAAGCAGGCGTTGCGCCATAGGATTTCAGGTCATACGACTGAAGCGACGACACTGAAGCCGCAGCCTTGTGGCACGGCAAGTAACGCAGTACTCGTTCCGTATCTCAGGGAACCAAGGTTACGTTAGTAACCGAGTACGTTCCCTTTCGATACTTCACTCGTACTGCGTATGGGGAACGAATTCAACCGCGCCGTGCCACGGCAGGGAACGACATAACTTGTTCTGGACACCGAGAGGGGACCAAGAAAACAAGTAAGAAGGCCAAGCCGCCGTGATCCCTTATTGCACTACAAGGAGATAACTCCTGAATTGGTGTGAGGGGGGCTCGAAGAGGCCGCCTGGTCACACCGAGAGGACCCGAGCTTGCAAGGTCGGAACATCCAGATGATAGAACCTGACAAACGTGGACGGCGAGGACCTGCCGGCCGCCTCACAGATGTCTTTGAGGGAAACTCCATTGGACCAGGCCCAGGAGGAAGCCATTCCTCTAGTGGAATGGGCCCTAACTCCTAAGGGGCATTCAACGCCCAAGGAGGAGTAGCAGAGATTGATAGCATCGACTATCCAATGTGAGAGGCGTTGCTTTGAGACCGAAGACCCTTTGGTGCGGCCACCAAAACAAACAAAGAGCTGATCTGACTGCCTAAAAGGCTGTGATCGCTCCACATAAGCTCTCAAAGCCCTGACAGGGCAGAGCAACTCCAGCTCTCGTTCGTCCGCAGAGGGAGGAAGAGCAGAGAGCGAAATGACTTGTGCTCTAAACGGAGTAGAGAGCACTTTAGGGACGTAGCCATGCTTGGGTTTTAGTACGACCTTAGAGTCGTTGGGCCCAAATTCGAGGCACGCAGGGCTTACAGAAAGAGCCTGCAAGTCGCCAACACGCTTGACCGATGCTAAAGCAAGTAGCAGAGCGGTTTTTAGCGTCAGGGGCCTGAGGTCAGCTGAACGCAGTGGCTCAAAGGGGCTACCCTTCAGAGCTCTGAGGACCAGGGAAAGGTCCCAAGTGGGAACAGTGAGGGGACGAGGTGGATTTAATCGCCTAGAACCCTTCAAGAAACGCACCACAAGGCTGTTTCTACCCACTGACTGGCCAGCGATAGGAGCATGGAACGCCGCGATGGCTGCTACATACACTTTAAGCGTTGAAGGGGCGCGCCCCAAATCTAAACGCTCTTGGAGGAAGGACAGTATCGGGGATACGTCACACTCCACGGGGTCTATGTTGCGTGTGGAACACCATTCAACAAAGACCGACCATTTCTGGGCGTAGAGGCGTCTCGTGGACGGGGCTCTTGCCTGAGATATGGTATCTAGTACGTCTCTGGGGAGGTCAGCCGGCTCCCATCGAGAGACCAGAGGTGTAGAGCCCAAAGCTCTGGCTGTGGGTGCCAGATCGTTCTGTTCGCCTGAGAGAGGAGATCCCGTCTCAGGGGGATGAGCCATGGAGCTCTCGTGGAGAGCTTGAACAGCTCTGAGGACCAAACCTGGCTCCTCCAGAGCGGGGCTACCAGAAGGACTCTGTGTCCGTCTTCCCTGACTCGTCTGATGACCTGCGGGATCAGTACGACCGGGGGAAATGCATAAAGGAGTGTACTGGGCCAGGTGTGGGCCAGCGCATCGACTTCCTTTGAGAAATATGTTGGGCAGTGAGAGTTGCCTTCTGAGGCGAAGAGGTCTACCTCTGCCTTCCCGAAGAGCTCCCAAACCTTGAGAACCGTCTGGGGATGAAGCATCCACTCGTCTGAGGGGACATTGCTCCGTGATAGCATATCTGCACCCAGATTGGTCTTGCCAGGTATGTGAGTCGCCCTGAGCGACTGAAGCCTTGGCCGTGCCCATTCCAGAAGACGTTTCGCCAGAGCGCATAAGCGGCTGGACGAAAGACCGCCCTGGTGATTTATGTATGACACCACAGTCATGCTGTCCGATTGGACTAGGACGTGGCGTCCCGTCAAGTGAGTCTGAAACGACTGGAGGGCTTTTACCACTGCCAACATCTCGAGGCAGTTGATATGGAGATGGCTCTCCTCGTGGGACCACGAGCCGAAAGCCGGTCTGCCCTCGCATAGAGCACCCCAACCCGAGTTGGATGCGTCCGTGGAGAGCACCGTCCTTCGTGACACCGCCTGTAGGGGTACTCCCAGACTGAACCAAGCAGGGTTCATCCAAGGTTTCAGGGCTAAAAGACAGGCCCGATTGACCTTGAGACACAAGCGGCCATGCCGCCAGGCGTGTGGAGGGACCCGGAACTTCAGCCAGAACTGTAGAGGCCGCATTCGAAGAAGGCCGAGCCGTAGAACTGGGGAGGCGGAAGCCATCAGCCCTAACATCCTCTGGAAAAACTTCAGAGGAAGATAGGCTTTGTTCTTGACGGAAGCCGCGAGCTGTTGGATTGTCAGAGCGCGCTCTGGCGAGACTACTGCCGTCATGCGGACTGAGTCGAAAACTGCCCCCAGAAACGAAATCCGCTGGCTGGGGAGCAGTGAGCTCTTGGCAAAATTGACCCTGAGTCCCAGGCATTGTAGATGGCTGAGGAGCACGGATCTGTGGCGTTCCAGCTCGGCTCGCGAATGGGCCAATATGAGCCAATCGTCGAGATAATTCAGAACTCGGATTCCCATCTGTCTCAGAGGGGAAAGCGCCGCGTTCATGCACTTGGTAAAAGTGCGGGGAGCCAGAGATAGCCCGAAGGGCAGAACCGTATATTGGTATGCCACCCCCTCGAATGCGAATCTCAAGAATCGTCTGTGATGGGGGGCTATCTGGATGTGAAAATATGCGTCTTTCAGATCCAGCGAGCAGAACCAGTCCTCGTGACAAATCTGTGCGAGGATCTGCTTCAGCGTCAGCATTTTGAACTTCCGTCTCATGAGGGAGCGATTCAAAAGTCTGAGATCTAGGATGGGTCTGAGACCGCCATCCTTCTTGGGGACCAGAAAGTAACGGCTGTAAAGGCCTGACTCTCTCTCTGGAGGGGAAACTATTTCTATAGCCCCTTTGTTCAGTAAAGCCACGACCTCGGACCGGAGGACGTGAGCGTCGTCCGAGTTCACCAAGGTTTGAAGCACCCCGCCGAAACGAGGGGGTCTTCGTGCAAACTGGAGTGAGTAGCCCTTTGATATGATCCCTAGAGCCCAACTTGACACGCCGGGGATGGCCTGCCAGGCCTCTGCCCGAGTGACAAGGGGTTGAATGATGTCGGATGACAGGCCGCCCAGAGGGGGGCCGTACATCGACGGAGGTGGAAGAGGAATTGTGCTCTCTTTTTGAGGAGGTAAAAAAGTGTTCGCCATGAAAACGGCGTTTGGCGTTGGCGCAACATGTGTGGGCCCAGCTGCAACACATAGCATTTCTCCCGCGCCCGGAATTAAACGAGGCGGAGGGGAGACTGCACGAGGGAGCTTTTGGTGTGGTCCGGTCGTAACGGGACATTCCCCAATCCTCTTCCTTCCTGTTAGATCAGGACGTCTTCGGAGTCGTCGGGTCCAGCACAATTTTGGGCCGGGGTCCCTGGCGTCTCGGGAAGGGAGGGCGCTTAGGAGGGCGCGAGCGCTGTTGATGCTCCTTGGGCGGCGCTGCTTGAGCTGTGGATGTGGCTGGCTTGCTCTGCTGGGCCGGCGCAGGCCTGGGCCGGCTTGCAGCAGAAGCAGAGCTGGAGCGCTTGGGCAAAAAGTGTCTCATGGCCTGAGAGGACTTTTGTGCCGCAGTGAAGCGCTCGGTGAAACCATCCACCGCTGGCCCGAAGAGACCGGAAGGGGAGACTGGAGCGTCTAGAAAAGCCGTCTTATCCAGATACTTGATTTCCGTCAAATTGAGCCAGAGATGGCGCTCAAGCACAACCAGGCTGGCCATCGAACGACCGATGGCCTGAGCTGTGGCCTTCGTGGCCCGCAGGGCTAGATCAGTGGCGCTGCGGAGATCTCTGAAGGCGGGCTCCTCAACGCCGGACTCGTCCAGAGAATGGAGGAGCTTGGCCTGGAACACCTGGAATATCGCCATGGTGTGGAGCGCCGAAGCAGCTTGGCCCGCTGAGGTGTAGGCTCTTCCAGCCAGGGTGGAAGTAGTCCTGCAGG
>RJVU01060476.1:1340147-1356294 GCA_003731715.1 Anabarilius grahami
TATGCTCTAAATCTCCTTATCTCTAAACTTTATTTTGGACGTTCTATTTGTCTTCATGAATGTTGACATTTTTAACCCCAATAAGAGCATTTTGATACAGTGTTTAATCAGTAATGCATGTTAAGTCTATATATGGGCTGTAATGAAGATTTTAGTTCTGTCCTGTCCTGTGGTTCCTGTAGTCTTATGTTGGCACATACTGGGGAGGGCTGAGGGCATGCTGGCAGAATCTCCATTTAGGAGGTGACATCATCACAGTAACATCATTGCCATAAAAACAATGTAGGCAAGGAGGAGTTTGATCCTAATGATTGTAGGATTTGAACATGTTAGGTCTGTAACAACTCATAATGTAATAACAACATAATGTAAAAAGTATTACATTATTATTGTAATACAATGTTCATAATGTAATAATTTTCTCAAAACGTAATAAAATCTTGAGCTCATAATGTAATAATTTTTATATTATGAGAAATGTATTACATTGTAGACTCACCAAAAACATGTCATATTTTCATAATTGTAATAGCTTTTAAAAAATAATTTTTTTTACATTTTAAATAATCTAAATCCAGTCTTAACTACCTGCAAAAGGCAACACACACATACACACACACACACGTTTGTTTTTGTGAAATGTGGGGACATTCCATAGGCGTAACTTTTTATACTGTACAAACTGTATTTTCTATCCCCCTACACTACCCCTACCCCTAAACCTAACATCACAGGAAACTGTGCACACTTTTACTTTCTCACAAAAAGTCATTCTGTATGATTTATAAGCCTTTTGAAAAGTGGGGACATGGGTAATGTCCTCATAAGTCACCTCTTTTTGTAATACCTATGTCATACCCATGTCATTATACACATTTGTGTCCTGATATGTCACAAAAACATGCACACACCTCATTGCTATATTGATACCTTGTTTTTTTTTTTACAACATTTTTACAGTGTTGGTATTTAACGCTGTTATTTAACAGTATGTATACTGTATGTAGACAAGAAGTAGAAGTGAAAGTAGAAGTACAGGTGCTAGTAGTGGTAGTAGTAGTAGTAGTTATAATAATAATAATAATATTAATAAAAGTATATAGTATCAGTAATCTGGTGGATTTTGTAGGTGTCACAGACACGTCAGGCTCCACCGTCCACCAATCACAGCGCACTCAATCACCAGAATACTAATCACCGCCACCTGCACCTCATCATTGCACTCATCACCAGCACCATAAAGAGCACACACACACAGCACTCCATGTCCGGTCTCGTTTACACATACTCCCGTAAATGCTTACCTCAAGGACTCCCTGCAACACACTTACCAGGATCCAGCGTGTCTCCTTCCCTCTGTGTCTCCTGTCTCCTGTGTGTGAGTGCTCTACCTGTCTCCAGCGATCTCCAACTCCAGCGTACTTGAAGACTTCCATACCTGCAAAGGATAAGGACAGTAACTATCTCCATTCTACTCATACATCCATCTCCGTTTACATCTCTGCTTACCTGATTACTGCTATATGCTCAACTGGTGTCAATAAACTCCCATTACCTGTGTACAGCTGTGTCTGCCTCCTGTGTACCGTAACAGTAGGCAGGTTAAGACTGGATTTAGATTAAAAAATTTTACTGATATCAAATATGTTAATAATAATAATAATTGCATGAATTATTAAATGTTGAATTTCGCATGTAGTTTACGACTGGATTTAGACTTTTAAAAATGTTCTGTAAGGGAATACTATTTTTTATGTTTTAAAAGCTATTACAATTATGAAAAGATTACATGTTTTTGGTGAGTTCAGAATGTAATAAATTTCTCATAATTTTAAAAATTGTTAATACATTATGAAAATTAATACAACATTGTATTACAATAATAATGTAATACTTATTCAATTATGTGCAGTTTTTACATTATGTGCAGTTACTACATTAGGAGTTGCTACAAGGTCCTTTCTCACAGGATGTTTGTAAAAAAAAAAAAAAAAAAAGCTACACTGAGCAGATTTTTTAAAAAGTCTTTCAAAAATGTGGCACTCATGGCGCAAGATGCTCAAAAAAAAGTGACTGCTGTGCTGCCCCCAATAGTCAACTAGACGTTAGTCGACTAGAAGAGGCTTAGTGGACCAAAATATTATTAGTCGGTTAGTCGCAGAAAAAAAACTCCACAGGAGTGGCGAAGTGATAAAGTCACGCAGTCCGTGAGGGACAGATCGTTAACGGTGAGTCCTTGTGGTCATTAACATCCTATCATCCATCAACATCAAATAAGGCCTATTATTTGAAACATGTAAGTAGCTTTACATGGCTGCTCGCTCTAACATTAACCTATATAAATGCGCACTATTATTAGGCTCATATCCAAATGTTTGTGTGGAGTGTAGAAGCAAAATAATTACTGCATGACATGACATAGAGGTGCCAGCGCGATCACTTGCATTTTTTTCCAGCGGAAACAACTTAAAAGACAAATTTTTTGTCATAATGATAATACATCATTTGAAACTGTTTCTACTTTTATTTGTGTACACTCACAATAACACTTATTTTTCTTAAAAATAAAGAAAACAAACATGCACTTTCTGCCGTCGCGGTCGGTCTCTGTGAACTGGAGTGCGTCACAAAAATGAAACTCAGCATATAGGCTACTTGCCTTACAGACATGAAAAATATATCTATAGAAAGCCTGAAATGTCTACTTTTAAATGAACCAAATTAAAATAAAAAACAAATACTCTCTGATTATGTAATCTGTATGAAAGGTGCATTTCTCTCTAAAGGCTCACCTATACAGCGGAGATGGCGAGTCAACATCGTCAACTTCAACTTTGCAGCTGACACTGACTCAGAAAACTTTCTTTATTAATAAATAATTAAAATATCTCTCTATCTATTTTTTTCCGACACATTCATAATCATTACTTTTGCTGGTTCTTTGCTGACGTCTTTATGCATGCGCTTGAATGCGGAAAAGGCTATATATTCCGCCCTCCACCACCAAGGGCCCTCTTGTCTTTTCTCTTCCCTGAGCATGAATATTAATGAGTAATTTCAGTTTGATTGTCAGTGCTCTCCATTGGATATTAGTTTGTGTGCTGAACTCTCTAAATTGTGTTTTGCCGCTTTAGCCTTGATTAGATGGCTGAAGTATATTTCCTTGAGGGCGAGGGCAGAAGAATTGACCCAGATCATGTCGGAAGTTCAGGAGTTGAGCTGTATTTGAAGGAGTCTGAGAGGCCAGAGGGAGATTGGGGCGGCTGAGGCCTGTTAACTCAGAACAGATGTGCTTTTCAAAGTAGTGAAGGAGAGGGATAGATATAGATGGCGTCAATAGAGGTATACTCAATGTAGTCAATTTTACCTGTTTTGCAGAGCTGCTTTACATTGTGTGAAGTGATATGAAACCAATATCAAGTGTCATTTAGATAAACCCCACAGTAAAGACTTCCTTCATGTCTTGAGCACATCATGACTGTCCAGTGAAGGTTCCGGCATTAAACACAGGATGGCAGTAGAGCCACAATATTGATCTAGATGTGTTATCCACTAGATGGCAGCACAAGCTGTTAGTTAGGTTGTTGACATTTGTAAAGATTTAACTTGGTTTTATTTAATTTTGTGACATTTCATATTATTTTGATGGATTTACTTCTGATATGACAACAATAATTTTTTTATTTTTTTATTTCTTAATCTGTCTTCCTTATATCATTAATTGCAATTATATAATTAACAAAATGTAATCGATAAATATAACTATATAAAGTGTAAATGAATATATATCTTCATTTTATTTTTATATTTATTTAATCATAATTATAACCAATATGTATGGAACATCTGTTTCAGGAAATAAAACCATTGTACAGAC
Organism: Anabarilius grahami; assembly: GCA_003731715.1. NCBI lineage: Eukaryota > Metazoa > Chordata > Actinopteri > Cypriniformes > Xenocyprididae > Anabarilius > Anabarilius grahami. The sequence goes on from RJVU01060476.1 coordinate 1,344,025, forward strand.
AATATTAAGTATTAGTAAAATTATGCTTTTTAGTATAATATTTCATTGGACATTGGCAGGACATTTATATTCAATATATATATATACAGTATGTATAATCTTGTTAAACCTTCTTCACAGTGTTTTATATTGTTTGACAGGCAATACTTTTTAATTGTATTGGCTTGAAAATACGACATGTCCAGCTCAGATGATTACGTGGGCTGTGTAATTATGTAGATTAGTCTTGTTCACAAAAGCATAAATCAGGGTCATTAACCACAGGTTGTAGCAGATATTGCCTATCTCTTTTATCACATTTTATATTCTAATTTTAACGTAAAATAATAATAATAATAAAAACAATCTCTAAATTCTGTGTCAGTTATAATCATGGTATCAGTAAAAACCCATTAGTGTTCAGATTATTTTCTCTAAACCTCGACCTTAAGTGACTTTCATTTTTTATCCAGTAGTATTTAATTGTGTGGTTTGAAGTAATATGTACACTAATAAAAAAAAAAACCTTTGTTACATGTCTGAATGTTAAAGTTGAACCTTTTGAATTACCATTATCATGTGTACATCACAATATAAGCACAGTCTAAGATGTTTTTCTTTGGCAAAGGAGGTCTCATATAGGCTATGAGGCAGATTTGTCTTATTTCTTATAATCCCATTTTGCAATATATAATCTTAAATATTGTCCTGATGTCAAACTATTTAACAATTATACGTAATCATCAGGATATACTAACAGTGATTGATCTTTTTCCTTACACACCTAAAGTCATAGTGTAGCAGCACTTATAAACTAGGTCTCAAAAAATGTTTCATGTTAATTATGGGAGAAATGGGCTAGTTATCAGATGCTTTACTTTACTGAATATTTCTCAGCGTTTTCATTGTTCTGTACAGTTTATTTTAGCTTTATACCATACTATATTGGGTAAGTTGTCACAGTGGGTCTGCCATTAAATGACCTTTGACATGCTTTTCAGCATCTTCTAAGCTGTCTAATAAATGTAAAAAATATATATATTTACTTAACAGAAAAAATGATCAAAAATATCAAATCATTGTTCTAGCCAAGAAATATTGTAAATCAGTAAATTCTATAAAATTTCAACACAAAACAATTTTATGAAAAAACCTTGGGAATGAGCCTATATTATATAGCTGACCATTTTCTGAATGCATGTGTGGTATTATTGTGTTCACAAGTTTATCCAAAAGCTATTACAACAATATGATATTATAATTTTAATTTGAAGAACAGAATGAGCAAAAATGCTCAAATGCTCAAATGTCCAAATAATGTTGTTTTGAAACCAACACAAAACACGACTAGAGAGAACAAGCATTTGTGTATCCAAGCGAAGTTTTGGTGCAAAACTTTACTTGGATATAGCCCATGAAACAACTTTGTGTGACAACTAGCCTTTCAACTTTTTAAAATGTTTTTCTAGTCTGTCAGTACTGTAATGATGCTCTTGATCTTGACCTTCAGTATTTAATGTTGCTCTTGTGTATCAGTATTTAATTATGCTCTGATGTCTATATTTTAGTGTCGCTCTTGCCAGTTGGTATTTAATGTTGCTATAGTCTTAGTATTTAGATGTTGCGCTTGTCTTTCAGTATCTTAAAGGATTAGTTCACTTTAGAATTAAAATTTCCTGATAATTTACTCACCCCCATGTCATTCAAGATGTTTATGTCTTTCTTTCTGGGAACTGGGATTCAATGGGTTGAAGGTCCAAATTGCAGCTTCAAAGAGCTCTACACGATCCCAGACGAGGAATAAGGGTCTTATCAAGCAAAACAATCAGTCATTTTCTAAAAAAAGATAAAAAATAATACACTTTTTAACCACAAATGCTTGTCTTGCACTAGCTTTGCGATGCACCAAGCATTACGTAATCATGTTGGAAAGGTTTTACAAAAAAAGGTAAAACAATGATATTGGATGATTTTGAAGTTGGAGGAGAAACATTTCCAACGTGATTGCGTAATGTGTGGCGCATCGCATAGCAGTGCAAGATGAGCATTTGTGGTTAAAAAGTATATAATTTTTAAATCTTTTACAAAATGACCGATCGGTACCCTTATTCCTCGTCTGGGATCGTGTAGAGTCCTTTGAAGCTGCACTGAAACTGCAGTTTGGACCTTCAATCCATTGAACCCCAGTGAAGTCCACTATATGGAGAAAAATCCTGGAATGTTTTCCTTAAAAGCCATAATTTTCGACTGAAGAAAAAAAGACATAAACATCTTGGATGACATGGGGGTGAGTAAATTATCAGGAAATTTGAATTCTGAAGTGAACTAATCCTTTAATGTCAGTCTAGTCTGTCAGTATTTCAGTGTCGCTCTAGTCTGTTAAAGCAATAAGCCCCATGAAACCGTGGTTTACAGTGAATTTATAACAGCTAAGGGGCGTTGTTAGGCACGACGTGGACCGTCGTTATAAATTCCCTGTAAACCATGGCTTCTTGGGGCTTATTGCTTTTATAAAACAGTTACCACACAATACAAACATCAAAGCCCAAAAAATATGTATCAATGCAACTTTCATGAAGTAAAATCACTAAAAGCCTTCCTTCCGCTGGAAAAAATAGTCCCTGACTGTGAACAGCAGCAGAAGTTACATTATTACGCCTCTAGATGGCGGCAAAGATTCTCTTTATGAGCGAGCCACTCAGTCGCAAAGACTTTTATATTGAAACTTGTTGTGAACACGGAACAATACGCAAATTACATATGCTTTGAATAGCGCTGTCAGTGTCAGCAGGGCACAGGAAAACCCATTAACTGTTAAAAGGACAAGATCGCAGAGTAAATTCAAACAGATTTTTTATTACGAACAGGACTGACCTGAAGGAAAATGCTAAATCTGAATGCAGGTAATACACTCAGTTACTCGATATCTCTCTCGCAATAGCCTACTCTTCTACATAATGCAGTAAGCTTCAATAAACAATATCAAATGAGAACAAACATATGTTTACGTTGCTAAGAGTGGTTGCTAAGGGTGTTGTACAGTGATACACAGTATAAATAATAAACAACAGTTATTTTTGTGAAGTACACAAAAATAATACTGATGTAATGAGGTCTCAGGTGTATGTTTGTAGAGTAATTTACAATGGCTTCGAAAGCGGCTCAGCTAATCAGAATCAAGGGCCGGAACTATCTGTTTTATAATAATATTTTAATGCCACTCTAGTCTGTCAATATATTAATATTGCTCTTGTAGCATTTTGTCATTGTTAGTTTTTTAATGTTGCTCTAGTCTGTCAATTTTTTTGCTTATGCAGTAAAGTAACATGATCATCAAACATTAAACAGCATATAAATCAAAACTGCCTCATGTTACATAAAGGGTTAGTTCACCCAAAAATGAAAATAATGTCATTAATTACTCACCCTCATGTTGTTCCACACCTGTAAGACCTTCGTTCATCTTCAGAACACAAATTAAGATATTTTTGTTGAAATCCGATGGCTCAGTGAGATTGACAGCAATGACAGTTCCTCTCTCAAGATCCATAAAGCTACTAAAAACATATTTAAAACAGTTAATGCGAGTTCAGTAGTTCTACCTTAATATTATAAAGCGACGAGAATACTTTTTGTGTGCCAAAAAAAACTAAATAACAACTTTTCAACAATATAGTGATGGGCTGATTTCAAAACACTGCTTGGGAGCTTTGCGAATCGAATCAGTGACTCGGAGCGCCAAAGTCACGAGATTTCATCAGTTTAGCCGTTTGATAGGAGATCCAAGTCACTGATTCGATTCGTAAAGCTCCGAAGCAGTGTTTTGAAATCAGCCCATCACTATATTGTTGAAAAGTCGTTATTTCGTTTTTTTTGGCACACAGAAAGTATTCTCGTCACTTTATAATAATAACGTAGAACTACTGAACTCGCATTAACTGTTTTAAATATGTTTTTAGTAGCTTTATGGATCTTGAGAGAGGAAATGTCATTGCTGTCAATCTCACTGAGCCATCGGATTTCAACAAAAATATCTTAATTTGTGTTCTGAAGATGAACGAAGGTCTTACGGGTGTAGAACAACATGAGGGTGAGTAATTAATGACAGAATTTTTATTTTTGGGTGAACTAACCCTTTAATGAAATGTGGACCCAGGAAGAGGTTTATGACTGTAAAGCTTTGGGGCTGTTGATGGATTTGATCTACTCCATCTGTGTTTTGATCATTGTTCTGAATCTGATCCGGACATAGTGTTTAATTAAAGATGTGATTTTCCTCAGCTCTTTGTTCAAAATTCAGCTTTTCATTATGAAACATACCCACATTCAAGTGTTTATTAAAAAAAAAATTTTGTTGTTGTTGTTCTTTCTTTTGATATATTGCATGTTCAGATATTCAAACAACAAAATATTCTGGGGACCATGAAAGTGTTCTGAAAATGATCAAAAACTTTTCTTAAAAACGCTGACGGGGAAAGAGTTAATATTGCTCTTGTAGCATTTTGTCCTAGTTAGTATCTTGATGTCGGTCTGGTCTATCAACATCTTAATGTTGCTCTAGTCTGTTAATATCTTAATATCACACTAGTCTGACAGCATATTAATACCGCACTTACATAATTTTGCTCTTGTTAATATTTTAATGTCGGTCTAGTCTGTCGGTGCTTTGTCTCAATGTAGTCTGAGTATATTAATGTTGCTCTACCCAAACGTTGTTCTAGTCTGTCAGTACTTTGTGTCATGCTTGTCTGCACACGTCATATGTAACAGGATCTGTTTCATTATCATTCACCCGGCTGAAGTACTGAATGTAATGAAAAATCTAAACATGGCGTGTCACTGAACATGACCTCTGACCTAATTTCTCTTGAACTGTATCTAATGGTCTTGACCCTAACCCTTAACAGTCCCAACTCCATCAAAGTTCTGTAAAGTTGCTCCACTCTGATCTCCATGTCCAGGTCTCGTTCTCCAACCGTCACCCCTTTCTCACCCCTCGGCGGGCCGCCACGATCCCCTCACACCCCTCCTGTGCTGTACCTTTGTCCCTGTTTGAATATTTCACATTGCTGTTGCCGCTGGTGCGTGATGCAGGACTGAGCTCTCATTGTGTACATGCGTGTGGGAGCGCCGGTATGCGGGCCCTTGGCGTGTGGTGCGACAGGGCATGCGTGTGGCCGCTGACGCCAGTCTGCCCGCCTGTGCCCGCCTGTCTGTCTCAGCACGCCGCTGTTTGGACACACCTGACCGAGGCTGGAATCACCCACATGGCCGCTCGGGTTTTATCTCTTCCTCGTCTCCTTCGTTCTCCGCTCGTACATTGACTCTTTCGATCTCTGTCCTTGTTTCTCCCCCTGCTCCTTAGTGTGCTCTTTGTATTTTACTGTCTCCCTCTTTCACTCATTTTTTCTTTCATGTCTGGAGTGGTAAAGAAAGAGTTCATTTATTTCTCGCGTCTCTTTCTGAGCCTTGTGAATCGTATCATGTGATTTTGGGCTTCATTCAATCAGATTTGCTTGAATTGCTTATGCTAGTACCTTACTTCAAGTTTATTTTCAAACATGCCCATGGAAAATCTTAAAACTTGAGCATTTTAGAGCTTTAGGTTCAGATTTGTCCAAGATTTTATTATCTTGATTAACATTTGGCACCCTAGAGGAGTATTTAAATATGAATTCTCTTTACCCAATATGGAAATTAGTGTGGCTTATAGTGTGTTTCATCCACGATTGGGGGTTATGGGGGTTTCAAACTTCCATATACTGATATAGTTCAGTTTGAAGAAGTGAAGTTTAGTTATGTGGTCTGAACAACAAGACACATTCGGCGTGATTGAATCTCAAACTACTCGAATATGTCTTAGAGGGTATTTATATAGTCTGTTCATGATCAGATTGCTATCCGACCAGTAAAAAGGCATGATGTGACCAAGTGTACTTTATATACCCCCTGTGAAGATTTCTTTTTTTTTTCATTTTTGGAGCTTGACAGCCTCAGGTCTCCATTTACTTGAATTGCATTTAGTCTGAAAGTCGTACAGTCAGAGTAAATGTTGTTTTGGTGATCTCATGTCATTTTCTTCTTTCTTCATAATAAAACATAAATAAGAGCAATACTTGACATCCATGATGTTGAATGACATGTTGTACCTCTCAGATGACCCTGGCGAGAGAGGTTAGAGTGTAAAGTCACAATCTGTTCATTGTTCCTTGATACGTCTCTCTCCGCTCACACCTCACTACACCAGGGCAGCTCTGCCAGTTTTGCACATTTTTTAGTTTCCTGTGATGATAAGATTCTGTACATATTTCAGACTTATCTTATTGATTTGTTTGTTTGTTTTCACATGCTGGGAGTCTTCGTCCTCGTACTGTCATGCCTGTCAAATCACAATTCCATCTGAGAAAGTGAGAGAGAAGGAAAGAGAGAAAGAGAGACAAAGTGGTGCCCCATGTTTATCAGAACCATGGAGTTGAATTCCAGATGGCATGATAAGGAGAGAAACAAGCAAACAAAAACTCAAAAATAGAAAGTATGAAAGTAAAAGAGAGGGCAGACAGGCTGACGACGGGAGCCCCGGTGCACTCTGGGAAAATTGTTCGGGAGTTTTCTGGTTGCCGCTCCTTTGATTTGCTCAGACGGAGCGGATTAAAGTTTGTCATTTCAAACTCATCCAGAGACACAAACTGAATCAACAAGATGATTTTAACAATTTATGGCAATTAAGTCAGGAGGCATGTGTGCCTTCTTTAATGTAGTCTCTGCTTTCATTCTCTGGGAATGTGTACATGTGAGAGTCAATGACCAATGACATGACACATTTTATTTGTCCATTCCAGACCTGCCATTCCAAACAAGGCTGCTTGTTTTTATTGTAAGTAGTGGAGTAGTTTTATTTTTTTAAATATTCATATTTGAAAAAACATTTTTCCTGCCAAATCCAAGTCAGTGTGGTGCAATGACACAGGAAATGACATAAAACAAGAAATTATATCACATACAGTATATCAACATTAGTTAGTTTCGTTTGTCAAGTGTCAATTATCATTACCCAAAGAAAAATGCATGATATTCATTATTTAAAAGTGCATGTATTCATAAATAAAATAACATAATATAGAAAACTTAAAGAATAAATTAAAATGTTTACATTTGCATATATTAAGGGTTTTATGGAAAATTATATTTTATAGTACAAAATAGTATAAAGTTATTTCAAAAACATATGAAACCAACATCAATACAAAGAGTACATTTCTGGCACATGCATTCTTCAATAGATTTTTTTTTTTTTCATAAATTCTTATACATTGTCATTGACCCATAAGCTATCGATTTTGCAGAGGTCTGAAGTGGGATTTGCCTCAGTATTTAAAGGTTAGGCTGTTTCCACAGGGGTGGCGTCCACTAAATAGCCCCGTCTCATGCTGTGGTAGTACGATGAGCTCGCTTCCACAAAGAAAACAGGACATACACTTGAGCTAAAACCAGCATAATCCCCACTCTTAAGGAGAGAAAATAAGGTAAAGATTTTGAACGACGCGCTACTCTCCCATCTGTTTCGCTTTTTGATGGGTTATGATGACCTGGCCATGACCTTTCTGTTCACCCTCCATGTCCCTCCCTCTTGCCGGTCACCTGACCACATGTGGTGATTGCATGAAACAAAATGAATACAAGAACTAATTATTTGTGCTTGATGAATTTGCCGGGCCTTTGGCAAATTTAGATTATGGAAGACGTTTATGGTTGGGGCAAATCCTTGAGGATCCAAAATCAACACTGACCCAATACCCCGGTGTTCCCTGAACTTGTTAGAAATGGCCCCCAACCTTTTCCTGTCAGAGATTAGCTGAATGTGTGGAAGCAAGGAATGCTAAAAAGTTAGTGTAATTGTTATGCCGAGTGGCCTTGAGAGCCATTTTTCACTGACCTGTATGTTCCCGGGTCATATCAATCCTGGTCCAATAGTACCGTTTTAAGTGTCACTTCCTGTTTTAGGCGGCGTGTATGAAGAGAGGCTGGTCAGATTTGAAAATGCATGTCTGGCCAACAGGATCAGAGGATGTTTGTTTGCTTTCACTTGTTAAGAAAGCTTTCCTGTAGCTCAGTGGTTAGAGCATGGCACTAGCAATGCCAAGGTCATGGGTTCGATCCCAGGGATTGCACATACTCCATTACAAATGTATAGTATAATGCAATGTAAGTCGCTTTGGATAAAAGCGTCTGCCAAATGCATAAATGTAAATGTAAGAAAGGGTAGGGGAGCACGGCCCTCACTGTTTTAGAAATGCTTCCCCCTGCCACACACACACACACACACACACACACACACACACGTCCCCAAAGCATCTTGAGTCAAAAATGACAATAAAAACTTTTACAAAAAAATATATTTAAAAAAAATTCTGTTCTTTTGAACTCTCTATTCATCAATAAATCCTGTAAAAAAGTATCGGCATAGATGCTATTTACACTAAGTGACAGTAGCAGCATTTTCTTAGCGATATGCTATTTACACTGAAATATGGTGAAAATAGCGATAGATTCTATTTACACCATGTAAAAGTATCAGTTCTTTGCAATAAGAGTATATAGTAATAGATGCTCTCTATACTTTATATTGGCAGATACTATTTGCACCTTGGTATTTTTGTACATTAACAGGATGCAATAATATCATAGAGTATAAATGATTATATTTATTAAAATTATTAAATGGATGCTGCCTTATTGGGAGAATAAATCCCTTTCCCTGAACCTTACCCAATAAACACTTTTAATATTATTAAACACCCGTTCGCTGTTTATTTCTACTTTTAGAACAACAATTTAATTTTTATTGAAAATAAATGCGAGCTCGGCAAAAGGCGGATTCAAACCTGTGCCGGTCGCATTAAAAGCCAGATTTGCGAGCCTTACTCACTTCTGCTGAGCCACTGAAGATGTTGAATTCTGCATGTCTTATATAAAACTTCAGTGGCCCAACCAGACATTGGTGGGTGGAGCTAGTGTAAATGGCATTTGCCAACAAGGGACACTATTTACACTTAGTATAAATAGACACTCCGAAATGTATCACGGTTTCCACAAATATATAAAGCAGCACAACTGTTTTCAACATTGATATTCAGTGTTGGGGAACTTTATACTTTTAAAAGTAATGCATTGAAATATTGCGTTACTCCCTGAAAAAGTAACTAATTGCATTACTTAGTACCTTTTTATGAAAAGTAATGTGTTACTAAAATGTGTTACATTACTGTGACGAGCAGGGCGGGCGAGAGCCGTGAGGGAACGGCGCGAGGCCGGTGACGCGAGAGATAACGAGCTCCACCTGCGAGGCGCACCGGCCTTGAGTCTCTCATGGAGGAGCTCCGGAAGCATAAAAGGAGGAGCGACGACAGTGAAGGACGAGAGAGGACCAGGCCTGGACTTTATTTGATGTTTTATTATGTTTGTGTGGCCGGCAGAAGTCCGCGAGGGTCTGCCGGCATTACTTTCGTTTTGTTCTGTTGTTTATTTTGAAATTAAAATTTATGTTGAATTTTCGCCGGTTCCCGCCTCCTTCTTCCCATGTTTACGAACTGTTACATTGGTGCCGAAACCCGGGAAGAAGGAGGCGGGAACCGGCGAAAATTCAACATAAATTTTAATTTCAAAATAAACGAAGAACAAAACGAAAGTAATGCCGGCAGACCCTCGCGGACTTCTGCCGGCCACACAAAGATAATAAAACATAAAATAAAGTCCAGGCCTGGTCCTCTCTCGTCCTTCACTGTCGTCGCTCCTCCTTTTATGCTTCCGGAGCTCCTCCGTGAGAGACTCAAGGCCGGTGCGCCTCGCAGGTGGAGCTCGTTATCTCTCGCGTCACCGGCCTCGCGCCGTTCCCTCACGGCTCTCGCCCGCCCTGCTCGTCACAATTACTTTTGCGTTATTTTTTCTCACCTGGGCTGGGCTTGCTTGTTTGTTTTTTAATAACAACAAAAAAGTTCTATTTTTGGCAATGTAAAGGCCCTTTCACACCAAAAATTAAATGAATAGGCCTCAGGCTAAAGGAAATGCATATTGCTTATCAGAATGGTTGAGTTAGATCAGTGCAGCAGCAAAGACATTGGTTAATAAAGTAAGATTAAATACATAAAGTATATTTGTGTAATTTAATATAGTTGATTACTACAGGTTTGCGTAAAATTCTGAGATTGCATTTCACAGTTTTTATTCATTTTGAGGATTACTGAATGTTTTCGTGCAAGTGAGATGAGTAAATGCATGTTCACATTCAGTCTAGAACTACAATAACCATCATGTTCACACAGCGCACACAACACCTCTGCACTTTATTTCTCTCAACATGGGGACAGGAGAGCTGTCAGTCAATAAATGCGAAAACAAAGTAACTTCCGTTACTTATTTGAAAAGTAACTTAGATATATTGTTGTAAATTGAAAAAGTAATGCGTTATTTAATACAGCGTTTGTGAAACCAAAATGAAAACATACTATTTGTTTGCTTTTACTGGTTAACAAAGGGTAGGGGAGCATGGCCCTCGCTGTTTTAGAAATGCTTCCCCCTGCCACACACACACACACAGTCCCCAAAACATACTGACTGGAACCTCCCTGACCTCCATCTCACCCGGGATCCCTGGGAAAAAGCAGACAGCCAAAGTGAACATTCAGACACAAAATCACAACCAGACCCGTCATTGAGCACAAGAGCCTTCATCCAGGCCAAACCACCCAGGGAGCCGGCCCCCTCATGCCCAGAGAGAGAGCCCTGCCCTGGGGCAACACGCTCAGCAGCAGCGCTTGTGTCCACATGGTGGATGGAGATTATTGCTGGAGACATCTATGAAAAGTGACACTTACATGATTATGAAAACATGTTTTGAAGAGCATCACTGTTTGTCAGTAGCAGTCGTCAATAATAGCATTGTGGGTCCAGAGAGGATGACATGCAATCACAGAGAATTCTGGGAACGCTGCTCCATATACTGTAGGTCAGATTGTGCTGACTTTTTCTGCCTTTTACTCTTTGTCTGTGTAGTGATTTTTGCATTGGCTGTGGCTGGTTTGAGATCCCATGATCGAGGTCAGGTAAAGGGGACAAGACAAACGGACACGCTCGCACACACTTAACACACGCCTTTTCCCGACCCCTGCCTCATCTCCCACAAGCCCCTGGGTGCAGAAGCCTGGCACCAGACAGTTATTCAAGCCCTCGGGCGGCAGAACAACTACAGGTCACACAGTCAGAGAGAAACAGAGATGCAGAGGAAGAAAGAGGTTAAGGTTTGTGTATGCGAAACACTGTATTTCAAATGAATCTGAGTTTTTTTCCCATAAATCCATGGGAAATGTAGAACTTTCCCCGGAAACCAGCATTGTGACGTTGTGCGCTCATAACCACATCTGTTCTGTTGTATACATGGATGTATATTTTGCAGTTTCACTAGCTTGACACTTGGATTTTATGTTTTGCCAAACCAAAACTGTGCTTTATTCACTGACAGGAGATTTTCTGCCCCTTTTAAACATTTAAAATTGTTTTGAGTGTAGATTATTTTTCTCCTTTAAATATGCTAATTAAACAAGACGAATAATTGTCATTGCTTTTCCTCTGGTCGTTTTCCCCCTTATATCTTTGTGCATGCAGTTCTGTTCTTTAAAATACAAAGTAGACTTTTTTTTTTCTCATGATCAGTAAATTAATTAGTTTTGCTGTTTTTGTTTTTAATTTGTCCTAAGCTCATGAAAAGAGCAGAAGGAAGCGGAGAGAAGACTCTGTGATTGGATTAAATTTTCCTCTCTTTGTAAACATTGTGACCTGAGTTTTTGACGCACAATTTTTCGTGCTTTTAATGACTGTTTTCGTACTCTTTCAACATGCGCTTCTTCATAACAAGGGGAGTGGAGATGAAGGCCTTATTTAAAGTTGCCTTTGAGTCTTTGTGTGCTGCACAGGGTGTGTTTTGCTCTGTTTTGTTCTGGTAAATCCTCTGTCTGTTTGCTCTAAGAAGAGCCTTGAGCGATTTGTAATATTTCGACTGAAGGAGAACATTTTACCCTCCTCCAGGTTGGTTGATTCTGTTAAATGTGTGAAAGTGTGTGCGTGTGGGTTTGTTTGTGCCTTAGTGTGCTCATAAGTCAGACTGATTTACCATGGTACAGGTTGTAAATAGAGTAAATCACAGCACAATTTATCCAATTTACATATTGCATCTACCAGGCTTAGAAATAGTTGCACACTAAATAAGTAAAATTTACAAATGTTTTACCAAACTTGTGA
>RJVU01060476.1:1360710-1388762 GCA_003731715.1 Anabarilius grahami
CAGTATGTTGTGATTGGTTTACTTTGCCCTGATTGGTCAGATGGCTCAGTATGTTGTGATTGGTTTATTTTGCCCTGATTGGTGAGATAACTCAGTCTGTTGTAATTGGTCTGGCACTTACAGCACGAATTTCAGCATCCAGAGGCTTCCTCAGCACTTGATGCACAAATTATACGAATGATGGTGTCATTTTTTTCTGTATCAATTCCAGCTCAAATTGAAGTGGATTTGCAGTGCAGAAAGTGTTTGAGGGCGGGTCAAAGTAGACGTTGTTCATGGGCAGTCAATGAAGAGCATTATTCAAATTTGTTGCATTGTTAAGTAGGTATGTAACTACTAATACTAATATTTTTTTCTTTTAGGAAACAATAACTTCATTTGTCCTGTAACAACTATATTACACACTGCTTGAAACGTAATATTCGAAAAAGCATAATAGGAGCACTTTAATCAATTGACATTATGTATTTGCATGTACATGCATGTTTGTAAAGGGAGGCATGCTAAGACTAGACTACTGTAGTTCAATACTGAATCGGCTGAACTTGAGCACATTGTATGAGGTGAATGATTTGTGTTCGGAGCATGTTTTGGAACGTGTGTTTCTGTAGATGGACGGTCAGAAGTAAAGTAGCGCGGTCTGAAAGGAAAGGAAACCGCAGACCTGGAGAACAGGGTCTATCAGGAGAGAGGGTCTATCAGCACAGGCATCAATGGAAATCTGAGTGGGGGCCATTAAGCAGAAGGAACAGTAGCAGAGTGGGGGGATGAGACAGGGAAAGAGGGAGAGAGAGAAAGAGGGAGAGGGACAGGGAAAGGATTGTTCGGAACAGACTGACTGTCCTTTTAGTCTTATCTCTCACAGCTTCTTTTACAGAAAACTAAGGAGCGAGCGAGAGAGAATGAGAGAAAGAAAAAAGAACACTTTCTCTCCCTGCTATTTTCCCTTTCTCTGATTTCTCCTCTCTCCGTCTCACTCCATTTCATTCCTCTTTATTTCTTTTGTCCATTTCTCTCAGTCTTTTCCTCCACACCTCTTTTTTCTTCTCTGGGCCGTGTTGTATCTTCTCAGAGCTGAATCACGCCTCCGTTAAAGAAATATTCCAGCATCTGTGGCCTGCCACTGAAAATAATGTATGATTATTTGTATGATTTATTACAAAAAATTAAAAATAACTCGTCTCTCTGATAGCAAAAAAATGCACAGAAACATACATTGACGGTAACATACAATTGAAGTCTGTAGGGCATTAAGGAGAGTTTAAAACAGAAATGTGAAGCTCATATTTTTGCTATATTATTTCCTATGTACACAAAAGTGCATTTTGAGCTGTAATGTTTTCTAAATTGTCTTATTAGCAGTAAATCTATTATTCTGGATGGATGGACTTGTGGTTATCTGTTTTTGATGTAAACAGTACTTTTACTTTTAGTAGTACTGTTGCACGGTCATGAAAGGAGTTGAAAAATATGGACACACTAGTTTCATATTAATACTGTATGTATAAAGGTTTGATCTTACAGTGTGTACTGTATTTTGTTACTGATACTGCATTAATACTGGCAATAGAGCTTTACTTGTATTGATGAATGAGGAAATAAGTTTTATTGGAAAACCAAATTCTGAAAGAAAAAGGTTTGCAATCTTACAGATTACATTTCTTTTGTGTACTTTAAGAGAGTCCACTTTCATGACTGTTTCTTAACACACTTAAGTACACTTTTAAAAAATGCACTTTGTAATGTCAAATTAAAAGTTTTACTTTAAAGTCTTTTGTCATTCTTTAAAGAATTACACTTATCCTGATGTGGTGACTAGCATAATAAAACATGTAAAGTACTTGATTATTATTTTAATATTTTTTTATTTGACATTACATTCAAAGTTATTATATTTTAAATGTTCTAAACTGCAACTGCAACATTACAAATGTGTAATTATAAAGATGTACTACTTAAGTCGGTAAATTGTTTTATTTAATTGTTAATAACATGCAGTTAGGTGAAGACATTACATTCAGTTCACATGCATTTATATTATTTTAAAGTATATCATCTCCATTAATAGTATGCTTTTTAAAGTATGCTAAAGTGGACTTTAAAAAAGGGTCCTTTAAAAGTAAAAAATGTACAGCTCAGTTTTTAATCTGTAAAAAAGTAATTTGTCATTTCAGCTGTAAGGTTGTCTAAATTGTATTTTTGAGGTGCAGGACTACTTTTTTTGGTAGATCACTGAACTGTCACAGATGTGGAGCTTATTGTGTTTATCCTGAAATATTCCTGTAACATCTGATCTGCTGCTTTTGTTTGTTCAGCATGGATTCATTCAGTACCTGCTCAACCCCACAGCATGTTACCCATTCAGATATTTTACAATGAATATCTGCCTGAAATAAGGTTTGAGCTGCAATAACACGAGCAGTTTAGACTTATAAAATGCAGACATCCATAAATATCTTTGTCGGGTTTTAAGTCAGGCTTCGCTCTGTTGTTACTTACAAGCAAATGTGAAAAGACCAGAAGACTTGTTTCGTTGGAAGACTTTTTTTTCAAATATTATCAAATGACAAAAAAGTTTTTTTCATTTGATAATAGTGATTTATTATTTATTATTTTTTTTATTAAATTCATTTTTATGTATTTATTTCATTTAGTTATTTAATAATTTCATTAGGAGTATAATTATGTTTATGTTTCAATCACCATAACCATAAAGTATTAAACATCATTTTTTGCCACAGACGTAAATCATACCTCAAATCGTGCAGCTTATTGAAGACATGTGTGATATTAATATTTCTTGAATTTAGACATGATTTTGACTTTGCGTATAGCAAGGCCATAACCATGTCTTGAATAAAAGGATTTTGTTTTGTGGAGGGTGTTATTGGATTAAAAATTTTTTTTTAAATTAAAAGGAATTAAAAAGTTAAAAAATTAAAAGGGATTTAAGGGAATAACAAAAAAGAAACAAAAACAGTAAAAGTTCCAGGTCTATTAGTAATCAATTTAACTAAAAACATATTCACTCTTATTTTTACGTGTTAAACACAAAGCGTTTCTTGTCTTGTCACATTCAGTTATGAATTCTACATTAATCATATCATATTAATCAAATAATAGCATGTTTTCAATTGAAAATGGTGAAATTTCATAAAAAATGTTGAGTAGTTTGCATCACTGGATATTACTATCGGCCGCTGAATATTTCAATCATAAAACAGTGTTCAAATATTAAATGTTTAGCTACTTACTCGCAACGTACTCTTTCACAAAACAAAAGTGCTGCATTGGAATTCGCACTCATGTTCTGTGAACAGTAAGCCCCGCCTTCTTTGATTTGATTGGCCAGCTCACTCATTCTGACAGTGATGAGCGTTGTTAGACCGCTGAAGCAGACCAGCCTAAAAATGTAACTTTTAAAACTTTTTTGTCATCTTAACAACAAACAGAGCTGTTTATAATGGCGTACAGCAGAGCAGCATCAATAATATCAAATATTGGGGTGACAATTTGGCCATTTCTAATTATTGGGGGGGACTTGACTCAGTGTCAATGGTTACGGCGCTGTCATATAGAAAAACAGAGGTAGGCTACCTTAAGCCAGTAAGAGACCACCTAGAACACCTTAGCAATACCCACCACACGTTAACATGGCGGTGGCGAGTTTTTCATGGGCTGGATCTTACTTTTCTTCAGCAAATAATTTTTTTTTTTTATTGTTCATCTTGCAGTACGTCTTTAAAACAGTGACATCCTCATGTTCACACACCGTCTGTGTGTGTATGTACATCAGCGTAGCATGTTCAATGTCTGATAGAGAGGAGATGGGGGTGTGTGTGTGTGAGGGTGAGGATAATTAGATATCAAAGGCAGGGGTGGGGAGGGAGGCAGAGGTCTTCTCTGATGCTAAAGCACTTATTAATGAGATAGGCCTTATCTGTCCTCCTCGGAGGAATTCTGCCTTTGATCGGCCCCACTTTGGACTTAATACATTTTTGATTGATAGGCGGAGATGACAGAGGAAAGAGGTGAGGAGGAGGAGGAGGCTAGAGAGAGAGAGAGAGAGGGCAGGCCAGTAAAGATGGAGATGCAGTTGTTTCAATGCCCTTCATTTGACAGAATAACCAGTGAAACGGGATCATGGGAAGGCATTAATTCTACATCGCACACACGTTGAAGGGAGAGAGATGTTGAGCGAGCCGCCATCGATGACTCACGGACCACACAAGGGAGCGATGCTGTTGATGGCTAGCTGGAGGAATTCTGGGAAGTTATCGAAGGTGGGCAGGGTAATAGATAACACATAGCTCTCAATAACACACAAACACCACATACAGACACACAGGCGATGTGTCACCTTCACTTCCTGCGACTGAACGTGGCCATTAAAGCCGTGCGACTCAATGTCGTGTGTCTCTGTCAGAATGAGTAGAGCGAAAGGAGAAAGAAGGACGAGAGGGGAGGGAGGGATAAAATGAGAGAAGGCATAACTGCAACTCTGTGTCACTGTCTATTACTTACATTCATCATAAACTTACATTCAACACTTTCTACAAGCCACCCCCAACACGCACATGCTTATATCCACACATGACAGGATATCGATCACCTTGACTAGACATTTCAGCATGTCAAATAAATTGTTACAATAAAAGAAGGGGAAGGCAGGTTGAATCGTCCTGTTTGGAAGAACGAATGGAAGCCCAGCTATTGTGACATACAGTAGAAACGACCAAACTGTTTACTAACTAATATATTGAGGAAAGTTGTGTTTTAGTTGCAAATGTGTCCTTGTGTGGTAAACATTGTGGAAATGATGTAAAAACGATTTGTGAAGTAGATTGAAAACATTATAATGTATTTCTTGTTTTTTATATAACCGTTTTCAAAATTGACAATAATAGAAATAAAGAAATGATTCTAAACAATAATTAGAAATGATAAAAATTGTCACTATAAACAATTCTTCCACCATCTTATACAGTACAAGCTTAACTTGTTGACTGTTTACAGCTGTCAAACTACACTCTAAAAAGCGTATGACAACTTTGAGTAAATTTACATTCCACCAAAAAGCTGCATTCAGTTAGAGGAACTTAATAATTTGTAGCATAAACACAAATTATTAAGTTAATTAATCAAAAAAATTAAGTCGCTCCAACTACACTGAAAAAAAAAAAAACAATAAGTAAAATTTACTTAATTTTTATTTTGCAAGTTTTTGCATGAATATTTTTTATGTAAATTTCACATATGGTATTAAGGAAATTCTACTTAACTAAGTTAAGTAAAATTTAAAAAGAAAATAAGTAATTTTAGCTTGGCCAGTAGGCTAAAAGGTTGAGCAATTTCTACTTAGTTCAAGGTTTCTTTGCAATACATTTTACTCAAACAATATAACACTGAATTAAACCATGCTTTTAAAGTGTATGCTTTACTTGGAAACATCTAAGTAAATAATACAATATTGTGTAAACACCATATCTACATATTAGAAGTAACGCTGGATCTGAACACAGAGACCTACTTGGTACACAATACACAATGACTGTAACATTCAATGGATCATTTTTGAGTATGAATGTGTCATTTTGACTAGAAAATGAACTCCAAATTTCACAAAATGGCAAGTTACTAAACATAACCACAAAAGCGATGAAATGATAACCCTAACAGCAAAAAATCAACCTCATTAATTATTCTAGGTAATTTTATAATGTTGATATTTACACTTTAATTTCTACAAGCTTGAATTGAGTACTACTATAGAATTTACTTCGTTTCTTTTTATTCTTGCCAGAACTAACTTTGTCATGTAGAAATTACATTAGTTTTTTTCTGTAGTATTTACTTCACCATTAAATAATTTTTACAGTGTACCAGGGTTGTAGCCCTGCAATTAATCTTTATCTATTTCAGTTTAAATCAACAGCTATCATAGCACATGCTAACATAACTTATTTAACATGTAAATTTAATGAACAAGTAAGATATTACTTGTCACTGGCATAAGCACAGTCATCGCTTATAGAGTCAATGTGTTTACCTTCATGTATCTACTCCTCAGCACAGTGGTAACTATAAAAACTTCAACATTACAGAAACTCTTTTAAATGTCAAATGTAACATTATTAAACACTAACAGGTCTCCGTCAAATAAATTAATACTTCATTTCAACATTTATTCTCCTTATCCTGTCCTATGCAAAGCATGCTGGGAACTAGAAATCCACTGCCTAATTTCCGAAGTTATCAAGACAATTTCATTAAGTTACTACAAACTAATTTAAAAAAAATTAACAATTAACAATTGACACAGAATTTGAGTTCAAATTACAGAAGATATTAAGTTGATGTAATGGTCAACATTATTATGTCAACAGAACTCTAGAATTTTTTACTTCTTAACCATGCATTTATTTAAGTTGTGGTAACAGGTCCCCTGAATTACTTTTTAGAGAGTATGTAACTATTTTAATAGTTTGTACCAACTGTAGCATTAATGTTGAATTTGCATGTGTGGGAGTACCGCTATTTGAACACTTCAAACATGGCTTGTCCAATCAGCATTTAGAGCCAAGACTATCCATTTTATAATTATATTTTCATGGTCTAACCATTACACTCCGTCCTGACGGGTCAATAAATGTTCAGAGTTATTGACTTTGCTCTGAGGTAATCAAACTCCAGCAAGGCCTTCAAATCTCGGTCAAAATAGGGATCCTTCTGAAAGTAGTCTGTACTTTTCTCATGTAGGGTGATTTGGAACTACAGTAAAATATACCAACATTTGTAGAGAGAAACTACTAAGTTTGTTCCACATTGACAAACTCCATTTGACTAATTTTCTCAATGCTGCAAAGAGAATGCGAGTGGGTGAGAATCAAAAGGAGGGAACAACGAATGTGACAAAAAAAAAGGGGGAAAAAAAGAGGGGAGCAAAAGAGAAGGGGGGGTCAAATCCCATTTCAGCTGCATGAGTGGTACTCCAGAGATGGAGGACAGACAGGAAAAAAGCTATAAAGTATGAAGCGACAGCACACACATCACACAGACAGGCCTGCCGCCTGCTCAGCTGATAACACAGCCCGTCTCACACCTCGCTCACCCTATCAACATCATCCGTCATCCACCCACAACCCCCCGTCCCAAAGCCCACCTCCACCCAGCCCTGCCCAGCCACACCTGCTGTACGGCTCCCATCTCCATCTGATACGACTGTCATCAGCCAGAAAGAAAGATCTTCTGACATAACGTGTATCATCAATAATATAAACTCTCTTAGATTGGACATATATGTTGCCATGCACTCAGTCTTGTGAAGCAGGCAAAATAATTTCTCTCTGCAGAGAACTTCTTGAAGAATTCTGCAGATGGGTCTTTCTCAGGAAACAAAGACCTCTGTGTCATAGAATTGCAGAAATAATCTTTTTATTATTTTTTGGTAACTTAATTTGAAAATGTTATAGCTGTCTGTCTGTCATTCTATCTATCTCTCTGTAAGGCCTATAAAAGTCTTTTTTTTTTCTTTTTTTTTGTCAAACCAACATTCATTTTCCCCCCAAAACATTTGCTTATTTTGTTTAAAAATTAGTTATCATACCTACAAACTAGTCACTTTTCAGCGAAATTCACTGTTTTGCCAGAGTGAAATTGCAAGCACAATAAACCTCACAAGATTCGGAAATGGCCTAATTTCCCATAGACTGGAGTGAGACCACAGATGTCTCTCGAGCTTTTACGATCTTTTTCCCCAATAAAACATCTTTCGTGCAGCACCTTGAGTCTTTTGGCCTATCAAAATCAAGATAACAGCGTTGTCTTTTTTTCATGCATTAAGACAACTTTGCGACAACAATTCTGAGGTATGTTTGCTGTTGTCACAGTTATGTTTAGTTTGGTTTAGTTATGGACTTTTAGTTTGTTTTTCTTCAGTTCCTGTTTTCCTTTGTTAGATTTCCCACCACTCATTAGTTATTATGGTCACCATCATTGAGTTCTGTGTTTCAGCTGTGTTTGATTACCTTGTTTAGCCTTGTTCTGTCTACTATTTAAGTTCCTTCTTCATAGTCAGTCAGTGTCTGGTTACATTTACATATATGTTTGGTTCTCTACCTGTTTGGATGCTTCTTATGTGGATTATTATTATTAAACTTAGTGTTGGAACTTATTCATCATCTTCGTGCCTTCTTCTGCAACACACTGTGACAGATGACCAGACCTTAAAAGGATTTTTTTTTGTGGCGTTTTTTGACTTTTGTGATTTAGATTTTTTAGTTTAATTTTCCTTCACCATGGATCTGCCTGCAGTAAGACTGTTATGCCTGGTTATGCCAGCCAGTCCTTCTACCCAGTCTCCACTGTCTCCCATCAGCCCCTCTGTTCCTCCTCAACCTCCTCGCTGTGGTGTTGATCCACTTCAGGCCTTCCATGAGCCAGCTACCCCTGGGCGAGTGGATCCCCTGGCTCAGCCTCCTGCCACTGATCCCGTCACTTCACCTTGGCTGTCGCTCTGACTCCTCCGCCTTCGCTCCTCCCTTCCTTGGCTCCACCAGGGACCATCGGGCTTACGTCTCCACCAGGCTTCCTTGGCCTGCCGGCTCCGCCTCGGTCAGACGTCACCATGGCTACGCTATGGACCTATGAGACATCTGCTGCACTTTGTCTCTCCACCCCTATGGCTCCTTCTGGCTCCGCCCTACCTTAGACTCCACCTCAGCCCTCCGGTACCCCAGTTCCACCTCAGGGGGTCATCGCTTCAGCTTCATCGTGGCCTCCGAAGCCTACGGAACATCGAAACATCGGAACATGTCATGCCGGAATATCGGCTCTCCGTCTGCACCTAGGGCTCCACTACCATAGGCTCTGTCACCATCGATCGTCGCCATGGCTGTGTCAAGGAAAACTCCGCCGTGGCTCCTCCCTCCTTCGACACCGCCATGGTATTCCATCCTGGCTGGACTCTGGGGTACCACCTGGCTCCTCCTACTCCGGGCTTCTCTCTGGCTCCTGGCTCCCACCATCTACACCACCCTGGTCACTCCAGTCATCACCTCTCCTGGGTTCCTGTCCTCCACCTTCCTCACGTCCTCCACCTTAGCCTCCTCCTTCCTTGGGTCCGTCGGCGAGAGGTCGCGCCTTTCTGGGAGGGGGTGTACTGTCACAGTTATGTTCAGTTTGGTTTAGTTATGGACTTTTAGTTTGTATTTCTTCAGTTCCTGTTTTCCTTTGTTAGATTTCCCGCCCCTCATTAGTCCATCAGCAGTTGTGGGTGGGGCCTGAGTGTTTATGATGTCGAAAAAGCTACAATCTGCTAACGGCTTGTTCTGAGACACTTCTTATGATTTATGGGGATTAGAAGAAGAGTGGTTGGATTTTTTTTTTTTATTATAGCATGGTTGTGTACACACTGCAGACACACATTTATGTTCAAACACCATGTAAAAGTGAATTTTGCATAATAAGTCCCCTTTAATTTATTTTAGGATTGATTGTCAAATGTGGAAAATGTAAAAGTAGTATCATTCACAAATGTCAACACATCTCCCACACATTGCATTTTAATTTATTAGATATTTTACCTAATTTGATAATGCCTTCAGGCACCAGTAAGTGTGTAGCACTCTAAGGTCCATTTAAAACATTTTACCATCTTGAAAACCACAACATTCTGCAGACTTTNTTATAGCATGGTTGTGTACACACTGCAGACACACATTTATGTTCAAACACCATGTAAAAGTGAATTTTGCATAATAAGTCCCCTTTAATTTATTTTAGTGAAGTGAAGTGACATGTGGCCAAGTATGGTGACCCATACTCGGAATTTGTGCTCTGCATTTAACCCATCCAAGTGCACACACACAGCAGTGAACACACACACCGTGAACACACACCCGGAGCAGTGGGGGGGAGTTCAAATTCCGTCTGGCCCACATATAACCCACATGTAATAGTTTAACCACAGTCATAACAAATACTGCAGTTAGTGTGTCACATGAGAGTCTTGTTCATAAACTAGCTGTGATCATATTTAAGGTACCTTCCAAAGTTTTTTGAAAGTTCTCCTGCCAAAATGTAATTTGCACATGTGCATCAAACTCCTGGCGTCCCTTTGTCAGAAATTACAATTAGACGAAAATATATCCAAAGAGAAGCAAATGACCCTTCAAGGCCACTATTGTTCTCTCATCACTCTGGGTTTTGTTTGCGTATCTCCCCCGACTCGTGTGTCCTTGTTGCTCTGTGTGTGAGTTTGTGCTCGTGTGTGTGAGGGAAGTAATTATGCAAATGATGGTTGACGTCCTAGTGAGGCACAATGTCGATACGAACACCCCGTTAGCCACATGCGCCTGTGTGTTTACACACGCACACATTTCATCCCTCCGAACGACCCGTGGCCCTGCAGTTGCACAACTCTCTCAGTTCTGGAAAGACAGGTTCAGAGGACGGATGACAAAAGGCCCAACAATGACTGTCATTGTGGCCATTCCTGCTTCATTTTATCTGTCTACGGGGAAGACCCAGAACCTAGGGTATAAAAATACTTAAATATTGAATGAAAGAAAAAGATGCTGTCAAACTCTTTATTTAAGCTGTCTGAAGAACTGCCTGATGGACCACAGTCTTTTTGTCTGTCTCACGGTCTGTTTTATGAAGCCTTTTTTGAGTTATGGATGTTCCTTCATTATTAGCCATTCTCCTTTCTCCAGAAAAGAAGTGTCACTTTCATTCAGGTTCAGATGATTGACAAGTGAAGCTTGAGAAGTTTCAAATGAGTGTGATGAGTTTCATACCGCAGTCATTAACCGAAACATACTCTACGCAAATGGATGTGAATGCAGACATTCTAGGTGCATAACACAGAATTCATAATGCAAATGGGTGTTTCTTCAACTATGGCCAATTTTAGCTCTGCAAACTTTTAGAAAATTAAGCCTTAGTGAGAGAAGTATTTTATTTAATTCAACAATATCAAACAGTGGACCATCATGCATTACAGATTCCTTTTTTCCTAAAAGTCATGAAAATTCCCACCACAGTGTATTTTGTTTGTTTGATATTGTTCTGTGATAGAAATAATGATAAAGACATTTTAAAAAAATTTTTTTTAAATAAATTGCTATTTTTTCTAAGTCAAGATAGATTTTATGTATCCTAAATGCACACAATATAATACTATTTTAACTCTTTTTGCATAACAGCTTGACTGGAAGTGATATTTATTCGCACATAATTTGAAACATATCTCATGTACTTCATCTGAAGAATGCTTTTATAGACTTTATTAGACTTTATTACAGTCAAAATAGTTTTTGAGGTGGAAATGACACATTTAATATATAATTATGCAAATTTAAAATGACTTTCATACAATAAAACATTTTCAGCTGGTTAAACTTAGAAATGTAAGTTCACCTGCTGCCTTAAAAATGTGAGTTATCTCAACTAAACATAAGTTAACTCAACTTAAAGATAAGCCAGCAGGTGAACTTACATTTCTAAGTTTAACCAGCTGAAAATGTTTTACATGTTCATTTCACTCTTTGTTTCATACTTTGTTTAGATTATCATTATTTTAAAAAAGTTTATAATGTGCAGTATTTTCATAGTTTAAGATGGGAAATCTTAATATTAAAAGCCATTTGAAAAACATAAAAATAAATTGACAAGATAAAAAGTTTCCAAATCAAAATTTTACAACAATATTTATTTATTTACTGCATAAAAAAAGAACACCTATGGGACATAAGTTGAAGAAACACCAGTTACATTTTTACATATTTATCTACTGTAGCAAAATACTTAATACCATCCAGTTTCATAGTATAAACATTAGAAATGAACTCTATCGCTCTGAGGTTTATTACCACCACAGTAATTTGAAGAACACATTTAGAACTGAGAACAAAATATGTACAGCGGGACCGCATGCAGTGCACTTACAAGAGTATATTTCTGGCCTAAATTCATTTCTTCGGGCAACAATTTCAGTTTATTATCTGTCCAATTGAGATTGTAACGCTACTTTTAACCAGCTAATGCAGCCAGTTTAAAAGTTTTCATTTGTGTGACATTGTTGTTACATTTTCGTAATAACAACATTAGCCAGTAGCGGCAGTGGGTTGACACACATGTAATCTGGCTATAGTTGTGGTTATTACTGTGATCCAGTGGTGGTGGAGTTATTTATGTTATTGTGGTTTTACAACCGAAGGGAATGCAAACGACTGAGCGGACTAAACGGATTACATTACACAGTCATTTCTCCCTTTCTCCTCCCTCTCCCTGCGTCTCTCCATCCATACCATACCTGCCCATCTCCTCTCTCTCTCTCTCTCCTTCTCTCGCCCTGCTTTTTTTTCTCTATGCCTGGGGAGAGAATTGGGCTGGTTATGCATGTTCAGTAACAGGAGAGCCTATTGAAGGAGCCGTGCTGCTAATTTGCCATGGCCATGTTTCCCCTGAGTGAAGGAGATCTGCCTCACCACACACACACACACACACATTCACACACATACTAACATGAAAGCAAGAAGTTTATAGTGAGAAACTGACATTTAGCAAACAGAGATTAATATTAAGGTATGGAATGTGATTTTGGGCCAATGAGATTTCACGGTGGGCAGGGCTATGCAGTGTAAAATCAGGCTTCCCAACAAAATGTGCTGTCACTTTTCTCGAACAAAAACATTTTTTGCTTCATGATAAACATCATGCATGTTTAGGACATGGTGTTAATAAATATTATATTATTACTGAATGTATATATTATAAATTTAATACTGTATAGAATAATTGTTGTATTAATACAGAATAATATTAATAGTAAAAAAAGTAATTATTAGTAACACTTCATTTCATTCATTAGTCCACTTTAGACATTCTACTAATTATAAGTAACTTTGCAACTACAGGTCAACTTATTCTACTAATTCAAACTTTAGCCTAACAGTCTACTAATACTCTAATGAGAGTTAGATGACATGTAGTTGCAAATGAGTTAGTTTACTCAGGGAGCAAAAGGTCAATGAATATCAAGAAGGAGGAAAATACTAATGTTGACTGTTTGGGTTAAAAAACCTTTGAATATTTGTTCTGTAGGTGCTGTACCATGTGGAATCGTGATAACTGCATTAATAGTCACTTTGCAATAGTAACTTTGCAACTACATGTCAACTTATTCTACTAACCCAAACTCTAACCTAACTAATTGCAAATTAATAAGAGTTGACTTGTAGTTGCAAATGAATGAGAGTTAGTTGACTTGTAGTTGCAAATGAATGAGTTAGTTGACTTGTAGTTGCAAATGAATGAGAGTTAGTTGACATGTTATTTTAAATGAATGAGTTAGTTGACTTGTTTTAAATGAGTTAGTTAACTTGTAGTTGCAAATGAATGAGTTAGTTGACTTGTTGTTGCAAATGAATGAGAGTTAGTTGACGTGTTATTGCAAATGAATGAGTTAGTTGACTTGTAGTTGCAAATGAATGAGTTAGTTGACTTGTTGTTGCAAATTAATGAGAGTTAGTTGACTTGTTGTTGCAAATGAATGAGTTAGTTGACTTGTTGCAAATTAATGAGAGTTGATGTAGTTGCAGATGAATGAGAGTTGGCTGACTTGTAGTTGCAAATTAATGAATGTTAGCTGACTTGTAGTGGCAAATGAATGCATGTTAGTTGATACTTAGACCCCCAGTTTCACAGACAAGGCTTAAGCTAGTCCTAGACTAAAGTGCATGTTTGAACTGTTTTAACTGAAAGAAACTTGTACTGTCATATCTTAAAATATGTCACTGCCATTGTTTTGTCTCAAGATGCACACCAGTAATGTGTTTTTCTAGTGTATGTTTATAAAAGTTACTGAAATATCCTAATTGATCTAAGACCTAATCCAAGCTTAGGCTAAGCCCTGTTTGTGAAACTGGGCCAGAATGTCTAAAGTGGACTATTGAAATAAAGTGAAACCAAATGATTTAGTTAATCTTAATGTATTTTATCATAGTGCTGTTTGCCACCATTTTAAGAGCAATAAGCAAATCAAGGCTGTGCGTTACACTGATTTGACCAGAATTAAGGTGGTTTCTGGGGGCACTGAGACATTTCTCAATTTAGTGACACATTCTCACACTTCACAAAAGAAAAGAGGCAGCACAAAGAAATTCCTACATTTATGTCCCTTTCTTCCACTTCCTGTTGAACTCTGCAATAAGACTGGAGCAAGAGTGGTGACGGTGGGAATCCCATGGACCCTAATTTGAGACCTGACCCCTCCGTTAGCTCTAACAGCTTCAGACACAACACATTCTGTGTGTGCGGCTCATGAGCTGGGAAAAGGAAACAGAGGTCACTAATTACTCAGGGTGCAAAAGCTCAATGATTAACAAGAAGGAGGAAAATACTAATGTTGGGTTAAAAAAAAAGGAACCTTTGAATGTTTGTACTGTAAGCGCTGTACCATGTGGAATTGTATATAATAGTCAGTGCAAATTGTGCATGTGATGCGACCTAATTAACTTTTGATAATTAAAGAAAGACATTCATAACAGTAAAGTTTTTGTCTTAAAGAGCTAGATTTACTTATGGCTTGCGCCAGCGCAAACCCTCTTTTGCCGTTAAAGGACTACTGTAGGGATTTACTAAAGACAAGCAGTGCAAAATTAGCGCTGAAAAGGCGTGGACTGAGTTGTTTTTGTGGCTGAACTTATTGCATATGCATTTGTAGGAGTTTTCCTTTCAGATGCAAAATTTATGGGAGGAGAGTATTTAAATGAATCACACAACGTGATTTACTGTTTGCACTCGTCAATTTACTGGTATTTGCGCCATTATTTAATGCCCCCAAAGAAACATGTCTTAAGGCCCCGATATACTAAAGAAATCGAAGAACGAACTGATGTGACGTCATTTCGAACAAAATCAGGCCAAAACGAAGTTCGTTTTGTGTTCTTTTTGGAAGTTCGAAACGGCTTGCTAAAGCGAACTTTCAGGAAAATTTTGCTTCAGCTACAAAACACCTTCGTGCCACAATTGGTCTGTGACGATAACATAATAGGAGGTGTGCGCTGNCCCCCCAAAAAACGTCTTAAGGCCCCGATATACTAACGAAATCGAAGAACGAACTGATGTGACGTCATTTCGAACAAAATCAGGCCAAAACGATGTTCGTTTTGTGTTCTTTTTGGAAGTTCGAAACGGCTTGCTAAAGCGAACTTTCAGGAAAATTTTGCTTCAGCTACAAAACACCTTCGTGCCACAATTGGTCTGTGACGATAACATAATAGGAGGTGTGCGCTGAGGCTCCGCCTTCATTCACGTGGAACACTTCTCTGACTCATTTGATCTGTTGAGTTCGTTGAGGTAAGATCTCCATTCTCCACGGGTGAAAACATGAACACACTGGATAGCAGCTTTATAGTACAAAATGAAGTTGTGCTTTCTGATGAAAAAGGCACTGTCACTGTTTTTCGTGTTTGATACTGTAAAGCTGCTTGCTTTTAAGCAATCAATTGAATAAACATATATTCTATATGCTATAGAAATAAAGGTGACGTGAGTGCTAATTTGCAGAACTCGTGCTAACATACCCATGTTATGATCAGCTCTACTTATTTGCGACCCAACGCTTATTTGCTCTGCTCTTGGTAGATTGCGTTAGTCATTATGTAAATGATTTGACTGCGTCTGTGTTCTTTAATTTGCGCGTTAGCAGAAGATCTTGCGCAAAACTTGCCACTCCCATCAGCGCATTTGTGGAATTGCGCTCTCATGCTAATTTGCCCCGTTTAGTCAAATTGGCCCAAAGTATTTTTAACCTCTTTTAAGGGGTATTATTCAAAACATGAAGGGACGTTCCTAAAGCTACACTGTAAACCCGAATAAGTTGGCAAAACTCAAAAAATTTGAGGCAATCAGTTTTAAGCTTTAAGTTAAGAAATTCAAAGTTCAAGTAAGCAGAACTGGCAGATTTTTATTTTGCGCTGATACATTTTAATTGTTCTTAACTAATTGTTCTTAATTCCATAATCATTTAATTGTCATGAATAATGTTTACACCACATTCCAAATTATTATGCAAGTGACATATCAGTAAGATTTCAGTACAATAAACATTCAGATTTTAGTTTTTCCAAGAAAATGTTTGTTTGTTTATTTATCCTTGTCTTTTTAGATAACTGGTATCAATCTCAGACAAAATAATTTGCCAGGTCTATGGAAACCCTACTTAGAGGTTGTTCCACATTATTAAGCAAGTCGCAGTTCTCATGCAATATGGGGAGGAAGAAAGATCTTTCTGAAGATGAAAAGCATGAAATGGTCCAATGTTGAAAGCCAGTGTTGAGCAGCAAACAGGTATTAGAAGCTGCTGGTGTCTCTGGAGTCTCAAGAAGCTCTCCATGCAGGCTGGCAGTTGTGCATAAAGATGCATTTTAGCCACTCCAAACCAAACCTCACAAAGAGAAACATTTACAGTGGGTGTAGAAATACATTTTCAAACAGTTTTATTGCTGTGGTGTTTTTTTGCAGCATGGGATAGTGCATAGTGCATTGTATTTCAGAAGGCACTATTCTCCTTTTTATACCATAGCTGAAAATGGCCAGTTATGAACTCCACATATCTTGCAAAAGTCATTTTAATACCCTCAGAGACCCTAAAGGGACCTTCCAACTTACTTCCCAATATTCCAGCCCAAATCATCACCCGCCAGCTCCCTGCTGACGTCGCAGTCTTGTTGGACACATGGTGGCCATTCACCAACCATCCAGAAATCCATCCATTTAGACCATCCATTGTAGTACGGCATTAGTCAGTGAATAAAACTATTCAAAAATGAGTCTTCATGTATTTCTACACCCACTGTAAATGTTTCTCTTTGTGAGCTTTGGTTTGGAGTGGCTGAAATGCAACTTTACCCACAACTGCCAGCCTGCATGGAGAGGTTCTTGAGACTCCAGAGACAACAGAAGCTTTAAATACCTTTTTGCTGCTCAACACTGGCTTTTTTATAGCTGCCCTTTAATACAATTAATTTTTTTGACAGGAACTTTCATTAATAAGCCTTTATCTGACAGAGTTCTGCTGTGCTCTAAATCACTCACAAATCTTATGATAATTTGATAATCTCCATTCAGTTTTCACACAATATTAGTTGTTTTCATGCCTTTTGCACAACATTGCACCATTTCATGCTTTTCATCTTCAGAAAGATCTTTCTTCCTCCCCATATTGCATGAGAACTGTGACTTGCTTATTAATGTGGAACAACCTCTAAGTAGGGTTTCCATAGACCTGGCAAATTATTTTGTCTGAGATTGATACCAGTTATCTAAAAAGACATGGATAAACAAACAAACAAACAAACATTTTCTTAGAAAACTAAAATCTGTTTATTGTACTGAAATCTTACTGATATGTCACTTGCGTTATAATTTGGAATGCGGTGTAAGTTCCCTAACCTCACCTTTTTATGGTATAAAATACTGTATCCTTTTGAGTTTATGGTAATTTTTGTAAATGCTTCAACATCAGTGTGTTAGTAACAGTATGAGATAAAGAACTGAAAATGTGTGAAACCAGCGGTACGTAATGTTGCATATTCGTGCACATTTGCACATGTTGCACACTGTTATCTTATCTAATTGATTATGTTATCTGATTATCTTGTTATCTTTGATGTAATTGAGCTGGGAGCACTTGACATAGTATCACCTGGATGGAGTGTTACATATGAACCCGTGAAAGTGCTCAATCAGAAACAAACTGATACTTTTTGCAGCATGTGGGTGAATGCAGACGATCTGTCTGTTACAGTACGTGCTGTATTTCCACATTTCTGCAGTTGTGAAATGCCTCTAAAACATCCCAGTTATGAACCCTAACACTCTTCATGGATCAGTGGAGAGATTGTGTGTGTGTGAGAGAGAAAACTCAGCTGACACCTCAACACAGTTATAAACCCATGTGACTCAGCAGAAGCTCCTTCATATGTGTAAGAGCAGGGCTTTCAAACTAACCTATAGAGACAGCAAAATAAAATAAATAAATTAAAATAAACAATTAATACCAATGTAAATGATATACTACCATTCAGAAGTACCGCTGGATCAAAAAATGGTTTTTTTTTTTTAAAGAAATTAATATTTGTAATTAGGAGGGATACATTAAATCAATCAAAAGTGACATTAAAAACCTTGATACATTGCTCCATATAATTTCTATATCAAATAAATGCTGTTCTTTTACATTTTCTATTCATTGAAAAATCCTGAAAAAAATATATAATGGTTTCAACATAAAAAATAAATAAATAAATAGCCATTGATAATAATAAGAAATGTTTCTTGAGCAGCAAATCAGCATATTAGAATGACATCTGAAGGATCATGTGACACTGAAGACTGGAGTAATCACAGGAATAAATTACATTTAAAATATATTCAAATAGAAAGCTGTTATTTTGAATTGTAACAATATTTAAATGGTTTTACTGTATATTTGTGTTTTGTATTTGTGTATTTATGTATTTTTGATCCTTGTTGAGCAGAGGAGACTTAAAAGACAAAAAAAAACGAAAAAAAAAACATACAGACCACAAACTTTTGAACAGGTGTGTGTGTACTGTATATATACTGTACATTAAGTTATACATTTAAAATTTACAAAATGTTTACCTTTTCATTTTTGGAAATCATGACATGTATCACAATCATTTCATTTAATCGACAGCCATAGTTTTATTTTAGGTTTACACATAAGTATTCTAATGGTGGGTAGAAAAGTACAGACAACTTAATAGAAGCTAAATATTTTCCAGATACTATTTTACACATTTATGACATTTCTATCTTTTATATTATATTGATATATGTTTTTATAGCTACCTGTTTGGTTCCTCAGAAGGGAATCCTCATATTTGGGGGTTTGTGGCATCAAAAAGTTTAAAAGCCCCTGTTTTAGAGATAATTTGCTTGATAGCAACTTCAATGGGATGACATTAAGATGATATCAACAGCATTCTCTGTTCTAAACAAGCATGTGATGATATCTAGTGCCACTTAACCTGGTAGCAAAGAAGTAAAAGTTCAAGAACTACAGGCAACATGCCCACAGCATTCCCCACTTATCAGCACAAACTCTTCGAATTCCCACGTCATATGCTGAGTTATAGATTTACATATACCTCGAGTGTGCAAACTTCTTTTTCTGACCTTCAAACATTAGATGGAATACCGTAAAGGCTCAAAACTCCAAATCAAAACCCACATCTCACAGTAATCGGCCACCATCAAACCTCAGACGTTAGATAAAGTTGTTCTGTGGTTTTAAAACGTACCATAACAGAATGAGGTGTCCGATCTGTGAACTGTTGTCCAGTGATTGTATGTGTGTGTGTATATGGGTTAACAGTCAGGTTCAAGTTGCATGTTAAACAAACAGCACTTTTGAATGCTGAGCTCCAGAGGTAAGTAAATTAGTGTAAATTTGCACAAGTAACCTAATTTTGAGGGAAAACATATGCAGGAATTTTAATTGGACACAATGGAGCTGGAATCACGCAGCAGCCGGAGACAAATTAGCCGAAACCGATGGGAAGACTAATGGTTTGTGTAGGCTGCTGCTGTGGAGAGAGAGAGAGAGAGAGAGAGAGACAGACAGAGAGAGATACAGTTACAGTCCAGTCAACCAAGCATGAAGGAATGGGTCAGTGTGTATCAGGAAGTTATTCTGTTGTGGCGGGAAAAAAAAAATGTAGATGTAAATGTGAGATTAAACAGTTTGATGTTGTAAATCCCACTGATAGAAGTTATTTTCAATGTAATTAATCTGTAATTTTTCATATAATTTGACATTTCAAATGTTCAGTAAGTTTGTGGGGTATGTTTATGTAGCTTGTGTCGGAGGGAGAGAATGCAAAAGAGAGAGAGAAAGATTTGTTTATAAACCGGCTGTGACAGGGGGGAAGCCATCTGACATGTTTAAACTAACCTGCCATGAACCGGTTGCCAAACTCCTTCACAAGTTCTTCAAGTGTGTGTATGTGTGTAAGAGTGTGTGTATGCATGTATATGTGGATTACAGAGGTTAAACCGTGGTTTTTAATTGACATATGCTACCCCTTAAAACAGCGCTTTATGAAAACAGTGGCCAGTCGCCGATCAGATAAACTCTGAAAATGGGAGTGAGAGAGCGAAAGACAGAGGAGAGCGAAGGGGGTAGTGGAAGAGGAAGGGAATAGTGAGGGAAAAAGTGAAAAAGCAAAAGAAAATTGAAGATTGTTGTGGTATGTAATGCACATAAAAGGATGGTTCACCAAAAAATAAACATTTTGCCATTGTTTCTTGTTTCAAACCTGCACTCTAAAAAATGCTGGGTTAAAAACAACCCAAGTTGGGTTGAAAATGGACAAACCCAGCGATTGGGTTGTTTTGACCCAGCAGTTGGGTTAAATGTTTGCCCAACCTGCTGGGTAGTTTTATTTAACCCAACAATTGTTTACAAATGACTATATGTCTGGCTTAAAATGAACCCAAAATAGGTTGGAAATTAAAAATCTGACTCATAATTACTAGAGGCAACAATAATAATCAAAAAGATGAGCATTTATTAATAAGCAATTTAATAAATGTTTATTGTTTAAATATTATTCAAAGAAAGTATTAATAAATGTTTGTTTATTAAACATATTAATAAATGTTAATTTCCAACATATTTTGGGTTCATTTTAAGCAAGAAATACAGTAATTTTTAAACAATATTTGGGTTAAATAAAACTACCCAGCAGGTTGGGCAAACATTTAACCCAGCCGCTGGGTTAAAACAACCCAATCACTGGGTTTGTCCATTTTCAACCCAACTTGGGTTGTTTTTAACCCAGCATTTTTTAGAGTGTGTGACTTTTGGAACGCACCAAAATTTAAGTCATTATTCACTTAAAAAAGTGTCCGTACGCATCGATTTATGGCAAAAGTCAGAGTAACCTCCGACATGACGCAGGATGTTGGAGTATCGTAAGCTTAGATGTCTCTCTCGGTTCAAACAAATAGGGCTGGTAACAAACTCAAGCTCCTCTTCTCTTATATCAAAATCCTCTGACATTTCTCTTTAAAAATTCTCAGTTTAGACTTCTATTACGTGATCAGTGTTACTCTTTTGCCGTAAATCGCAGCATACTCCTGTCTGCCGGAAGCTAGTTATTATAGTTTATAAAGTTTTAAATATGGATATTTTTACTTGGCTTCACTTCAGAAGGCCTTTATTAACCCCCTGGAGCCATATGGATTACTTTTATGATGAATGGATACACGTTTTGGGCTTCAAAATCTCACGCCCCCTTAACTACCATTATAAAGCTGGGAAGAGCAGGATTATTATTTAATATATCTCAGTAAATTTTTTTGACATTTCTGCGTGTGTGTCATATGAGTTTTACGAAATGAGGGTGATTAAGTCGTGGGGCAGTCATGGCCTAATGGATAGAGAGTCGGACTTGTAACCCAAAGGTCATGGGTTCGAGTCTCAGGTCCGGCAGGGATTGTCGGTGAGGGGAGTGAATGTCCAGCGCTCTCCCCACCCTCAATACCACGACTGAGGTGAGACCCTTGAGCAAGGCACCGTACCCCCAACTGCTCCCCGGGCGCCGCAGCAATGGCTGCCCACTGCTCCGGGTGTGTGTTCACGGTGTGTGTGTTCACTGCTGTGTGTGTGCACTTGGATGGGTTAAATGCAGAGCACAAATTCCGAGTATGGGTCACCATACTATGTCACTTCACTTTCACTTAAATGATTTTACATTTTTGGGTGAACTATTCCTTTAATGTCTGAATATAAGCATTTACATGCAACCAAATCCTCTTTTAGTAATTGGATTGATGGCTCAATCAGACTGAAAATCGTTCATGTAGCACCTCAATCGATCCGACTGAGCCCGATCCAAATGTATTTATTTTTTTGGATTGGAAGAGGCAGTGTGGATCTGAAATAATCCAATCAAAAGGAATCTGACTATTTTCTTAATCAGATTCAAAAAGTGCTGTGATGCGTATCTTTACATATACATCTTTTGAATGTGCATATGTTTATTTACATCTTAAGAACCGAGGAGGAGACGTAATATTTACTAATTATTTATTTAAAAATACTTCTGACATGTCAGCTTTCTTTTTAGAAATAACATCAAGGCAAAAACGCTCTGGTGACATTATCGTTGTGACTTTCTCCGTTTCTGAACACTGGAACTGGGCACTGCACACGCGAGCACGTTTTATTCAGAATGCATGTAATGCGCATGTAATGTGAATCTGTTTAGGGTTTATGTAAACAGAACTTTCAGAAACTGAAATCGGAACTGATGAAAATTAGTGCATGAATCTTTTTTTTTGCCTGCCAGTACCTGCATTTTTGATCATTTTCACAAAACTTTCATGGCCCCCAGAATGTTTTGTACATAGTTTGTATGAATATCTGAACAATATCAATATATTGCAATATATAAAGTCAGGAACACACCAAGCCGACTCAACAAACTAGTGGCGATGAAAGCAGACTGCGGGGTTGGCTCACGTCGACAGCGTCTGGGTCCAAAGTTGCCCTGACACACCAAACCAGAGCTCGACAGCCGACGGCCAAGTAGCACGTCCGTTCTGCGCCTGCGTAAGATGAAATGCCTTTCTGTACCAGCAGGTGGCAGTATCTGAACAGCCAATCAGAATGATCAGATGGCCTAACGGACCGACGAGCTCCGACGCCGATTCAACATGTCGAATCGGCCGAAAAAAAGCCAACGAGGACCAACTTCAGCCAATGGTGCAGAACACACTGAGAAAACTTAGTCGGCCGACGAACAAAAACTGCCCGACGGCCGACTGTCGGCTTGGTGTGTTCCTGCCTTAATGCAATATATCAAAAGAAACAACCGAAACTCTGCTTTAAAAAAAATAAACAAAACAAACAAAGAAAAATTATTCATGCTTCATTCATTCTTCAACCCTTGGATGTGGGTACGTTTCATTACAAAAAAAAAGAAAAAAGTAAATCACATCCATCAACACCCCCAAAAGCTTCACAGTCCTAAACCTCTTCCTGGGTCGACATTTGATTCGTTATCGTTAGGCAGTTTTAATTTATATGCTATTTAATGTTTGATGATCAAAATGATTATTTTACATCTGACTGCATAAGCATTGCTTCTTTCACTTGTTTCTGCTTCTTCTTCGCCTGTGTTTTGATCTGGATGTGTAATAGCGCCACCTACCGTTTAACAGTGTAAACATGGATTGCTGGAAAATTCCATCAATGCAGGGGAAGCGTTGTGTCATAAATGACAGAAATTTCTGTTAATGGTGGGGAAAGATTTCAATTGTAAGCAAGCAGTTTAATTAATTTAAGAGTCACAGGGTCATTACGTCAACTGTTTTTGCCTTTTAACCTATTTTAAAGGGATAACTTTTGATTTCTTTCACCATGTATGCATGTATATTCCGGGGATCTGGAAATGAAAATACAACATGGCACCATTTTCCTGCTTTACATCCCTCGCACAGGAAATATGAAAAAATAAAGTGGTTTTAATGCCCTCCTCGCTCATTTTTTTGTTCTTTCTTTCTTTTTAACTCTCTCTGTCATTCCCTTGGCCGTTATTTCTCTCCTTTTTTTGAAGATTGAGGAACACTGCCGTGTTGACTGAAAAAGACTTCGTCCCAGATCAGCTCGATCTCTTCTTCTTTAAACGCCCCCCGCCAATTTCTGTCACTCCGGGAGACGAACGCACGTTGCCGAGCTTCTTTTCCCCCCTTCCTTCTTCCCCACTGGCTGGCTGAAACACGGTTCCCCTTCCTTTGAAGTGGCTGCGTGCAGAATGGAGATTCTTTGCATGGTAAATTCGCCCCAATGCCCGCAGCATATCCATTACACAAGTTTAAAGAATGTTGGAGACACGTTCGTGAAGGCGGCCTTTTTTCCCCACTTCACAACCAATTTCTCTGTGTTTTGAACTTGGGCACTCATGAGCCATGTAATCTATAAATTAGGCCCGTCTTGGGTGCGCAACTCCACCAGCCATACTGTGTTTGAAGTGCAATTATTTTGCTCATTACAAGTTCATTTTATTGTTATAGTTTGCAAATGTTTCCCGGGGTCACAACGTTAAAAGTTTGAGAAGAAGTGCGAAAGAGGAAATTAAGATGGCTGTTGAGTAGGAGTGGTGGCTTTGAAGGATTCAACCGGTCCTTCTCTAAGTGTGTGAAGATATTAAGCAAAATTACACTATCAGCTGGGAAGTGGTTTGGAAAATTCAGTTAGTTAATTCACCTGTAACAGTTTCTTTAAATGAAGATTTAGTTGTATCAATCAAAAGGTGGAAACGTTACCTTAAACTTATCTGGAAATGAACCTGTATGCACACTCCAGTATGCTTAACTCTGATAGCTTTGATTTGTTCTTGGCATTCAAATGATTATATCCCATGTCTGGTGCTGCGTCTATTTAATGGTACGTATGTCAAAATGTCAAAAGCAATTGTTCGTAGTATATGAAATAAGTACGACTCCCTGTGCGCACGGATTTTGAGTGTGTGTGTGTCTGAATTATGGAACAGCAAAACAAGGCCAGTGTGTTCTCTGATTTCAGTTCTGCACACTAATGTTATCCGGTCCCGGAACAAAGCAAACATTTGTGTTCCTTCATAAAGGCCAGTCCTAATGACGTAACCAAGTCTAATATCACCCACCCAGATCAACGTGAAATAATAGCCATCACTTTTAAGCCGATTTGATATTTAGTGTCTCATTTCCAATTAAGTCTTCTGATATCAGGCCTGCCTAAAATGATGAAATTGAGCTAACAGCTTGCTGCAGTCAGGAGATCACCCTATGGATATGCCCTAATAACTGCACTTTTCATTAGTCACTTATAATTAACAAAAACAAGAAGTGTTTTAATCAGTTAGCAGTCCAAAGAACAAAATGTAACCATGGCATGTTGACCCATAATTTCCCACAATGCCCTTTAAAGGAATGTTACGGGTTCAAACAAAGTTAAACTCTATGAACAGCATGGCAGTAACTACAGAATATAATTTTGACTTGTCCCTCCATTTGAAAAAGCAAACAATTTTTTTTTTCAGTAATAAACTTGCAGTTTTGTCAAAGCACTTTTCGTACATCATTTTCATAATTTTTCATACAAAAATGTTATTTGAGTTGTAAAACCAAACAGTGAAATTAATTAAAGGTGCCATAGAACGCTTTTTCACAAGATGTAATATAAGTCTAAGGTGTCCCCTGAATGTGTCTGTGAAGTTTCAGCTCAAACTACCCCATAGATATCTTTTTTATTCATTTTTTTAACTGCCTATTTTGGGGCATCATTAAATATGCACCGATTCAACGTGCTTCCTCTTTAAATCCTCGCGCTCCCCGTCCCCAAGCTCGCGACTCTATAATACATTGAATAAACAAAGTTCACACAGCTAATATAACCCTCAAAATGGATCTTTACAAAGTGTTCGTCATGCAGCATACCCGATTACGTAAGTATAGTATTTATTTAGATGTCTACATTTGATTCTGAATGAGTTTGAGGGTGTGCTCCGTGGCTAAAGCTAACATTACACACTGTTGGAGAGATTTATAAAGAATGAAGTTGTGTTTATGAATTATACAGACTGCAAGTGTTTAATAATGAAAATAATGACATGACTCTGATCTCCGTGAATACAGTAAGAAACGATGGTAACTTTAACCACATTTAACAGTACATTAGCCACATGCTAACGAAACATTTAGAAATACAATTTCCAAATATCACTAAAAATATCATGTTATCATGGATCATGTCAGTTATTGTTGCTCCATCTGCCATTTTTTGCTATTGTCCTTGCTTGCTTACCTGCATAAAGTCTGTTGATCCAGCTGTGCTGCTCCAGACGTTAATACTGGCTTGTCTAATGCCTTGAACATGAGCTGGCATATGCAAATATTGGGGGCGTACATATTAATGATCCCGACTGTTGCGTCACAGTCGGTGTTATGTTGAGATTCGCCTGTTCTTCGGAGGTCTTTTAAACAAATGAGATTTACATAAGAAGGAGGAAACAATGGTGTTTGAGACTCACTGTATGTCATTTCCATGTACTGAATTTATTGTTATTCAACTATGCCAGGGTAAATTACATTTTCAATTCTATGGCACTTTCAAAAGAAATGAGTTTGTTTCAATGAAAGGTCATTGTACTTAATAGAAAAAAGTTGCGTGAACTCAAAATTTTATTGTAGTAAGATGAACTTAATATGATTGAGTTGAGTTGCAGCAGATTTCTAATTCCCAGCATGCTTTGCATCAGACTGTATAAATAAATGCTGAAATTAAGTGTTATTTTGTGTGTTTTGGCACAAGATTAACATAGGGAGACATATGTTAGTGTTTAGTGTTGTGTTATGTTGGGATTTACTGGGGGTTCTGTAATGTTAGTTTTGTAGAGTTACCATGGTGAAGAGTAGAGCCTGTGGTTAGGTTGAGGATGGGCTGCAAAACTTTTAAGACCATATGTACTGTATGTTGTTTGATTATATACATGCAAGCATTTAATGACAGTCTCTTTGATAGTTATAATAGCATGTGTTATTTGCTATCTAACATTTAACCAAGCTCTGAATGTGAAGCTTATGTAAATGAACTGTATGTAATTAACATTGTGATGTGTGGGACGAGGCTGAGAACTGTGGGAGCGAAGGGGTGCTGGTGACATGATTGTTAATGAGAGACACCTGTGCACAACACTGGCCTCGCTCCACTTCCACAGCTCTCGGCCCCGCCCCACTTGTCACAAAAAGTTCTACTAACTTAAAAAAAATGAGTTAGTTTCCTCAAATGTTTTGAGTATTCTGAACTTATTGAGCTTTATAGTGTAGCATTTTTTGCATTGTGACTGCTGTTCACGTAACGTCTGGTTATGTGTTACCAAGTTTTTGGGGTGCATTTAACTTTTGGACCTTTTAGTTAGCATATAACACAAAACTTACCGGGTTTACTGGCTTTGCATATTCACGACATGAGTTGAAAGATAAAAGAAATAACTTTGCACAGAAAAAAATTGTAAACAGTTCCATCCAATGTGATCTCATTAGTAATAGTAGGTATTCAAGGTTGTAGCACACATACATTTGCATTGAAATTTGCATATTTAACTGTAACAATGTTGAAAGGTTAATTCACCCAAAAATGAAATTTCATTATTTTCTCACTCTCATGTCGTTCCACACCCGTAAGATTCAACCTTAATGTTATGAAGCGACGAGAATACTTTTTGTGAATACTTTCCTGGAACTTGAATGACGGTAATTACGTTGCTTTCTATTGGGGTTAAAAAAAAACTCTTGAATTTCCTCAAAAATATCTTAATTTGTGTTCCGAAGATGAACGAAGGTCTTAAGGGTTTCGAACGACATTCGGGTGAGTACTTAATGACAGAAATTTCATTTTTGGGTGAACTAACCCTTTAAAGGCTAAGGGAAGAAAGAGAACGTTGAACTTAACTTTAATAATAAAATGAACAAACAACAAAACAAAAGTAAAGTGGCAGCCCCTCACGGACGACGGCCGCATATAAATGAAAACAAAATAACAACCAAAAAGTCCCAGGCCTGGTCCTCTCTCGTCCTCCACTGTCATCATTCCTCCTTTTGGGACTCGAGACCGGTGTGGCGCTCAGGTGACACTCATTAACACTCGTGCCCCTGGCCTCTCGGCCCTGCTCTGCTTGCCACATTAACATATTTACAGAATCTGAAATGTAAGTATTTTACGTATGAACAACTTTAGAAACATACAAATGATTGTAAATCCTTTTAGGGTCACAGAACATTGAACTCATGGTATTAATTGATTTTATTTAATTTTGTTTAATCAGTTAAATATGTTCAGTGCCATCACAGACACAATTGAGATTATAACAGTTTCACTGTGTTCTGTGTGATTTCTGGCTCTTATTCAACTCATTTATTTAAAAATCATTATTTAATAATTAAATTTTAATTTAGTTTGCTGTGCCACA